>WOFM01000242.1:658580-983219 GCA_011428145.1 Ericerus pela
GTTTTTCATCTACTCCTGTAGATTTTCCTCTACACAACTGGTGGACCAAGAGGTTTTTAGTTTATCCTTTTTACATAAATATACTGTGAATTCATAGATAAAAAGGATAAACCTTTTCCTCTTAATTTTCTTTAAATATATTTTTTATATATATAATTCTTTCGGCGAAAGAGGTTTTTATTTATGTAACATAAAGTTTTCCTCTTTAACTAATATTTATATTGTATAACAATTTTTATTGTTATTTGATTTTTTTTTGGATCTTTGTATATTTTTGATCTATAAGGAGTTTTTTATGAAAAATGTTTTCTCCTATTTTGTTTTTTTTATCGCACTATGTACTTTTTAATAACTATATATTATTCAATCACTATATCTTATATATCATATAATATGCATTTCATATGTATTTCACACTTTCAACGTCGTAATTGAACAAGGAGGTAGTGTCAGTACATTATTTATTGTTCAATCACTAGTTGGTAACACTGTATCATCATTCTCCAGTTCCTATTCAGTTGTGTCGTCTGTCTGTTTAGTTTGTGAGTTGTGTCTGTTCATGTGAATATCTCTCTCTTCATTAAATTCATTTATTAGTGCGGTACTTGTGTTTTTCTCTTTTATTTATTCTCCGGTGATATAATTAATAATCGTCTACCTCATACTTCAACGGACTTCAAGCCCCCAGAGTCCAACAATTATAATGATAATAAACAATTTAAAATTCATGAAAAACTATCAGTTCCTTGAAAAAACCAAATAGCACAAGTTGGCTGCTTATCTCCTTTATTAATTGCACAAGACATCAGAATATTTAATTACAAACAAATAATTACCTCAGCACTTGTGTTTTTGATGTTCACATTGTGACATCTAATTATCCGTAGCCTTCCCTTCACGTCACCATCGATTGTATATTAATGTTGTGATAGGGAACGGCTCTCGAACTCTAAGTTTGTAGTAACGATAAGGTGAACCAGAAATACGCCGATTCCCCATCGGGAATAAATTCCCGAAACCTAAGAAACATAAAGACACGTCGACCGACTATTATTTAACGATATGGTGACGTGTAGAAATACGATATCGATCATCGGTGAATCAAATCTAATCTCCTTGACTGTTCACGTTTTAGGCTGAAGAGTGAACAGTCAGTCTCGTTTTAGACGTGATGGTTTTTCGTTCGTCGTGAATACGAAATATTATTCACGACAAATACAGCTCTTTTTATACGACAGCAAGTCACCATTTGATTGTTTTCACCGATATTTTCGAATGTGAACGCCAGTAGTAGAATTTGAATAACTTGCGATATTATTCTTTCGAACTCAAAACGAATAATCGATCGAGATTTGATGGTTCACCGAACTTCGAGAACCATGAGGCGATGTGAAGAATAACCTGCACGACCTGATTGTAGTTACCATATCTGTAAGTAATCTTTTCAATTGTAATAAAGTATATACTGTGATAATGGGTCGGCCAACTTATTTATTTCCAATTACGTAAATTCGCCCGACATACTTCGTAGGCCTTGGGAGCTATCGCTGGTAGGCTGGTGGCCTAACTGTTTGAGCTGGTTTGTGGTTTCGACTCTACGATTGATCGAGACCTATTGATATACTTTGAATCGTGATATCATTCCCCATACTCGGGATGTACGTTCGTTTTCGGACGTCACAACATCATACACAATAAATAAAACAGTGAAACTTGAAAAGAACACCTTATAATACAAAAGGAATGTAATGTTAAACAAATGCCATTGCAAACATGGAGTGAACATGGAGCATCACCTCATCATTGAAAACAGAAAAGACATAAGAATAAGTAGTGTTACCAAATTATTTGCTGCTCATCTTGAAAGGTATCAGGTGTGTAAACTTGATATCTAACATCCCCTTTCAGGCAAGGTATTGGCCACAAACACTTTAATATGTGACATACCATTGACATGTAAGATAAGCTTTAATAGCAAAACTTGACGTGTAACAACTTAAAATAACATAATTATACGAGCAAGACACTAAAAAAGAAATTGCAGCATAAAAAAAATGTATCACAATTTTTACAAAAAGGTGGTCAAAAATTAAATATTATTATTAAAAAATATATATATTTACCAGAACAACAAGGTTAGATAAGAACAAAAGGAACAAACATAATAACAGTCGAAAGTCTTAATATATATTAGCAGGTACCTAACTCTGCACCTGAAACTCATAAAAGTTAAATGAAAAATAATTCCGAAAGAAAACATCTTATTAATCATGCATTTATACACAAAACATAATAAAATGACCCAAACAATAAAACAAACATTTTACCAGCACATCTTGACTTGTAATCTTAAATCAGAAAAATTTTCAAAACACTCATCAGAATTTAAAAATACTGCTATGATGTCGAGTTCATCTGTTACTTATGTTTCAACATAGTCTTGATATTCAACTTGAGGGAAGCCTAAAGCATTAATTGACTTGATAGGTATAACTAGTATTTACTTGAGTTTATTGTGAGCCCTACTTAAAATTGTGAGTTGTAGTATTAATCAAATTTATTTTATTTATTCAGCGAATTAGAAAAAGAAATACGAAAGTGATCTAACTTTTTACACCTAACACGGAATTATCTGAAAGTTTAAAAGTGGACTTAAAATTTCTTGATTTGTTTGAATTTTAACGTTAAGTCATTTTTCAAAATTAATTCAAACTATAATTTTTGAAGAATTATCTGTTTTGAATAACAGATTCTTAACAAATTTTCATTTTTAATAACTCAAATACTTGAATTAAAAAATAGTAAAATTTGCTTGAACTTGAAAATTATGGTTTTTTGATGATTTTATGGGACACTTGAAATTTTAGTCACACTTGATTACTATCTTAATTTAACAAGACATCCACATAAAAATCCATTTTGCTGTATTGATAATGGCTTAGTCAATATATTAGCAACTTGATACTCATTTGAGATTGGAACAATTTTTAATAATTTATTCTTGACATGTTCCTTGACCTTAAGATATCATATCTTGATATATTTAAGTTTGTTGTGATAATAGTAAATATTCAGTAAATTATGATTTGATCGATTATCTTCAAAAAGAGTTATATAAGAATTAAACTGAGGAAACACTTCCTCAGTTAAGTGACTGATGTACAGCAAATATGGCTTGATGCATCAGCAACTGGAACAAATTTTTCTTCAGTTCTCGAGTGGGCAATAATGGTTTGTTTTCTACCACCCCATGTAATAGTATTTCCAAAATGTTTATTGCAATACCCAGTAGTAGACTTTCTTGAAATATCAGCTGCAAAGTCAGCATCAACGTATGCAACTATTTATTGATTTGTACTCAAATATGTCAAACCCAATTTTGGAGTAGGTATGTTTTAGATAATGAAAAACATGGCCCACCAAAGTGGACTGAAGTTCAGTGGGATTTTCTTGAAAATGAGCCAGATAACTTACAGCAAAGGAAATATCTGGTTGTGTTGAATTAGCCAAATACAACAAAGACCCAATTGCCATCCTATAATTATTATGAGAAGAAAGAGATGTTTCCTTCATTTTTGAAAAATTTGCATACAAGTTCATTGGAAAGTTTTCTAACTTGAATTCTTGAATGAGCATTTTAATATAATCTTCTTGATGCAAATTTAGACTACCAGTATTTTCATCGATTTCTAATTAAAAACCAACATACTGAGTAAGAGTCCCTAAATTTTTTTTTACTTCAAAATATTCTTGAAGGGACTTGATTGTATTTTCTACTAATTGATCACTTATGCCCATAACCAAAATATCATATATGTAAGCTAACATAAGAATGAAAATATTTTTGTTTTTCTTGATAAAGATACATCCTTGACATAATAATGGTTCAAAACTAAATTTCTTGACAATTCTCAAAATTTTTTATAATAGCACCTAGGTGCTGTTGTGAGATCATACACAGCTTTATTCAACTTGAGAGCATATAATTTGTTGTCTGAGTCAACACCAGGAGGAATTGCTGCATATTTAACTCTATCAATTTCACCATTGAGAAAGGCAGTCTTGATGTCTAACTGTAAGTTTTAACCCTAACCTATGGGCTAAGGATAGAAACCAACAAATTGTTGTTCCAGCAGGAGTAGGTGAGGAGGTTTCTTAAGGTATATATTTTTCTTAATCAACAGAGTTAACTATTATGCCTCTTGGCAGAGGTAGGCAAAGACAGCAGCTCCAGCAGGATGATGGTATTGACCAAACCCTGTTTGACCTATTGCCCATCCTTCAGCGGTGATCAACATCAACTATGACCACTTCAACAAATATTTTGGTAGCTGCCCAAGCCCCTCCTTGCTTGTTTACTGTGAAACCTACTGCTCCATACTGTTACCTTTTTCAATTTAGTTGGCATATTTTTTGTGATGTTGAGAGGAGTTAAAGTTTTCTTTCTACCTCTTTGTAAACAAGAGGCCATATGTGTAAATTTACACATACTTTTACACCCTAGTTACATGGGATATTTGATAAGAGCACTTATTACTTGAAAAATACAAATAATGTACACGTGGTTTGAAGAAGTGCGAAAAATGTATATTATGATGCTACCACTTTATTAATTAAACAAGACATCCGAATGTTTAATTACAAACAACTAATTACCTTGGCACTTGTGTTTTTGATGTTCACATTATACACAATAAATAAAACAGTGAAATTTGAAAAGAACACATTATAATACAAAAGGAATGTAACGTTAAACAAACACCATTAAAAAAACAGAATGAACTCTGAGCTTCACCTTATTATTGAAAATAGAAAAGACACAAGAATAAGCATTGTTCCCAATCCATTGGCTGCTCATCTTGGGAGGTATCAGGTGTGTACACTTGATATCTAACAATCTTTTATCACCTTCATGCACATATTTGGAAGTAAAGAGCCTTACTATGGGTAAACCTCTTTACTAACAGGTATGCCAATGAGGGTGATAAGAGATGAACTGGCATTTTGTGTTATATATAATATATTATAATTTTAAATAATGTAAAATTCCTGAAAAAACAAATAACACAAAATGGTGGCTCATCTTTTATCATTCTCATGCTCATATCTGCTAATAAAGAGCCTTACTATGGGTAATCAAAAACAAAGTCATTCATTCTTACAAATAAATTAAAGTTCACCTCTTCTTTCTGAGTGGTTTCACTTGTATTTTCTGGAATCCAAATACATTTTATTGGGAATGGATCAAAGACCAAACATGAAAAGAAATGCTTTTTAATAATCAACTTATATGTATTTCAAAATGGTATAAAAACATGGATAGCGAACTGAATGTTTGTCAGAGTCAAAAATATATTTGATTCAAAAAATCAGTGCTGCTAATAGGGAAGCACAAAAATATATTATACATGTATTTACAGGTTATGCGTATGTGTGAACAAATAAAGTACTGTTATGAGGTAGTGTGGGATTGTCTCCCAACAAATAATATTGTAACGAATTAAATGAATTTTTATGGAGAAAAGGAAACATTAAAATAATCAAAAATCAATACAAAAAGGTAAATTTCCACAAATACTTCACATAGATGGTTATGGATTAGTCAAAAATAATAATAATATTGTATTATATTAAGAAAAAAATTAGGTTGTAAATAAAATATTTTCATACGTAATTCGAACACAACAGCTCTGTTTGATAGGATTACACCAACTTACACCAACCTACACCAGGAGGGCAATTCCACAAATGTAAGAATGTTATATGACTCTATGCCAAGTTTTACTTGAATATTTGGGGAATATCTGTACTGGTGTAGGTTGGTGTAAGTCAGTGTAATCTTATTAAACAAAGCTAATGATTCCAATCCACATAAAAGGATAAAAATAAAATATTTTGCATCAGGCACATTTGGCATTGACTATACCAAGATTTTGAGTGACAAAATGTCTGAGAATTACAATTACTGAGTCTCAATACCTCAAAAACTAAATAATATGTCCAAAAATATTAATCGATATACATAAAATTAACAAAAGCAGATAAATAATGTAAAAATAATTAATTCATCAGTAATAAGTACACAAATAAATACACCAAAATATGTAAAAGGAATCGATTAACACAAATTTGACATGTAAATTGTTTGGGATTTGGGAGTTTTAAGTGTCCAATCTCAATTTAATTTTAAAAAGATTGATATAAATTATGATTTTTATTATTGATTTTTTATTATCCATTGTAAATAAATTCGTAGAAATTAATTTCATTAATAAAAATAGTCACCAAAAATAGGTATTCATCTGCAAACAAAGTAGCTCTGTTCTTATAAGACTCAATCAAAATGACTAACTTTGTTGCATATCACAATAGAAATGGCCAATTTTTTCCTATTTAAACAAGTTGATTTTTTGCATTTACGACTTTCAAGTGATCCCTAATTTTCTCAACAGTAATTGACTAACACAATTTTTATACTGGTAAAAATGTATCTAAAAATCTAAAATTTTTCAGTCAAGGAAGGTGAAATACAAATGTACAGGAATAATTACGTGAGAAATTACAAAAAATATAAATTGATAGCCCCAAAACAACACTTAGGGAAATAAAAATATATACCTTGAGGCATCTGAAAACAAACAGCTCAAATGTTCGACCTTCATTTATGGTGGTATTTAAATGCTAATGATGTCAAAATGTCTTAAAACTAAGACATCACGCAGTTGAAACACTGATTCAATGGGTCTTGAAATATTGACTTCAAGACGTTTTATTTTTTCAAATTTGTGAAACACTACGGCTGAATTCTTTTTGACTTTGAAATTAAGTCTCTAGAAAATGATGGAATGCAGCTTACCTTATCTTCATATGTCAGCAAATTAGTATGACAAATAAATCAGCGATAAGCGCGGAGTGTCAACAGAAGAACCTAACGAAGTTTCAATCCATAAAAGTTTGGAACTTACAAAAACAAACAGCAGAATTATTTTGTCAATGACTATAATTACGAAAGAATTACAGTGTCAACAAAGCAGATAAAACAAAGTGTAGAGCAGAAAAAATAAAATAGTAAAAAAAAGCTATTGCAGACAACAAGTAGGGGAAATCATCAGAAAGTTCTTTTGTCTTCACCTAATTGTTTGTCTTCATAAGAGATGGTGATTTGGTTGTGTAAAAGACTCCTAATAGAAACTTTAGGCATTGGAGCTTTTGGTGTGTGTGAAAGAGTGAAGTGAGAGAAATAACTAACACAGATGAAATCAAATTCATTGTGTGCAAAAGAAGGCTCTACATGGCCTTTATTGATAGAGAAATGCAGTCATCTTGAACAAAGTTTGTCTTAAAGTTTGTTGGCAACACACCAAACATTCCCTCTTAACAGATATCAAGAACTCCATCTAATTGTATTATTGACTGAAATACATCACCCGCAGGTATTCTAAAAGATCGCCTTGAAATACGATATGAATTGATATTTTAGAAATGACTTTAAATCGTCACTACTGATCCTTCATGACAAAAGATCATTCCTAATTGCCTTTTGTCTTCAACCTAACCTAGCTTAAGTTTAACTACCATCCTAGTGTCTGCAAAGGTAGATCTAGGTTCGAAGTAATTTACATCCAAAGATGGTACACTTTATCAAATTGCTTATGCGAGGACTTTGACGTACAACTTGAGACTTGGACTTACTACTATCCTCCTAAATAAGAAGGACTACTTGTAAAAACAAACCGGGTATTGCTTAAAACAAGAGTGTCTGAAAAAACAGTGTTTGTTTTACAAGTTAGCCTTTCTTGTTGGCAAGGTTTCCCCACTTCATTGTCGCATTTAGTCGTCATACCCACAAGTATACAAGATAAAAAGGCGTAAGAGTTGACATATAATAAGCGAATATAGATAAGAATTGTAATCGTTGGCATACAGTAAGCAAAGTGCAGAGTAAAAATGATAAAGCCAAATGGATAAAGCAAAATAGACATTGACTGCATGCATATTATCTGTTGGGTTTTTACTTTTCATTGAATTCTACATTTTGCCATATTCATCTCATGTCGTCAATCGAACAAATTAAATCATGTCATTTTGTAGAGAATTGTCAAATTATGCATCTGTTGGTTCTGTAATAAAAACTTGACGAAGTATTAGAAATTGTCTGAAAGAGAACCAAATTTGATTACTGTCGTCATATTTCATCTTTAGAGATGATTTTGGTTTCAGATATTATATTGTTCAAATTTGTGTTTCACTGCCTACATGATGTCATCATATTTGTGTCGTCATTATATGTTCAAAATAATTTTTATTTTGTCGTCAAAAATCTTGGACTTCTCAACCTTTAACAAATGATGAATGATTTTCCAACAATACAGGTTTGCTTTTACTTAATTCAGAGGAGATTTACCTGTAAATGAGATTGATTTACGTGTATATTCATGACTCTATTAGCAATGTTGGTAAAATTTGGCATTAAATTATGTGTAGATTTACGATTTTATTATCGATGTCGGTGAACTTTAGTGTTGAATTGTGTGTTGACTGAACCCGGTAAATGTAGAATTTGATAAAATATGGGAAACTGACTTAAAAATACTGGTATTCAAACACATTGACAGCAGTTGTTCGATGAATCTTGCTGCATAGATGAATGATTCATTCTTGAATCTTGATCACTTTCACAATTGAGTGAGAACAGGATTGATTAGCAGTTGTTGTACAAATAAAGTATTGTGATGATTAAATAACTTCCACTTGTGAACAATGTTAATTAAGTCAGCAGCATATAACCAATTCTAAAAAAATGTTTTTGTTGAACAAATCACCTAAAAAACAAACTTTTAAGATTTATGTTGGGTTTTTTTTTAGACATTTTGATACAAACGGAGGTTAACAACAAAGTTATTATCACTTCAGAAAAGTACTTTTTATAAGAATAAGAACAAGTTAACACATAATCTATGTTAAGAATTCATTGAGGTTGTAAAAACATTCGCAAACATATAAGAAAATTAAAAAAAAAAACTGAGTACATTAAATTTTTAATGATAGAAAGAGAGAAAAAAAATAGAAATCAATCTGCAGGAAGTTGATAACAAGAATGCTAGAGAGGTGATAAGAAGAAAGAGAGAAAAAAAAGAAAAGAAATAAGATAAAATATTAAAATAGAAATAGAATTCTGCAGATGTCAACGTCTGTGGAATTATGATTAACAATCTATTTTGAGAACACATTTTTGTTAAGGATCACAACTACACAAATTGCTTTCAGGCTTTTCAGTTATGGTACACAACATTTTACTTTAAATTTGGAGGCACAAAGCCTTTTGTACTAAGTGAAAAAAAATTGAAAGATCACATACAATGATTAACATAGGAATCCACAATTGTTAAAAATATTAAAATTCGATACACAACCGATTTAATGGCACACAGTCTATCACACATAGTGAAAAAGAATTAAAAATTCACAAATTAACGCATTTCTTGATTAAAAAGCACTTTCCATTTCCGGTGCTCTGCTAGGCATTTTGGGAATGGATCGAGGACCAAACGTGAAAAGAAATGCTCTTCAAGAACCAACTCCTATGTATTTCAAAACGGTACAAAAACATTCCGAACTGAGTGTTCATCAGAGTCGAAAATATATTTAATACATGAAATCAGTGCTGCCAATGAGGAAGCACGAAAATATATTATATATGTGTTTAATGGTTGTGCATATGTGTGAATGAATAAAGTACAGTTATGAGATAATGTGGGATCATCTTCCAACACATTTCAATGTAAGTTTTATTACTAGTTGTTAATTACTTTTGCTATTTATAAATTTGTCTGATGATAAAAATTAATAAACATTCCTGTTCCCAAAAACCTCTTAACCTACAGAATGTTGTTTGGTCAGCTACATGAAATTTTGTAAATCTTCAGAAAAAAAAGCTACAGCTGATTACAGAATTTTCTGTAGTACTGTGTAGGTTTGTAGATAATTTGGTCACCCGAACAAACTTATTTTTTATCAAGTTTATCAAGCTGTTTCCGACTAGATTTCAAAACACTCTTTTCGCACTTGTCAGAGGGAAATATGTATTTTTTGTTTTTGCAATAGTTGGAAGTTCGATAAATGTCACAGATAAATATTTTTGTTCTCTCTTAAAATTTGATTTTTCACCACATGCCACAAGCCCATACGAATCCTTTTCGCGCAAAGCATCACACATTAATAAAATTATGTACGTTGAGAAGCATTAAGCACGTGTTTATTGGATTCTTGATTGCATTGTATCGTGGTCCCGGTACTACACTATCCTTTCGACTTCCGTGGAAACGAACATTAAACATTCGTTTTTGTTTGACATAATTTAGGTACCTCGTTCGTTGGTCATTTACATTATTTTTCCTGTTTTTGTTTATTCAACGACATAATATCGAGTTGATGCTTTCATGAGCGAGCACCTTTCGGGTAATATTCTCTCGTGCTGGTGAAAATTGGTAACGTAGGTAACTGTGATGAATAAATGATTTACTTTCATTTTCTTGTTCGTATTTCGGAAGTCATTTGAAAATTTTTCAGCATTATCGAGTTCTTTTACCGCACTTTCAGATTCGACGTATACCTCTCTTATGTTGCAAGTCATTCGGTGTTTTAGGTAAGTAACTATCGTGTAACATTTTAACGTACTGGTAGTTTTATTGCTTCAAACTTGGCAGCTAAGTTCTACTTAACGCTATGAAATTTTATAATTAATCAATAATTTATGGACTATTCTTTTTGATTTTAACGATTTAATTTCCCGAGTGGCTGAAGTGAATTTCGTTTTTAAACCATTAATGATGGTAGCTTTCAGTCGTTCTCCTGTTGGAGAAAGTGTACGGTATAATTATTATAAAAATTATAGTTGTAAATTACATATTTCTGTGCTATCTTCTATTTTCATGTTAAGAAATGTCTCGTCATCTATTTCTCTGATTAGTGGCTCCATCTTCAGCTACCTAAGTGCGGCTTTATTCTCTTTATAAAATTGAAAGTTGAAATTAACTATCGGCAAGTTTGTTGGCTGCGTAAGATTTGTGACGAGTAATATCACTAATCACTAGGGCTCGGATTTACATACTCTGAATATACCCAAAATATGACGTATAATATGCGTCTTTTGTAACGAAATACGCGTAGAAAAATGTGTTCAAAAATTCGATAATATGCAGTTATATGCCCATGCAATATGGGTATCATTTAAAGAAGTTTTGAAAGCTGTATTCGAGTCTGATATTACTGATATTATCTCATTTATCTGCCTTTGACCTGACACAATTCAGTACATTTTATGTAAAATGGGGATTTATTCCACAAAATTTAAAGTCATAATTATTCATAAAACAGAACAAAATTTTTTTGGCAGGGTTGCCAATGATATAGGTTAAAAAATTTAATATTTCCCGAAAAATGACTACTTCAGTAAAATATGCGTTAAACAGGACAAAAATAGCAAAATATGCTGAAATGTGCTGGAAAAATGGCCCAAAATATGATAAAAGTATGAATTTGTACCCAAATATGCAAAATATACAACATGAATTTGGTTTATTTTACAGCAAATGACATGACATGAAATGAAAAAGTAATGTGGATATCCAAAAAAAGAAGTGCAACAAAAAAATACATTCAATTTCATAAAAATTCTAGCCCTAAATATCATTACATTTTACTTTATTGATGGAAATTTGTTCGCCCTTTTTTGTACTATTGGCCCAACAAAGATATATGTTTACACATATTGAACGAAGGCTCATGATCTGCAGATATGGAAAAACTGTTTTCTCTATTTGAGTTTTTGAGCTTGATCGAGCATTTGAAAATATTCTGACGGAGGGCTAAATCTCGCAGAGAATTTGAATACGGAGGAACAGAAAAAATAATTGTTTGGCAACTTTGCATTCCGTAGTTTTCCGTGGGCATGCGTATCCACCATTTTCTTCCCCATCAGAAATGAATCAATTATTATTCTCCCTCTAATATAAGATGGTTACTGGCTTCAACACTATGTTGCCAATAAATACACTTTAAGTATTATTTTATGCAGAAAACTGCCTGTACTTTGTTCAAAGTAAGAAGTGCCGTTTTGGGTGGGCAACGAGCAACACGAAATCGTGTTTTCTATGTATTTTTAAAGGTACTGTCACACTGATGCGTCGATCAACCACCCGATATTCATTTTTTTCATGGCAATAAAAACCATATACTATCCAGTATTTTTTATTCTTATTTTGCCCGTCTTAGAATTTCATTAATTAAACATGTTTTCTTTTTGACAGACTTAAAATTAATTTATCGTCTTTATTCGTCTTCATTTTCAATTTTGAAAATTAATATACACATAGTGTACTCGTGAAAAGTTGCTTGCCGACTTGCAGTAGACAGTAGACAATTAGTAGACTGTGCGAGATTTTTATTTCATTTCGGCTCCTCGAGAAATTAAAGGTCACGAAAACCATGGTGTAATGACTGGAAATGTTGCATCATACAAATGTCAGCCTGCCAACGCTCTCGCGCAACCACGGGAGAATGAAATTTTTACTTTACGTTCGTGCCGTTCGCTTAAAACCGTACGCATAATGATTTACCCCCTTGGTGTTTTTGTCCGTTCATTGTTCTTGGTATAATGCCGGAATGGTATTTATTTATAAACTTTTTGTCGAAGTGATGAAATTTTCGTATAGAATTTCTGCAAGTTATATCGTTAAATAATCTCAAATGTCCGTCCCCCATTCTTTCGTCCCTTTTTCTCGTTTTCTTTTACTCCCTCCCGCGGCGATCATAATAATTAGACTAAATGCTGTACGATTTCGTCGTTTATTATTAATTCTAATGAACTTGTGCTTGAAAAATTTATTTTAAGGTCGAGGGGACCGTACCGTCTGCAGTCTGCGCAGAAATTATTCGTTCGCATTCGCACGTTTCAATGCTTTCGTCTTTCATCGCGAACCAGTTTTTTAGTCTCTGGAGATAAAAAAAAAGAAAAAAAAAATTCTTTTGAAAAAGGAAATAAAACAAAAAAACTGAACATATAAATAAGTACCTATACTTCGCGTTAAGTACCCAACGCAAGTTTAGGCTTTGACGGTTTTCAATGAATTACTGACGAAATTTATTGGAATGAAAAGGCTAGTTTAACCGGTTCGGGTTGGATTGCAGGTTTTCGTGTATTTTTCGCTGGTTGCATTAAGTCTCTGATCGTTTCACGCAGGCTTGCACATCCGTTGTTTTCTTCGCGATCAGAAATTAAATAATTAATGCATTATACATTGAAATAGGATTATGATCGAAGACTAAATTATACAGGGAAATACTAAATTAGAAAAACTGTTGAAGTTTTTTAAACTAGATTGTTTAAATTTTATATTTTTGTAAACTTGAAATTTTACCATTCATCATGATGATTATTCAATCTCGAATAAGTATTATACAAATTAATTGAGACAACAAATTGATAAAAAACTAACCAAATTAAGACAAAAAAATACTATTGAGAAGAAAATGGCGAATGAGCATGCTTGTGCGTAGCTATCAGAGCCCTAACATAGAATTAGAAGGAAGAATAAAAATATTGTAGGGAATGGCTAGTAAACTCACTAAAACAGAACGTATGAAAGCAATGATGTTGCCAGAAAAAACGTTTTTAGAGCTGTTATTGCAAAATTTTAACCATAGCTTCCTAGCAGTAATGAATTTTCCCTCACTCCCCGATATATGACCTTTTTTAAACGAGATTTTGAGATTTGCATTATCATCTTAATTTTATCATCATTCGTGATATCATTCATCAGTCATATCACACGAAATACGGGAACTATCGTAATTGATAGACGTTCACATGAATAATAATTCTTATTTAACATTCAAAGTTGGAACTAGACGTTCAAAAATAATTTATAAATGAAATATACTATTTTAATTAATTGCATATCATAAGAAAGAGTCTGCTGTATGCTGATTGCTGTCAATGAGTAAAAAGCTAACAATGTTTCCTTGACGAAAGTTGAAGTGAATCTGAATCGTTACTATTCTTCATGGTTTAGATAAAAAAATTTAGAAGTAGAACTAATTTTGTTTGAAGCCTGAAGGTCTACGAGTCTTTAAGATTATAATTTCCTTGTCTTTTTTACTACATGCTTACTTCCTCCCAAAAGTTTTTTTTCAATTTGTATTTTATTTTATAATTTCTACAAATCGATTATCTAAAGAGAAGAATATTAATTTTTTCTCATCTTATTTACTACATAAATTATTTATAATATGAACAACATAAGATGTTCATGTTTTAGTTACAGATTTCCTTTCAAGAATAACAAATTATTGAAAAAGAGGACAAATTGATGCTTCGTAATGATAATGTTTTGTATCAAATTTTTGGGAGGTCGAATTCGTGAATTTACTTATTTCCGCTTCATAAATGACTCTACGCCGTTCTTTCGATCATTTGAAAAAAAAAAAAAAAAGGAAAAAAAGCTACTTGAATTTGATTAGATGATATTTCCGTTTGTAAATACTTTTGTTTTGAGACATAAATGGCCTAAAAACATACTGAAAATTGTTCAATAACTCAATAGATAAATATCTCCAATTTAGATTTACAAATTTCAATCATAATTTCTAATAATTTCATTCCATTTCATCAATTTATAAGAGACGATAGACAGTTTATCAGTGACACACTTCTAAAAATACGTTTTTTGTGATAATTCATCATCGCGGGGAAGTTCTAAATTTTATGAACACTTTCCTTCTTTAAGAATAAAAAACTAAAATAATGGCAAACCTTCATCTTGGCAGTCCATTGTTCAAATAATAATTACTGTTTTAATATGTATGTACAGGTTTTTCAATGAAAATCTATGTATCAGTTTTATTTTAATTTTATAAAACAACTGAAGGATAGAAGTGGGTACATTTTTATTTTCATGAATCTGAGAAACTTTTGATATCGAAAGCTCAAATTCATAATATGTATAATAATAAAATTATAAACGTATATTCCATTTTCTTGTTATCACTATGATCGGTAGAGGTCGTAATTTTCGTGTCCAGTAGTCACAGAATTTAAGACAAACATAACTACTATGTTAATGTCCAGACCTATTGATTTTGGTGCGGATTGGCCGGACGGTACTTTCAGTGCATTCATTTTTGTTTCTATTTTGAAGGTTTTATAGCTCTTAGCCCTTTTTCTTAAGTTATTTGACTAGCTTCGTAAGCAAATTTGAATTCGATATCGTATGAGTTGGGGCAGTGGGTTCAAAAGTAGTGCTGTTTCTCTTAACAACATTTAGGTGGGCTTGCCTCCACTTTATGTTTAATTTTCTGTGTTTAAAGCTTTAAAAAGACCCTGAATATATAGTAGCCAAATTTTGACCAAAATCTACTTCCTCTTTTTTGTTTTAGACACATACTGAAGAAAACCTATTCGAAAATATGACTTTTTTGTGACATGTAAAAACCTATATTCGAGGAAGAAGTTCCTAAAAACCTTGATGAAGATTTTTAATCAGTTCTTTCATTTCGATCTTATCTCGACTATTCGCAAATTTATAAGTAAAGACGAGGCCCCCTTTGTACAAAGAATGTCGAGATGCAGCATCAACGACGCCACGCAGCTGGAGAGTCGGACTTGAATGGGATAATTCGGTAAAAAATTCGCAGAAAAGAGACTCCCAGAGTGTATTTGCAACAGATATTCCTTTAAGTAAATGTGAAGCAGGTCTGGTTGCTTCGTGACGGAAAAATTGCTATCTACTAAAATCTGAGCTGATCATTTTATTATCCTCGTACGTTAGACTCACCAAATAAAATATTTCACCGAAAATAATGAACGTATTGTGAAGTTATGAGAAACGTGCGCAGGTTATTAAATAATTGTTAGTCTGACCAGCTTCTTTGGTTCATATGGAATTTAGGTATCTTCTGTACTTAGTAATAATTTAATATGTTTTCAAATCACTTTTATCGATGAACCGTTAAGCCGATTGAAACCAAATTAATTCATTCGATGTATGTACCGAATTTAATGACTATTGATTGAAAATTACGCATTGTAGAACTACATCGGGCCGATCTGAACCAAAAGCAATGAGTCTCGTCCTCTTCCAGATCCGAATAAGTGTACCAAATTTCAAGACTATCGAATAAGAATTGCGATCTTTACCGTATTATAGAAATGTATATATATTCTTCTATTAAATAGAATTTTTTTAGACGTCCGAACTTCCGTGGCCGGCTTTTTCCAGCTACTTCCCATGGTGCTAGAACGTTGAAATTTTGCATAAGTGTACCTAAGTATAAACTCTGGACCCCTTTTTTTTTATCATGAAAAAAGTAATTGGGTCCAAGATATAAGCCTAAAACCATTTTTTTGTTGGGAGGGAAAAAGTGTACCTATTACCTAAAAGTATACTTGAGTTGTTGAAAAAAATTAACCTGCAACTAAACGTTTCAACATTTCAACATTCATAGCTTCATAACTCCTTGACCGTCAATGTGTTGTGATTTTAGCATACCATTCTTGATTATTATGGTATCTTTTGTGCAAATTGATTTAACCTATAATTGCAGTGAGGGAAGCCAAAGTTAAAATCACTATTATATATATATATATACACACACACACATTTTGTATAATTATACTGCTACTTAATACAAATCCGCCGCAGTATCCATTTCATACAAATTGCCATCACTATGAAGTTATACAATTTCTTTCATGACTGATAGGTAGAATTGTTCTTTAGGTCCTCTATAATAAATATATTGTATACAGTTGGTAACATTTTAGTGTCTCCAGTAAGGTTAAGTTTATAGACCCTCCAAAAGAAATACAGTAGAATTAATTTTTTTGTAAAAAAGGTTGAAAAGGGGTGGTTTTTGAAAAATAATTATGTAATTTCAATATTAATTATAATCATTGCAAACATAGTTTGCCTCTTTTCATCCCCACAGAGCTCAAATTTAAAAAAATCCTTAAATTAGTTATTCACATATGTACTCGTAATTTTAGTTTTCGCTCCTTTCCAACCTGTGGGGCGCTCCTCGAAAGCCAAAAAATATAATAAATATTTATGCAGTAAAGAAAATTTGAATTATTTCATCTTATAGCGCATGTCGAGCAATTATTTGTATACAGTTTACTAATCTTTTTTTTTTTTAAAGAAAGTTACCCTATCCCTTCAATGGCAGAATCTAGGAGGGGACCTCTGCTCCAAAATTAAAAAAAAGAACCTAAAACTCTTAACATTTTGTAAAAATTTCGAAAAATATGAAAACATTGTCCAAAACATTTTTTTTCTCGCTGGCACTAACTGCCATCTGTACTTGAAGATGACCCTTCCCGAAATTCTGCTTTGGATCCGACGACATTCTCCACTCTTTGCTGCTGAATATTGAGCACCTCGTTAAATTTCAAAAACCAGTGCCTATGGCATTATTCCTCGTGCTATTTACAAATCTATATTGAAATTACCTACTCTTAGATCAAATACAATAATAAATAATAAAATAAAATTTTGAACTACTTTTTTTCTGGTGTGAGGAACGTGAAAGATTTATGATAAAATGTTAGGAACCTTTGGCTTAGTTGAACAATTCTCACTAGAATTGTCCGTCAATAGATTTAATTGAATTAGACTTTACCCAAATAAGAAGAGCTAAGGAGTCTTTTCAAGCACTGTATGATAGAATAAAATCAGGCGTGAAAAATATTTTACTGTTGAGGTGAAGGTTCAAAGTTCTTGTATTATTTTAATAACATAAACACAGTGATATACGCTTTGTGTTATAAATCTGTAAACATAACATTTGGAGTTTCAACTTGAAAGGACGGTTTTCGATCCGATCCTTCGAGTTCATTATAAGCTTTTATTCTAATCACTACTGCGATTTTAAAATATACCAATACTGTAGCCAACCATTCGCAACGAAATAAAGTTTATTTAGCATGAAGCTAAAGCCAAATATAAATAAATAAGTAAACTTTGTCTTTTAAAAACTCGTTTTTAACCTTAAAACTTTATTGGTAATTTTGTGTACAAATCATGAATTCGTGTACCGTACTTTCAAAAGTGTTGGGATAAACCATGCATTAAACCTGGAGATACAAACCTTATTATCTTCATATTATTTGAAAAACAAAAATTCATTCTATTTGGCCTAATTTATTTTATTGTTAGGAGTTTCATATACTGTGGGCTACAATTTCTATCTGTGAATTTTATTTTGCTTTGCGTTTTTGCAGCATGTATTTTTTTAACTTAGAATTCAGAAAATAATTTTTCGAATTCCTATCACTTCTCAATAAATTTATATAACAGTTCTGGCTGCCTTTCAAATCGGTAGCTTGACATACTCGTTTATTTCCCTCGTTAACTTCCTTTTTTTAGAAATGTTTATTAATGTTTTTTTAAGTAGAATTTTGAAAAAAATCTACTTATTAAAATTGCCCGAGTATTCGGACCCCAGGATGCGAGTGGGTACGTTTTTCGTTTTATGATTTTCTGAGCATATTTTGGCACTATTTTTATTTTTATTTTTTTTAATATATTCCCTTTTGCGTTGAGTCCATTTCTAGGCGTAATTTTGATCGGATGATTTTGAAATTTGAAACACATATTCAAATCCATCGAAGGAAGAATCCTGTTGTTTTTTGTCTGGATCGGGCACATAGTCCATCCGGTAGGTCAGTTTATTTGCATTTTTTATTGAACATTGTACCGGTCGCAATTTTCAATCAATATGCTTGAAATTTGGTATACATATGTGTTTTAAGTTAAGGATAATATCTATCCATTCTGGTGCGGATAGGCCTTACAGTATGTTTGGTAGCGGAGATTTTGTTGCATTTTTGACCGATTAATGGCTTTAAAAGGAGTAATTTTCAAGCTATAGTCACAAAATTTGATATAGATATTGATTTGAATTATATCTAACATGATTCCAATTTTTGTTCTTATTGGTATTATGCTTCTTTCTCTGGATCTGTTGGAGGTGAAAATTTCTCATGTTATTTCAATAAAAGTTGCAATTCTCTTTCAATAATCACGAAATTTGGTATAAAGAGTACCTCCCATACAAAGACCAACCCTACCAATTTTGGTATTGATTGGTCAATTTGTGACCAACTTATCAACTATTTAGTGTGATTTTCTTTCTTTTATCCTTCTCATAATGATCCTGAAAAATTCATTTTCTAGCCTTTATCGAGAAAACCACTCGTTTTAATCCAAAAATAACCCGATCACAGAAAAAGGTTAATTTTCGCCCACCCTTCACTCGCTCCCGAACACTTGATTTGAACAGTGGCACTATAATCTGCGCTAGTATTTTCGTAACTAGAATGTTGGCAATTGGACTATACTTCGTTTTGCAATGTGAGATTTTTCTCATATAAATGTTTTTTTTTTTTGCTTTTTTTTTTAAATATAATCCACAATTCTCGTCACTGCCGGAAAGAAAACCATAAAATTATTTCCTAAAATTGTGTTTGTTAGAACTTGGAATAATTTTTCATTTCCCAACAAAATAATGATTTTTGACATATTTATTAAATACTTTGAAAATATGACAATCAGTATATTTTGTCGCATGCATCGTATTTGTGGGATATTTGTAATTTTTTTCCAAATATGTAAATATTTTATACATTACTTTATTAGAAGAATGTTGGTGATATAGGTGATTATTAAACAGAGAAAATGTACTTTTTCTTGCGAATCTTGCTGTGCAAGAGTTTTTTTTTCCCCCTATTTAAATACCTTATTCTTATCTCGAGTGCGAATGAAAAAGAATTCGGTATGTTGGTTAGTTATTTCATTTTCACTCTTGTATATTTCTATAATAAAGCGTGCACTAGGTACTAGGTAGGTACTTTATAGATAGGTAAAAGCAAGTTCGTTGACCGATTATGGAGAAAATTGTTGACGACTCGCCAGATTTTTCAAAAGAGCACTGAAACTTCATGGTTGCTATTTTTCTCAAAGTTTACGCGGCTAACGTTTTAGGTAATTCGTATTTACGACTACGATCAGTTGATCTAGTAGTTTAGAGGTAAAAATGTCATATAAAGGAAATAAATTGGGCAAAGTTGAAACTTGGTATTATTGTTTATGATACCTCCTCCAATAATGTCCTAGAAGTCTTCATTGATCCGAGGGAAGCTTTCTTCAGTAGGGGGCCAAATGTTGAGCAAATTTCGATTTTTCAATCATAACTGATGAACAATGCGTTAAATTGAAAAAAGTTTGAAACAAAAAATATTTTAAATTTAATTTTCTGTAAAAAATGTGATGATAATTTTTTTTCTATCGTACACAGTAGCGCCGCTATCACACTTAAGTTTGGAATTTTCTTTATTGTGAATTAATTATTATTTGGAGTCAAATCTTGTATAAATTTTATTGAAATCTTGTATTTGCTCATGTTGATGATTTAAGTACTGTTAGAGAGAATCCATAATTTCACATAAGCAAAATGACTGGTCAAATGTCATTATACATGATTTCTGTTTGGATGTTTTCAATTTTTGAAGAGCGAAATGCTGTAAATTGTATGTAGTTTCCATGCGGCTGGGGGGATGATTCATAAATCGCACAAATATAATTTTTAACGTTTGAAAATTCAAGTGCTAAGGATTGTGTAATCTCTGTAAAACCATACCAGCCTAGCACATCCATTATGTGAAAATATTTTGCCCCAGGCCATGTGTAATCTGCTACAAGTACAATTTTGAAACACTGTTATCCATAGATCAAATTTCTTTGATGTGATAAGTATTTGGATACAGTTGGATTAAAGATAAAATGTTATACACACAAAGAGGAGATTTACTTCATACTATTTTATGGTCCTGTTTATTATCATGTATTCAAATTTAATTTTCCCTTATGTTCACCTTACTAGAATATTATTAATTTACCTGTGTCTTTAACCAGCAGAATTTTTTGTAGTCTCTCAGCATTTGTAGATGTTATACATATGTATAATTCTTCCCATATTTTGAAATCACTAAATTTGCAACATAAAAAATGAGTAATAAAATTTCTAATTGTCCATCCAAATACTTGATCCTAATCAATATTTCTAAATTTTCTGAAATTTATTATAAAATTTCACCTTAGCACCCCTTGCGTTGTCATTAAGCATAATGTTTCAAATTTTAAGGTACATTTTTACATAAATCATCTAACGTGTCAACATTATGATCGGAACTGTCAAGTACTTTTTTTTTTGAGTTGGTTGAAAGTAATACATTTCTACTTAATTTGCATTTAAGAGATTACCCAACTTTCTTTGTCGAGATAACTTCTTCTAAAAGTACTACTCCTTAATATCTTTGTTTTCAATTTCTAAACATTAATTTTGATATCATTGTTCGTTACAGATTCAAAAATATCGTTGATTGCCGGTGAGACAAGTTCCTGAAAAGCAATATTCAGAAAAAATTCAAAATGGTGAGTAAAATAATATACCTACTTTATTCAATTGATTTAATTTATTCAATGTCTTGAAAAATGTTTGTGTTCAATATCTTGGTCGAATTCTTGGTTAACTCTTCTATCAATACTTGCTATCTAATGAGAGCACTGGGTTTTGTTATCATGAAGTTCATGTTGACTGATTGTTATTTGACAACCAAATGGCATCTCTTATTGTAGTTTTTGTAGATAAGTGAATAACTTTGTACAATATGAATTTTGATATTATTCTAATTCTCTAAACACTTGGTTGTTTGTTGTTTTTTTCTTTGTGGAATTTTGATTAATTAGGTTTTAGTTTTGTCCATGAGCTGGAAAATTAACTAATAATTTCATTATTTTTAGAAATATTTAATTACAACTACCTACGCAATTATTGAAAATTATTCTTATTTAGGAAATTATTTAATCCATCAAGTTTTGAAGTTGTTTTATTTTTACTATAAATAATTGAAAATATCTTGTGTGGAATGCCTTGTTGTGAGAAGTATTTACACATAGAATGTAATCAATAGCTTTGCGTGTTTTGCCACATCATACGCGAATGTATAGGAGAGCAAAATGCTAGGCAAACACTGACAATTTTGTAGCCAGTTTTGTGAGTTTATATAGGTAAATTGGCACACACACACAGACGCACATATGTATATGTGTTGTAGAAAGTTTGTCATTTCTTATTCATTGCTATGGCAACTGATAAGAAATGACATAATACGTTCATATAGTGGTCTGAGACATCTCCTGGATCTTTATCTATTGTATTGTCATTGGCCAAATGTTGTATCTTACTTACCTGTTTGTGCAAGTAAGAACATACAAACAAACAAAGTGTATATATGATACAGAGTGTAATGCACTTCATAAGAAATGACATCGTGCATACAAGATGTATAGTCCCCACATCTTGATTTCCTGCTCAACCTTATTCCATTCCTTTTAAGATCATAATTTTTATATTGGCCAGTGGCCACAGCTCTCAACCAGCTAGTACCATAACAAATTTTAAAAGAAAAAATAGTGAAAATAATTTCATTTCATCACAAAATTTTGGATTTTTAACTGAAGGAAGTTAATGGTAAACAGACCAACATATATTTGTCTTCAAAAAATTTAATTCTTTCATCGATTATGTTCTAATTAATAAATCCTTCCTTAAAATTTGAAAAAAACTTTTTTGTTCGTCTGTCTTTTTACTTCAATAAATTAGTCCAATAATCCTTGAGAAACTTGCTCTTGCCCTTCCCCAAGAATATTTATGTACCTCATATGAAATTAACTATTAGGGTCAGCTGCATAAAATTTGGTTGAACCTCAGTCATCAGTTAGTCCACAGTTTTATTTATCAATTTCTGACTAAATTGTGGTCTAACTGGTGACTGAGTTTTATGCAAATTGCACTAAGAGTGTATCTACACTCATTGTGGAGTAGTGAACTATGTTTCAAGTTTCAAGATATATTAGCTTACCTAGTTATATTTTCTTAAATCATTACTATTTATTTTCTTTCTTTAAGAGAGAGTTGAACATCTTGAAAATATGTGTCTCATCATAAGTGATATGTATCAAGCGAGCAATCTCATCAGATTGTACCTAATTCAATGATGATCGCTGTGCTACTGCTCAGTCAAAAATGTTTGATTTTCAATTGTGATAAATGTATTTGTTGTAATGTGAAAACATTTAGGATTTCGGTTTTTGAAATGATTTTTTTTTCTGTAACATGAAATGAAGAATCTTATTACGATTATTCTTAGACCAAAAATTTTTATTTAAGTTTTTCTTAACATACAAAAAAAAGTGTATCATGGGACAGGCAGTGGAAGTGAAACGTTTTACGAGATATTACAGAACTACCTCTGAATTATTTTAATCTTTAAAATGAATATTAAATTCAAAATCTATACCCAAAAACACATACCTACCCACTGATGCATACAAAAAAATATGTAAGTCAAAATTTGGCCTTCTTTTTAAACACCTGGAGGTTTAGGAATGTGTCCGTTAAAAAAATTAATGTCAAATACAAATCAGCTCCCAAAAACATACCTGCTGATATATCATGCAACAAAATATGAGAATTTAAAATTTGGCTCCCTTTTGAAGCCTCTTGTGGTCGAGGAATGGGTTAAGTGAATAAATGAACGTCAAATTCTAAATAAGCGCCCCAAAAAATATACGCGTTGATATATCACACACCCAAATATGGGAAGTCAAAATTTGGCTCTCTTCTGAACTCCTTTGGGGTCGAGGGCTGGGCTGAATGAAAAAGTGAATGTCAAATTCGAAATCAGCGGTCTAAAAAACATACCCCCGATGTATCACAAAATAAACTACAATGGGAAAATAGACAACCATCCAAAACCCATTTTTTTATTGGGGGCTTTGCCCTCTTTACCATCATTTTTTATTTTCAATTATATTGGGTGCGAACCCAAACCCTGTATTAAAAACAACCAAGTAAATGCTTTATGGTTCAGTCCGTCAAACATTTTTAGCCAGTATTGGGCATTATTAGGTCATAGGAGTTTACTATCGATAGTAAGCAAGTTTCACTTCAAAAAGAATAAATGTGATGTTCTCAGTCTATTATCTGGTTTTATATTTCCAAGAATCTCTCCTATACCAAAACGTGTTCTCTATCAGTGTCTTTTTCTTTACATTTTTTAAATTGTATTTCAGTTGAAATGAAACAGTTGACTAGTAGCCTATTTGTGATCTGAATTCTAGAGAAATGTGTTTGTTGTGTCAAAGTACATGAGTAGATTTGTTTTAATTATTTTCTAATGTGTCGTGTTATTGTTTCTCTTATCTACGGTAATTGCGTTGTACTTTGTTATTTTAATTGTAATTTTTATGATTTTTCAAGCCTCTCAGCTGATCAAACTGTAAGGTTTTTATTAATTCCAGTTTTCATCATGACCATCAGCTTGAAATGAAAACAAAACCTTCTCAAAACGGCTGTTCTTATCTCAAGTTCCGATTATATTATTATTTAATCTCCTTTTTGCTGCTCTGTGATAATGTCTTCCTGTATTTTGAAGATTGTAACATATTATACTTTACCGCAAAGCTTTTTGTCTATATCTCCATTCTCATGTCAATTTCATTCTCGATATTTTGTTAGTGGTTGACCTGTTTGGATTTGTTGGATTTCAGTTACAATTGCCTTTTTCAATCGTTCTATTTCCAGCTCACTACTGACTTTTATTGCTTTTTTTGAATTACCGTTTAGAATATTTTGAAAAAAAGAGAAATGAAATCACCCTAAAATTATTGCATGATGCAATATTGTCCCTTGTTTTCTCATCGATTGAATAACTTATTTTTTTTGTTGTCTTCCTCGACATATTACGTTGAAATAGTTTTTTCACTAATTGTTTTATATTTTATATTTTTTGAAGTTTAAAAAGGGGCTGCAGTTTGTGAATTAGAGCAAGTAATAAAAGAAATTTGTTTACCGAATCACTTATTTTACACTTTCTTCCAATCACGATATATGTTCAAGAATATATATGTTACCGTCAAAACCCGATTTTAGCTAAAACTAATTTTGACTACTTAATACAATTTATTCCTAACCCCTTTTGTCAATACTAGTTTTAACTAGTCAAAACTAATGTTGACCAAAGAAAAATTGTTTCTTCGGTTAAAACTATTAACGACAAAACGAAAATTTTATCTTACTTTTGATTCGGAAAAACTAGTATTGCCATGCTAAAAAAAATTTACTTCGATCAGAATTATACAAAAATAAATATGAATCTCAATCTTATCAATTTATTGTTGATTATTATTTCATATGGCCTTATTTTTGTTATTTTTAGAAAAACTTTTAATTTAAAAATAATAATTTCTAATACATGCCTATGCTTTTATTGTTCAGTGGGTGGTTTGGTGAGGTGTCAAAATCATTTCTTAATCATTATACGAATGTGTAGAAGGAATGATGGGGGGCGGGCTCACCCGCAAAACCCTTTTTTTCAATTTTCTTCCTATTTCTTTTACCAACTTTTTTTTTAAATAACCCACTTTATCTAATGACCACTATATGATGAAAGCATGGGCATGCATCAGAAATTATTTGAAACAAATGAAAATTATTATCTCATATGATCCTATTTTTGTTGTGATTTTTAAAATTTTTTAATTCTTTTGAAATAATTTTGGACATATGGCTGCTTTTATTATATAGTGGGTGGTTAAGTGAGATGAATTTTTTTTCCTATGCCTTTATTGTACTGAGAGTGTAAGGGTAAGGTGAGTTGAAAAAATACAAAATTTTTATAAAGGTGGTTTGGGGGCAAAGCCCCCATCATTTCTTCTACATATTCGTATAATTAACAAGAACTGGTTTTGACTAAGATCGACTTTTTACATTAATCATTTTCAGTCAGTATTAATATCGACCGGTCAAGGCTGATAATGTTTAGTTCATATTTTAGTCAATTCTAGTATTGATTGAGAATGAAAAAAAAATCAGTAAATATTAGTTCTGATTAGTCAAAAGGAGTTAGGAATAAATAGTATTGACTCATTTTGGATATTGACGGTAACATGTATATTATTTATCATTTTTCTAGAAACAGCTTGCTGTGTTATTAAATTGATTAGCTTTTGTAATGTCTCTAGATTAATTCATAATTTGAAGAAATCTTGAAAAATAAACCTTTAATAAGATTATTTAATTCCCTAAAATTAGGTATTACTTTAGATAAAAATACCTACCTGGCTGATGGACAGTAGATTACACGATGTATTTTTACTATTACTGTATAAATTGATTGAAAATTGGACTGAAGACTGTTTGTTTTAATAGATATTAATTTAATTAATAGATATTTTTTCCACTACAGTTTCAATGGCCAATTACACTGGAAGGTTTTTACATGTTGTAAACTGATTAATTGAAAAAACAAAGTCATGCATAACAAATTATACATTTGGACCATTCTGAGAACGGGAAGGTGATGAGAAAGGATGACGGGGAAGAAGAAAAGTTACCAAAACGTGTGTCAGGGGTTTACGGTCAAGGATTGAGGAGCTATTTTAGGGAAATTATGATGAGTAAGTTTTAGTTTCGAAGGGTTTACATTTCAAAGAAATTCGTGAGGAACTTGACCGGGTAAGAGATTAAGAGTGTAATTTGAATTAAGCTACATCGGTTCTTGTAGTGATCTCTTGAACCACAAGTACATACCTTCAAATAGTGAAACAAAAAATTCAGATTTTTATTCATGTACAAAAATTGTCTAGATTTTCATTTTTCTGTTAACTCATTGAACAACTTAAGGGTTCCAAAAAGTGATATAACAAAATTTTAAAGGAATAATAATTTCAATCTACTATGGCTTCCAAAAGCAGAGATATGAATTCGTAAGTTTCCCTGTCCCTTCTTAATTTAAAGTCATTATTTTCCGACGAACAAAGTCATTAAGACTGAGTGTATATTTCTCTTTTTCATTGCAAGGACCTGTGTTAGTTCGTATACTTGTAGTACTAATTCTTTTTAAATTGTATCTGTGAACACTATTGGAAATCTATATGATATACCAATATTGTAATTTTTTTCAGAATTATTTTTCACTTACCAAAGACTCGAATTCTTATGCGCCTGTTATTATACTCCAATGTGAGAATTACTTTTGGGTATACGAATTTTGCAAACATCCATGTGCAGAAGTGTATCATTTTATTTTCAGTTCTAGTGATAATGATTGAATTTTTGTTATTCTTGAAGAATAACCTATTTGCTACCGTCATGCGACTGCTTTTTGACTCTCGACGCTCAACATCCTGAAATTTATTCTCTTCGACTCCACAGTATTTATTATTTACTCCTTCTTTCCGGCTGGCATAAGAGACAGTTTGATAATATTTGCTTACTGAATATTATGAAAAAGAATTTTTGCGCACAATTTATTCCAAACAGACAAATTAGTAATGGCCATAATTATGCAAACGTTATAAGATTATAAACCGAATTAATTATTGGTTTCTTCATATCATTAATTTGTGATTTATTTCCATCCGAACTACAGAATTATGTGTCTTGAAAAATGTTATTAGTAATTGGTTGAATTTTATAATTATTTTTACTGTGTTTGATGAAGGAAATATAATTTGTAGACAGAAAGTATGAAGTCTATGTATTTTTGCTTAATTACTTGTGTCGCTAAAGGAATCAACGATTCTGTGTAGCGCGTAGTCAAATTTTTCCAATATTTATTTGAAATACTAATGAAATCGATGTTCAAACAACAATGCCCCTATTGTATATAGAGCCATTTTCGACGAGTTAAGTCATCATTCAGTTATTTTGTTTAAGGTTTCATTATTATTATTATTATTTCTAGCCATAAATTATCGTTACTTTTTGGTTAAACTTTCATTCTTTTTTATTCAATTAAGCTAAACGAAACTGCCTTCATTTGTTCTTTACTTTCAGACCATTTTTATAAGTATTGTTTCAGTTTTCAGTCAAGTTATTAACTATTTTCTAATGGTTTCGTAATATTATAGACTCTTATTATAGGCTAACATATTTTATTAACTTTACGTTATCATTGAAGTAAGTATTCTATGTTTTCATTTGATCTTTCCTTAAGAGTAATTTTGACCGTAGATATTAGCTCTGTTTGATAGGACTATACCAACTTACATCCGGAGGTCGATTCCAAATTTAAGAATATTATGTAACGGCGCCATGTTTTACTTGAATATTTTTGGAATAACCCCACCAGTGTATGTTGGTGTAGTCCTATCAAATGAAGCTATTTTCTAATTTTAAACCCATCTTGTAAAGATTTTGTTTCAAAATCCGTAGAAAATATGTTTTTTCTGTATAAACAGTAACAGTTTATCAACATTTGTAATAAATATCTTTATTTTCTTTCTTATTTTTCTTCTCCTCCGAAGAATAATTATTTATTGCATTATTTTGGTTAATTTTTTGGAATAATTTCTTCCATTCCTTGCCGCCCGTTAATGATTTTACCTACCATATCTTCATATCATTTTTTGTTTCCATTGTGTTAATGATTTTAAATAGCTTTAATCTAATCTAATAATACATAAAAAACAATTATTTTCATCGGATATTATTGTTTGATTTAATTTACGAAAATTTTATTACTTCCTATCTGGACTTAACATTGATTAAATATGGGAAATGAACAACACAAAAAATCGCTTTTGCTCTTACCCGTGGCTTCTAGAAAATCAAAACTTTATTTTTTTAAGTAAAGCTCAATTTGAAAGCAGAAATGTTAGTTGAATCACTTGAAATTATCTAAATTAGATTCAGATTATTATTTGGATCTTTTAGAGTTTGCTTGGAAAACTTTTCTTGCATATTTTTTAGTAGCTACTCATGTTGAAAAACCTCCAACCTGAGTAGACCCATATGCCATTTTTTGCCCTGTTTTGATGATTTTTGCTTTGCATCTTCGTCGAGGCTTTAGAGAGAAATTTCGGGCCCAGGAGAAATAAATTAGTGTTAGCTGCAGGATTTACCTCTAAGAGAGGGTTATGAAATGAGATAATAACTTTGCGAGCAGAAAAAGTGAAAATTTTTTTTAGCTATTTGTTGTATTCTAGAATGTGTATTTTATTGTTTTTTTTTAGCCTTGGGGGTTTGACACCCAACCACCCACCCATGGATCAGTTCTGATATTCTCTTTAAGCATTTATTCCAAAATTTCTGTTTATTTCAAAATTTGGCCCAGTATCGTTGGTACTATTTCCTCCTCCCTCTCTGAGGCCCTGATCTGTGTTTTCAGTGGGAAGTGGCTGAACACAAAATCGTTTTTAACAATTATGGATCATTTTAATTACATTAAATAAATTATTTTGATTTATTAAAAAAAAATTCCTCTGTGTAATATTGAATAATTTAAATCGATAATTGTGACTATAAAATGAAATTACATAAATTTTTCGCCGAACAGGGAATCGAGTATGCGCCTAGTTGTCTTAGAGGCTTTCTACTTCTTCACAATATGGTGGTGAAAATAAACATTTGAGAAAACCACAAAGAAAAAATTAAAACCCATGATAAAAAAATTTTTAAATCACTAGAAGTCACCCGGGGGCGGCATCTGTGTAGCAGTTTGATTTCAGACCTATAATCCTCCTAACAGAATACCAAAGTAGGAGAGCTGTTTTTTCTTTATCGTTTTCTCCTTTTTCAATTTTTGTTTCTCAGTTTACAAACAATGAAGAAATGAGGGATATATCTACTTGGAGAAAAGGCTACAGACTTCCACTAAGGTTACAAACCTCCCTTGAGACAACCCTCTTGCTGAGAGTAACCAACTCTTTTACATAAAATAGCTCTCTTCACTCCCTCACTCACCTGCACTTAGTTTTCTTCCTTCTCTCTAATTTCATTTTCAAACTAATTATTTGACTGTGCCTTGTATACAGTATAGTACCTACCTATACTTCAGCTTAGTAACTGTTTGGCGCTCAATAGAAAGGATGACATAGAAGTATGAAATTTTGTGGACTTATTAATATCATTAAAGGAAATATGTTCATAAGAGGAAAAAATTCAAAAAACTTTTTTTCGGTGTCGAGGGATCAAAATCCACAATTTTGTCTCAAGGGTACTATGGACTTTTTCTTTACAGATGGCTTATCGACATTGTGAAACCTTTCCGTTCTCTTTAACTTAGCGCTACAATAAAAAAAAACTTTATAGAAATTAAAATATAATACATAGATGTTCGATTTTCTCAATACCGGTTCATTATTTATGCGTCGAAATGTATAGTGATTATAGGCCTAGATCTTTCATTCCAAATTAATATGAATTCTAGATCTATTATTTTAGATCACTATTTAAAATTATCTACATCGATTTTTGTCTGATTTATGATCTGTGATCTTATTCTTATCTCTGTTTGAGAGTAAATTTATTTATTTTATATCTGCTTAATATATTAATTTTTTTTTCAATAGAATTCGATCAGAAGTGAAGAAGGTGCAACAGAAGTTGATTCATTTCTGTCACATTCCAACACAGAAATGATTACGAAAGCCAAGTATGTTATTTTTCGTTATCATTTGCGATATTACACCATATAACCATAACTAACCCTTGAGATCGTTAAGTAGTCGACGAAAATGAAGGAATAGCAGTTTTTTTTTTGAAAACCTACTAAAAATCAGTCATTATGTCCGTAATAAGCACCTGAATTATTGGGCGCTCAAATTCAACAATCTGACTCGATTTCTGTTTTTTTTTTAATTAATTTTTTTTTTTTTTTCGTTCATTAATTTCGTTTTTGCATAATATGGAAACATGAGAATGAGACACATGACATAGTACATTATATAGGTTATTCGATGCGCGCCACAATTGTTTTTTCTTGTTCGCGTATATTTAGTATTAAACTCGATAATTATATTTACTGTATGACCTTAATTATCGTTCAATGCGCTTAGAACAATTCTGACAATTTGTCGAGGTGATGTAGTGCTGATGGCGTTCTGAAAATGGAGAAGAAAACACGTGTATATAGACAGATTTTTTTTTTTCTCCCAGTACAGCAATACCTTAGTAAAATAATGTTGTTGGCACTTGTTCGTGTCAAAGTCACGAATCTTTTACTACTATAGCTTGCGATTCGAACGACTATTTAAGTGATGAATTGGCGAAAACATACATTTCAAAAATGAATACCTATAAAATTTTTCAATAATTTCCATTAAATACCTTACTTATTGACGCCAAAACCGTGGAAAAATACCATTCCGTCATTCCTACCTGATTGGTACGTGGCTGAAAAGTATAAGGAAAAATTTGCAACAGCTAGCAATTTCACATAAAACATGAATAATATATATTCTCGCTTATCACAAAATATTTTATTAATAACCGCTACATATTCTAAATGCATAGTACATTTAGCAATACCTAGCCTAATTGTTATTCTGTTTTTACTGTTGCAAAACCACGATCGTCTCAGTTGTGTCGTTTGTATCCGAAAATTATCGGTACTGAAAGGTGCAAAACTAAATTTAACTCTGGAGTAAACGAATTCATTTAAACGAAAACATGCAGTTTATTTTTATGAATCGATGTTCTTGTTGTGTCTTCGTCATTGCTGTCTCTGACAGAAGCATTTGTTCTATCACATGCTGCTGTCTTGGTCAGTTCAGAATAATTGGATGTAAGATTTAAATTTCCCCTTTAAATCCGAAATACGAAATAAAATTTATATATAAGTACATAGTAGGTACGTTTTATTCGGAAATTCTTGGATTTTGAAATTTTATCATACAATTTCGAAGTGGTTTGCGATTTTTTGTGTTCAAGGGTTGAAGGCCTAAATAGCCGGTAGCATGGAGAGGAGTTAATCTGTATTATTGGAAATGGAGCGAGTGTGATAGAGGTTTCTTAAACTTATTATTGGTCAAATCAAAAAAAAAAAAAAAATGGGTGTGAATATTAGTAGCCAGTTTTGTTTATTTTAGAAGCAGTTCAGTCTAAAACAAACTTCATAACCACATTTTTTAAAGAAAGATGATGTTGAGTGGGTTCATTGTGCATTATTCTCCACCCACATTTCAGGTATAATTGATATTTTCGGTTTAAAAAAAAAAAAACAATAATTTATTTTTTATTCTGAATGAAGGTCAAAATCGATAAGGTACTGCCGAAGAAATTGAGGTAGATGTGTAAAGTTTCTGTGAAATATTCTTGTTCTCGTCTAGAGACAAAATAATAAATAATAAATTCATCCAAAGAATAATTTTTCAACTTCAAACTTTGTCTAATTTCCCATAAATGTTATTTTGCATCATTGCCTCTCGCTAAGTTTTCATCCTTCATTTTTTGTCTCGAATTTTATCATCTTTCATGTGTACTGAAAATATTTCTGTACCTACCTAAGTGAAATTCATTACTTTTGTGGGATGGATCACGTCTTCTAAATATTACGTGTAAATGAAACAAAATTCCTTCGATTTTTTCTTTTTTTTTTCCTAGTAAACCATAAAAGTGATGAAAAAAAGCCAATGTTTAATAGATATAGTTAAATTAATATGCCTGCTTAGGTTTCACTCACCTTATTCCATGAAAATAAAGAGGTCAAGGAAAGAATATCTTTGTTCTTTTCTTAAAGTATCAGTTTTTTATTTTTATTGTCGTGAATTATTCTAATAACTCTCAGGAAATATGTGTTGACTTTTATCTGTTGAAAATATAGTGTACGAATGAAATCATATTAAATCATCAATTATTTTTTCTTACTTTCTCATATGTATAAGTTGTATTATATTCTTTGGCATTGTCATAATCCTTTAATCAATATTTTTTGAACTCCTTTCTCTCATCAAACTGTTATCGTTTAAATGTTTTTATTTTTCTAAGCGTCCTTTGATGGGAAACTACCTGTGCAATGCATATTTATATTTTTTCGCACCATTGATCCTTTGTCACTGAGTTTTGTTTTGTGTTCTTTTTTAATTTATTTAATGGTTATGTACCTACTCGATAACCATGCACGCAATTAGGTCTATTGTGATTTCTTTTTAACACGGTTTAATGACGTCCTCCACTAATTTACTGTTCCGCGTCAAATTAACCTCAAAAATCAACAATATTGCCCACATTATTTGTTTCTCATGATCGCTATTTTTATTTCATTAGTGGCATAATTTCTTCTTCGCTTACAGGTATAAGATCAGCGTCATTTCAGGAAAGAAAAGAAATGAAACAATTCAGTTAGATGGAACAAATGGTAAATCATATGATCCGTTCAAAGAACGTTCAAATCCAAATCCTACCACGTAAGTAATGTCGGTAGTTAATGACATCTCCTAAAGTTAATCATCTACTTTTGTTTTTTACTCATTTTGATTACAAAGTAGGTATTAAAATTGACCTCATGGTGGTTAGGGGTGAGGGTGATGAAAATTTTCCGTTTCAAAACAGAAGAAAACTATTGATGCTGTTTTCTTATTTTGACCTAAATATTTGTTATGTATGTAACAATAGGTATATTATACAGCGATATAATATATGTACGATGTATTAATGAATCGCCTAAATTTTCGTTTGACGATTTTGAAAAAATACTGAAGTGGTGGGGTGAAATTTTCACGAAAAATTGTCATATCACTCAATGTTCTCTCAACGCTATTAGGAAAGGTTTCGAAAAATGCCTAACTCACATTTAGTTGTTAATAGGTAACTATATTGTTATGAATTCTATTTCGTTGTCGACTATATTCTTCGTACTCTTGATTGAATGAACCGCCATTGCTATTTGCTTCACACTTTTGACAATTTATGTAAATTATTCCTCTTTATTTCATCAGCCTGTGATAGAAGGGTACACATTTTCCAGCTTATTACACGCAATTGTTTTGCTCCTCATTTTTGTAATTCGTTGTGCGATATGACCCTGGCCAAAGAAAGTTTTGCTTCTCACTTTTTTTATTTGTTGCGCGATCTAGCCCTACCCAAAAAATTTTTTAAATGCTTCACTAAACTCGAACCAAAGTTCATATTGAAAATATTACAAATTTTGCCACCATCTGAGCTCATAACCTTTCCATTGAGGTATCGATCAGGTTTTTCCGTTCAGTATTTTAAATATGCTAGAGGGAGATCATTATAATACAAATTATAATATTATAGGTCCATTCAATTAATCTTTTTTTCAGTGACCTTGAAACCCTGACGCATTTACTGAAAGCCTCGCTCGGATCGGGTATTCTGTCAATGCCGTATGCATTTGCCTGCGCCGGATTGACCACTGGTTTAATTGCTACGGTTCTCACTGCAGTTGTTTGCACCTACTGTTCCTACATATTGGTAACTACGTATTATATATTGTAAGTTCTGTCTTGATCAGATTTTCAGTTTTCTAGAACAGGTTCTTGTCAGCCTAGACATTCTAAAATTATATTTTATGATTTAATGAATACTAATTTCTTTTTAAAATTATATTTTGATGTTTTATTTATTTAACTTATTCGCCGGAGCTTTTATCTACTCTATGGGCTATGTTGCTCCCTTACTTGTGTTGAGAGTTTTGACGATGGCTGCAGTTACGAATCAAGAACCGTTCAGATGCGAGGGCAAGCGCTGAACCGTCGCGCCCCTTTGCATATGTTTTTCTGTTAATGAAATTAATTATCCTATTAACTAGGATAAAAATTATTTTTAATTTAATTTTTTCGGTTTGAACGTTTTTTGATTTTCGTAATTATTTACCGTATTTCCACAGTGTATTACTGATATTGAAGTTACTGAACTTATAATGACCTCATTAGTTACTAATTCATTTTGTTGAACAGAAAGGAGTGATTAGCCCTCACATGTTAAATTGTGTTTGAACTTTACCGCTGTCGGTATTAATCATCAGGAGTGGTATTGGGGCTGGGGGATGCATTTGGAGGAGCTGGATGAAGAGAGCTGTCAATGCCCTTAATTTTTCCACTTTCTCCTCATAAGCATTGAACGTCGATATAATGCCATAATTTTGGTTTGGTTCATTGCCCTAGCTCAGTAGTTCTTCGTAACTGTTGTCTTACGCGGAAGTAGATATTCTTTGAAAATCGACAGAAAAGAGGGAAAAAACTCGAAAATTTTTCATGTAACTACTTATTTCTTTTTCTTTTATCTCAGGTTAAATGCGCTCATACTTTATATTATAGAGTAAGAGTGAGTACGTTATCATACGCGGATATAGCTGAAGTGGCATTTGCCAATGGTCCAAAATGTTTACGTCGTTGGTCGAGAGCAGCCAGGTTAGTTATTTAATGCTTTCTTTACGTCGATTTTTCTCCAAACTCGTCCAACAGCTCGACTAATGTACATTCGCTGTCTGGAAGAAAAATCTTGATACATAGGTATGCGGGCGAGTCTATGGGAAATCTAGATCTTCATCAAAGTTGTGTTTGAAAGTTGAAGAAATATCTTATAGTATTTCAGTCCTTTGGGTGTTGGGTTGGCGGGAAACCACAGATGGTAGTACACATATTATAAAGGTTGCGGGTTTGAATCCAGGCTGTGGAACTTTTTTTTTTCAGAATTTAAAAAAAAAATGAACATTAAACATGCTAAAATTTCAACAAATTTCTTCCTATTTCAAAAAAATTCAACTTTTGAAGTACTGAAGATAGGGACCTGATCAAAAGACGTTTTTTAATGTACTCGATGAGTATAATAAAATGCACTCATCGAAAATCAGATTTAAAAAATTTTTTAAACTTTCTCATTTGATTTAACTATAAAAATTTTGAAAATTTGAAAGCCTAGTATCTCTGAAACAACCAATTTCAAAGCCCATGTTAATATGAACTTTTTCTTCTCTCGGTGAGTTCTACAAGACCTATTTGGCTCGGGAGATGATTTTGAAACACCCTGTGTATAAGACACCCGACAAACATAGATTAACCTCTTCCTTTTTTTTAAGTTGGTTAAAAATAAACATAAAGAAGCAGAATCTAATACGTAACATGCGCCTTTCATGAAAAAAATTCAACCAAATGGTCTAATCCTTTCTCTTCTTGTGGTACAAATAATAGATAATAAGTAGACCGTATATGTTATATCAAGTGCGACGTTTCATTCAACATCCTTCTTAAAGCAAAGCGAATTGTACAGCATTATTAAATTACACGAAAGTTCCTCTTACTAATTCACAATTCAACAGAAACCAACCAAGAATAATGAGTTCAATATTTTTTCATTCTTGTTTGCAGGATTTGTGTAATTGTTTCTTTATTCACTACATACTTCGGCGCCATAAGTTGTTATACCGTAATTGCTGGTTCAAATTTCAAAGAAGTTAGTAGGCCTATAATTTTCTTATATTTTTGGTTTGAATTTTGAATATTATCATCCATCACCAACTCTTAATTTTTGTTTGCCTATAGCCTGGAATATAATTGAAATGAATATTTCATACATTACAATTATCGTTTTATAATTTGTTTTTTTCTGTTTGATGTTTTTAAACTAGACCAAGAATGCTTTAACTAATGACCAATCAAAAGTTTTTAAGTGATGATTGGGATATAAATAGAGTCGATAATTTTTTTTTTTTTACACGCACATTGTATATTATACTCACTCGGTAATTGTTTTTCAGCTTTTGTTATTTGTGAGTAAGTATATTACAGTACCAAAAAGAATCAATACTTTTTTTTGCATAATGCGAATACTTTTAACTGGGAATTCTTTTATGGCCTCCTGGTCGCGCAAAACTTGTCAAGAATTTATGGAAAACGTGTATTAAGGCTTAACGGTGGAGTTCCAGACTCAGGGATGCAGGCAAATTAGGTAGGAGTTTCTGAATGAGGCGCGAAGTGTTCAGACTTGAGGAGACGGGGAGTCTGGAGAAGGATCCCTCTAATGAAATGTGGAGCACCAATTCCATGATCTGAAGGGAGATTGGGGGCTTGAAAGTAGAGTTTTGAACTTGAAGAGGTAGGTGACCTTGTGGTGGAGTTTCCGACGAGGCGTTAGTTCCTGGAGCTCCCCGGCCAGTGAGAACGTATTTCACTCCTTTAATTTAATTCAACACGAATGTAGGTGGTGTCTCATGGCGCGCCGAATTTCATTGTGGCCATGGCCTTCTCGATAGACTTAAAAAATTGAAAAAATTTACAAGAATTAGTGTTAATACATTCTAAGAAAAGTTATTCAATTACATACTTTTCATTGACAGATTGGTGTTCAAAAGAAGATGGTCGCTAAAATACATATCTCATCCAATCACACTGTTGTCAGTAATTAAGATAACAAGTTTATTTTTTCTTGGTAGCAGAGTCAATTTATGCAAGTGTTTATCCTCATATTATACGAATTGGTGAAAATGGTTTAGTAGAGCATATATAATAGTAAAAAAAAAAAAAAAAAAAAAAAAAAAAAAAAAAAACAATCTAAATTGAAACATTTTAGAAAAATTTAATTTTGCACATCTTGTGAGCAGTCGATGAAGAGGAAAAAAAATGTTTCATATGTCAAGTTTTAAAATATTACATTTGAATGGTAGTTGTGGAATACCTTGTTGTAAGAAAGATATTCTCACCAGAAGGTAAATTCAACAGAATTTAAGCGTTTTCAGCCACTTCATATTTAACATATGGGTAAGCCAAAACCTGGGCAAACACTGGCAATTTTAGAGCCAGTTCAGGCGGTTTATATACTGGCTTATTCACACGCACACATACTCACGTATGTAAGGAATACATACGTTGGTGAGAGTGGCCCAGTTGCGTCATCTCTTGTAGTGATAAGAGATGGTGGGCTGGTTTCATGTATGGATTGTGACATCATTGCATTGTCGAGATTAGTCACAATTTGGTACTCATACATTACCCGCAAGTACATGCAGGTAATTACAATCAAATGTAATTGTGTTTTTGTTTAATGTCGCAAGGACGAAAATAAGCCTGCCTTTTGGTGGCAACTGTTGTCGGGGGCTGAGCCCCTACACCTCATACCATAGTCCCTACAGTAGTTAAACCTGACGTAATATGTATATTCTGTCAAAGTTACTCTTTTTCTCCTACATTTTGGGGAATAATTGACTGGACTTTTGTTGTGAAGTACCTAATTAATATTTAGGACAATTAAAAGCAGATTTGTTCATCATAAAGCAAACATGAAGTATTTGAATCCGTCGAACATATTAATAAGAATTGAGAAAGTTATCATCTGAAAGAAGGTAGGCAAGGTTTCCTATCCATAGAAATTAGGATTTAGAATACACGGTATCCCAGTTTATTTTTCTACCCTGCGAAGGTATGATAGAAGTTGTTCAGATAAAAATCAAATTCGCTTGACATGTGTTCTCTCTTCAATATTGGCCAAGTTATAGGCCAGTGAAAAAATATGGAATGGCAAATTTCAAAAAATAAAATAAAAATAAAGAAAAATTTCAAGTCTTGCTTATTCATCTTGATCGAGTCAAAATTGCACTCAATCGTCTGAAACAGAAAAAAAAAGCGTGTGTAAAAAAATTGTGTAGCGCACGTTGAAAAGCAGTTCCGTAAAAACATATTTTTGTGAAACTGCCTTTTAATGTGCGTTATGCAGTTTGTTTTACACATGTCTTTTTTCTTCGTTTCAGACGAGGGCAATTTCAACTCGAGCAAGGTGAAGAATTTTTTTTTAATTTTTCTGAAATTCTTTTTTTATATTTTTTCACTGGACTATAATTCGCCCAATTTAAAGGCGAGAGTATATGGGAGGAGAACTTTTGTATTCGTCTGAATAAATTCATTATACTCTTCTCGGATAAGAAAAAAAAGAGACACCCTGTATAACAACTTCTGTTTATATTTTTGTCTTTTCTCATATTAAATTCGATGAAATGTGCATATAAGTATTTATGTAGGTAAAAACGTACGTTTAAGTTAATGTCAAAGGCTCTTTGCTCTTTTTGAAATGAAACTTTTTTATTATCGGTAGTAACCTCGTATGACCTTGACAAGACGAATGCGACGAAAAGAAGTGTTGACGGCTAAAAAAAATCAGATGTAGTGGAAGGAGCCAATAATGAGGCCCAATACTAGCTAGAATATTGAACTTTGTTTTTTTTTTTTAATATAGAAACAAAAAAAAATGGATTTAAGTTCGCCCCATCCCTGAAAAAATGGGGTTTCGGATTGTTGTCTATTCTCCTTTTGTAGTTTATTTTGTGATACATCAGCACGTATGTTTTTTGAGGCACTATTTCGAATTTGACGTCCATTATTATAAGCTTTTACTCTACTCACTACTACGATTTTAAAATATACCAATATTTCAGCCAACCTTGTGCAACTAAATAATGTTAATTTCGCATGAAGCTAAAGCCAGAAAAAAAAATTAAAGCATCTTTTAAAAACTCTTTTAACACAAACTTATTTTTTCATTCAACCCATTCCATGACCACCATTCAAAAAGGGACCAAATTTTACTTCTCACATTTTATTGTTTAATACATCAGAGGGTATATTTTTTGTGGCGCTGATTTTGAATTTTACGTTCATTTTTTCCCACCAGGGGCGTCGAAAGGACTCCAAATTTTAACTTCTCTAATTTTGTTGTGTACATCAATGGGTATGTTTTTTAGGGCCCAGATTTCGAGTTTGATATTCATTTTAAAGATTACTTGAATTCAGAGGTAGTTCTGCAATATCTCGTAAGAAGTTTCACTTCCATCGCGTGTCATGTGTCACATGACACGCACTCATTTTTTTTTTTTTTATTGTTATATGTTTTCAATTATTTCAACGTGTTCGGACGTCATCAAATAAAATGCAAGTCATCATTAATTGTTTTTATATTTTTCAGGTTATCGAAGAATACACCAAATTTAATATTGACCGTCGATTCTACATTTTATCAGTCTTACCGCCTTTAATATTACTCGGTTTCATTCCAAACCTAAAAGCTTTGGCTCCTTTCTCAGCTGTCGCGAACTGTCTCATCGTATCCGGATTAGGAATTACTATCTACTATTTGGTGATGTTCGATATGCACAGTCCTTGGGAACTGAAACAAATACCAAATTCTTTATTTGATCTTCCAGCAACTTTTAGTATAACCGTTTTTGCCATGGAAGCCATTGGTCTGGTATGTTCTTCATTTGTTTACAATACATGTTGTTACCATTATTATTAATTTGTTTTAATCTTTTATAATTGCTCCTCTGAATGCCGTTCGATTGATCAGTCTGTATCGATTACCTATTCAAACGTTTAGTACAATCCTTGTATTCATCCTTGCACGACTCATTTAATTATTCCATATAGACGTTTCATTCCAAAATTAGTGATAAAATATTGAATAGCAAATTTCATAAACAATATTAGCGTACATCAATTTGTGAACAAATTCTGAATAAACATAGAGGATACATCGGTTTATGAAGAGAAACTCAAGTTAATTTGCATATTGAGAGCTGTATAAAGTCTCCCCTGCCATCACGTTTCTGTAAATTTTCTGATCAAAATATATTTTCATTGTTTGCATAGATGATGCCATTAGAGAATAATATGGTAAATCCAACTCACTTTTTGGGCCTTTGTGGTGTTCTTAATCGTGGAATGTCCGTTGTTTCCTTGATTTACATTCTACTCGGTTTCGTCGGCTACCTACAGTACGGAGATGATGTTAAAACAAATATTACTGCGAACTTGCCTAGCAATGAAATGTAAGCTTCTGTGACGTGATTTTCAATAGAAAAAAGTTTAAAAAAAAACAACTGCTGTTACGTTGTCGACTCCCTAATTTTTGTTTTTCAATCGCATTTGTTTTTTTCGTAGTGCTCCTCAGCTGGCTAAAATTTTTATCGGCGTTTCGGTTCTCTTGACCTACGTCCTACAGTATTTTGTTTGCTTGGAAATCGGATGGAATGCAATAAAGGACAAATTTGTTAAACAAGCCAATCTGTACAACAGTTTATTCAGAACGTTTCTAGTGTTTTGTTCAGGTGAGATTAGGTACCTATATTATTTTTCATCTTACGTACCTGACTGTAATATGTAGACCCAAGAAAATCTCCGTCGAATTTTTTAATGATGGTGAGGGACATTTTTACGTTGGGACTGAACGTTTTGTTTCTAACAAACCCTTCCCACATAATATCACGGAGATAGACTCTGTTTGAAAAGTGCAACAAAAAAATATTTTATTAACTTATTATGTTCTGTTTCTAAAATCAAAGAAACTGTGCGACTGTTGAGATAAACATCGAATATTTTATGAATGAATTTTATCTAAAATGTCCAACTTTTCCGAATCTACAAGTCTAGTTAATTGAATTCGAAAAGCAGACTTTTAATAGTTACGATATAAATTTTGTTGCACTTACAGGATTCTGTTGCGTGAAGAAATATTTTCAAACTCCGCGTATTGTATATTATAACAATATTAATTTATTAATCATAGTTAGTCGGGTTAATGAAATCAGTTTGAATCATCTGCAGTTCTTTAGTAAATATGCTTTGTTATTTTTTCTATTTTTTAGTGTTCCTGGCCGTTGCAATTCCTGATATTGGACCCTTCGTATCGCTCATTGGCGCACTCTGCTTTTCTTTTCTCGGAATTTTATTTCCTGTGATCATCGAAATCGTTACGTACTGGGAATCAAGTTCACCTATTAAATTGTTTATATGTAACTTTCCGGTTCTGTTGTTCGGAATAATGGCTCTTTGTGTTGGAACGTACACAAGTGTGTTGGACATTGCTAAGATTTACCTTAGTGAATCTGATCCAGCTATCAGCAATGCAACCGCCGTCCAATCTCTTTAGATGAAATATTCCAAATTAAACTATAGTCCGTTCAAAAAAAAAAAAAAAAAGTTACCCGCAATACATGGGAGTTTGCTGGTGTCCTGTTATCATAGGTAACAGCGGGGGAAGGGAAAAATAAGGATGCACATTAGACGCAAAACAAAGCACGCCTGCTGGTATACAATTTTTTATTTTGTTTGGCTGTATTAATTTAACTTTGTGACATTTATTGGAGGCCGCCTCTTTGCGCTTCAAAAAACAATTACCTTTTTTTTTGGAACGGATGGTAGGTACGTGAAACGTACTTTCGGCGGATATTGCGTTTATATTTTTCATTTTTTCATTTTAAAATTGAACGAAAAAAAAAAAAAATTCGAATTAAATAAGACAAAGTTTTTTAAATTATTTTACATTTGTGTTTTTATGTGTAGTCTTTTCGTTATATTTGTCCATTGACTTGAAATACCGTATGCAAAATAATAAAGACGATTTTCTAAATAATTATACGCTTTTATTGCAGTCACTGACGTGACAAAGTACTAACATCTAGGAGCGCTGATTGCTGTTATCAGTTATCTCTTATCAAGATGCTGTTCTTTCAAAGGGTTTACGTTCAGACGAAGAGTGTACTTTTATTTGTGTTATCATAAGTCATCGTATACGTATGTTTTATGGTTGTGTAATGTGTTCTATGTGGTGATTTTTTAAACTGAGATTTTGGAAGTTACATCGTGGCTCCTTGCTATGAGGTAAGTGCTAACAGTCTGGTGATGCGCATTCGGATCCTCGTTGGAGTAGACTTTTTTTTTAATAATTTTGTTTTATTTTCATGTTGTATCTTCGAGATTGGATTTGTCAACTTGTATATTACATAAAAAAAAAAGGTAAAAGGCGGAAGTCCTATTATTATTGTCTCGTACCCTTTTTTCTAACATCCTCTGTCTAATCACAGACGTTTGTCTTTTCTTTCAGCTCAAATTACTTCCTAATTATACAACCGATTTTGTGGTGTTGTAATAACTTGGCTCTCTGTTCGAATGTTACCATGTTCAATTCCCCACAGTGTTAGGTTTCTCATCTTTCCTAATATAAGTTTTTTTCGGAGTTTTGGACAAGGGACATTGGTAGGAGAAGTTTTACTGGTCTTATAAAAACGTATTTTTAAAAATTTATTTTTATCTAATTTACTTATCAATCAGTTTGAACGACGCATTTCACTTGAACTAAAGATAAATATTCTTTAAAAATTTGAGAATTTTGATTTTTGGTGAAATGATACGCCTTACATATGACATGTAGGCCTACCTATACCAGTGGCATATTTTAGAATCTACCTGAAATAAGGGGAGAGGATCAAAAAAGTATCAACTCTACTCCGTTCATGATTATCATTCTAAAATCAGTGATGTGGCCAAGAACTTGGCACCATTCAAGACAGCCTTTCGCAATCAGCCATCGTCCATCGTCAGTTTGTTTTTCTACTTTTATGTAATTTTTTCATTATTCTGTTTTTCTTGATGCTTTTGCGAATAACGATTATTCTATTAATGCATTATGTACTAAGTCAAAGATTGCTTTACACAGTGTTTTAATTTTGACTATGTCTGCTTTTAGAAATAATGCCTCACAGTAACATTTATAAAGATTTCCTCCCCACACTCCCGTGAACAAGAAAATATAAAGAAAGATGGAAAATGACGGTGAAAAGAAGGATCCTGTTGAAACTTTCAGTTCATTTCCTAAGCTCTTTTGGATCTACTTCTGCATAACTTAGCCTACCGTATTAATTTCTCAACTTTTCAATGCCTTTCACCTAAATTACTGCCTTTTGGCAATTTGTTTATATTTTATCTAAAATTGGACAAAGCATGTAGATTATTGTCCATAGGGATGGTTTGAACATCCAATTGAAAATTTTCAATTCGATTTGTTCAGTTCTGAGAAACAAACGAGATTGAAAATCGCCTGTCGAAACAATAACACTTTAGTACCCAACATTGGGCGATGGAAAATTCGTCCAATATTGTTTTTTCGATTAGGATATTTTTTTCTTTCTGATATTTGTTGAACCTAAACATTTTGGATTTTTTCCCTCATAGTGTTGAGTACCTATGTATTTAACGTATCTTAATCCAAAAAAATCCTCTTGAACGTGAATATACATTTTTTCGCTTATTACATTTAAAAATTTTTATTTTATAACTACCACCTTCAAGGGGTTGTAACCAAAATATTTTTGGGATTATTGATTACTGGAAACCAATTAAAATCTATATTAGTTTCTGGTTATTGGTTGTTGGTTAAAAATGTAATTGTTTGGTTACTGGTTATTAGTTAAGACAAAATTTGGAGTAAAATGGACAAAAAAAATGTTTTTCAGGTCAAAATTATCTATAATTAATAATTTTTCAGTAAATGATTAGTAATTTTTGTAAAAAATAATCAATAATATTGATATTTCATGAAAACCAATAAAAACCGATTATTTCTTGTTATTGTTCAGGTTAATGGTTTCAGCATTTTATGGGAGCTGGATATTGGTTATTAGTTAGTGGAAATTTTTTTGTTTTGGTTATTGGTTCTCAAATCAATGTCTTCATTTGTTTCAGTTTTTAGTGGTTATTGTTCTGATTACAAGCCCTACCACCTCCCCATTGACAATTTTCATCCTTTTATAATTCTTTATTCATCAAACATAATTATGTTTTACAAAATGTAGTAAAACGAGGATGGAGATCTAATAGACCCATATATACGAATAGTTATTGAAGACCGTAGTGGTTTTAAGGTGAGGCTAGGGGCACTTGCCCCACCTAAAAAAAAAAAAAAAGTTCAGAATAAAAGAAAAAATAGAAAAGTTGAATTTTTAATGAAAGAAATTAATTAAAAATGAAAATATTTCAGCACAATTAGAAACAATTAATTTTCTGATACGTATTATATTTTGATAGGTACACCTTTCAAATGAGTTAGGAGCTGCGTCACCAACAGAGGCTCAGAACCCCCAAATCTGTACCTACCTAATATTCGTGGAAATTTTAATCAAAATTTTTTTATCCTTTCTCTTCATATGAGTATGTCAATTTTATAGCAGCCGGTAATTAAATCCGTATATAGTGGCGTACCTAAGGGGGGTGGTTAGGGGTAAAACCTCCCTTGGCTTTGCCAATTTTTGATTAGGCACTTTACAACGATGAAATATATACATATACAGGGTGTTTCCTTCGTGAGAAATCATTTGAATTTCAAAAGTTGATAATGCACCTCAAAACAAAAAAAAAATTTCAGTAAACAATTACCTAACCAAAGTATTCTCAAACGTCACTTTTTGTAGAGTGCCACCGCACTTTTCTTTCACTTTATCCATATTAATGAACAAAGGGTTTGTAAAGTGCGTTTTCACGAAAAGTGAGGTTTGAGAAGACGGTGATAAATGACTCGTTCTTTACGGCTACGAAGTTAGATAGGCAAGGTCTATGAACAAACTAATTCGAAAAATATTATTTGACAAGTATAGAAATGGTCTTCTTCAATTTAATTTCACCATATCCAGTTTAAAGAATTATGGCTAATAGTTATTTAATTAATTTACCTTTAATAAAATTTTTTAATTTTAAAAAAGATTTGCTGACATCATGCTTTTAGTGTAGGTACCTAGGTATATCTTCGATCATTTATTGAGACTCGACGTCGTTTTCTGATAAGAAGCCAGAAAACGGGATGATAGACGTTTGTTTTTATAGGTTTTTCTGGTGGATTTTTTCGGAATGGTATTTTTTGATAGGAATTATTTTAAACGACAATATGCATGTTTTTTACAATAAATGATGGAAAATAAAATTAATTCCAAGCATCTTTAACTCAAAATTAACCTTAAAAAGCATTGACTGAGGATTTATTTAGCACTAGATTCAATAGATTTGTGTCCATTATCCAGTTTTCAAAGCTTAAAAAAAAATCCGCCAGATGTCAGCCACTTTGTGTATCGAGTTCCAATAGTAGGTAGGTATATTCCAAATGAGAAAGACATGATGTCACAGAGACAATCACATTTCACAGATATGTCAAGCTAAAAATATTAGTGTAAACAAAACCAATTTGGATGCAGCCTTCGTCAAATAGGATACATAGAGTCCTGTTCCCTTGCCTCTGGTTCATTAACTCATATTAGGTACGTCATGTCTTTCTTATTTGAAATAGACCATAGAACTGGAAACCTAGGTAAACATATAAATCTGTGCTATACTCCATCACAAATAAGAATAACGTGACGTCATACGAGCAGATAGACCAGGGGGAAAGGAAAAGATAAAGATTCACACAATTTAATGAAGAGTGTGGTACAATGTGAGTGATAAGGCAACATAATAAATATCATTAGCCTAAGGTGATTTTAGAAACTTTGCCAATAATTGAATAAGTACTGAAAATTTTTCATTTTGGTTAATATTACTTCATTTCTCACTTGTTATAGATCTTCCGAGTAGAATGATGTCGAAAATTTTCAATAAAAAACAAAATCAGAAAGACCTTACTCCTCTAATGATATTAATTTATAAGGGATATCTTGCATTCACATTCTTATCACTATAATCAGTCTATATAGTTATTTACAGTCAAAGCTATACTCCATCCCAAAAAAAAAACGAAGTGAAGTCATATAACCTTATGTATCAGAAGGGAAAGGAAAAAGTAGAGACTCACCCTATTCAACAAAGGCTGCATCCAAAACCATTTCTTATATACCAATATTTTCAACTTTACATAGCTATAATTGAAAAATCCGTCCCCTGGTTATCAATTTTTGCGTTGCAATTTTTGCTTCAAATCATTGAGTAAGCGTATTCTCAGTAGACTATAAGTACATTGTTGTATTGTTGTTTCTTGATAAGAGACATTTTCTTCTGAATTGTAGATTACTAAAATTAAGAAATTAGGCTTATATTTGAAGGGGTGGGTTCACCTCAATGCTTTGACTATATAGTACTGGACCAGTAAAGAAAAATGATTTCTGGTTAAATATGCCGGTGCAAAATAGGCGACTAAAGCGTATCTTTTGACGTGTTTTGCTTTGTGTTTACATACGCTATCCTTGTGAATTTAAGGGATGTCTTTAACAGATGTATTCTAATTTGATGAACTCAAGCAAAACGTCAAAAATACGCAGAAGGTACGCTAGGATTGCCCACTTTTCCACCGGTATGTCTAGACATAACAATTACATTGGTCTTATGGAGCCTTACTGGTCCAACACTATACGTAGTCAAAGCCTCAGTAGTAAGTACCTACTATTTTGTTTATGACGTGAACTTGACTCATTGGATCAACCAGGGCTGGCAACATTTCATTTTCCCATGTGTAGTAAAAAAAAATTTTTTTTGTGCAAATTTTACACAGAATAAAGAAAATTTGATTTGAGTAATAGTGTGTAAACGTAATTATTTCCCATGTGTAGCAAAAACCACTTGGGAATTTCTCATATGTAGCGATCACTATACACGCTACACAAAACTTGCCAGGCATGGGATCAACTTGATCATTATAAGCCGTATAACAATGGTTGATTATTCAGAAATTTTCATTATAAAAGTGTGAAAATTAATTTTCAGGCAGAAACCCATTTCATTTTCTAAAAGATATTTTTCTGAAGTTTTTTCTTTTTTTTTGTGTTTTGTTCTTTGGTTTCCTGGGTAGGTCTGCTATGTAACAGCTTTATAGACTTATTATGAAAAACTTCTATTTTGTTTTTTCGTTGAATTTTTTCTTATAAATGGGTGTATTCCTTGAAAGTGTCCGATTGTAACATTCAAATATAATACAAAAAATTAGTAATTATAAAAGAAAAATTACGTTTATAGATTCTTTTTAATCATTAATTCGATAAGCAGCCGATGTCCTTTATTGATGTTGGGTTATCGTGGCCTCATATCAGTTCTTATGTATCTATACCTCTATTATTACCTCGGTTTCTTTATTCGAGCACATTGCACAGTGCCATTGATCAACTTATCAATTTTATCTTTCTTTTTCTCTCAGTATTGAATTTAATTTCTTTTGCGAAAAATTCATTAGGTTTTATTAATCGTGAAAGCATTAACCTAATTATGAAAGAATTTTATCAAAATATATTTATACGTGAGTTCTTGTGTCGAAAATCCCACAGACAGAAGATCGATGTGCCTAGTAAAGACCTAAATGACCAAAATTAGTCCAAGTATGTAGGTAATTGCCATATATTGATCAGAATAGGTACGCATGCGTCTAAGTTTTCACTGTCTGAAGGCAGGGCTATCCTACAAGCGAATTTATTGACTCTTGTGATTTTTTATCGTTTGAATAAAAAATATGATTAGAAATGATAGCTTTTTCAGTTCGTCATTTGAAAAATAATGAATAATCTATAGGTATATAATTTTTTTTAACAAGTTCGCCTGATTTATACTATACTGATGCCCAATGACAATTCAATTCCAGTTTTATTTTTGTGCGTAGATGTTAATGAAAACTGAATTTTTTTTTTTTTCAACAAACAAATATTATTGAATTTGATTTCAAATCTTTAGAGTTGTTTGCCAGTTACCTATTTCTCCGGCTATTGGCCTACAATTTGACCTTTTTAACGTATGTGTGATTTTTATTAATCTTTCAGCCTGAATAAATTACCTTTTGCGAATCGCCTAAATTCTGCTTTAGAAAGCAAGAAATACCTAATTATTTGTGATACAGGTACGAAAAAAAGTGGGTGACTTTTTGTGGCTATACGAGTCAGAGGTGAGTGTCGCTAACCACGTGAGTAGCAATCTCCTAACATTACTTTGCACTGGTGTCACAAACTATTTTTCTACAAAACCCAACCCCCTCTCCAAAAAAAAAGAAGTGATAATTAGGGCGAAGATTCTCTGGTATTTGCCGAATCATTTCCTTAAAAGTCAAGGGCTCGGTAATCAAATTGAAGTTCGTTTCATAAGTTGGGGAACTAGAAAAAAATTGTATTTCTCCAAAAAATACTAAAAACGCTTATTTTCAAAGAAAAACGGTAGAATTGGAGAGAAAATTGAAATTTGATATTTTTCGGTGCTATTTTCATTGTTTATAGGAGAAAAAAACTCAAATTGCAGGGAGCTGAATTAACGCTAGGCATCCATCCTTTTAATGAATGACAAATATCTAGAACTCTAAGTATGAGCTCATATTGAATTTTTCACTAAACAATACCTACATCATTTTCACATATAAAAAATTGGAGAATTTAAAAAAAAATTGAAATTTAAAGTTTTTTGGGGCTATTTTCATTATCCAAATTTTCTTCTTTTTTTTTTTTTGACAAATAATGCCGAAAATACAGTTTTTATTGCCAACCTTAATAAAGCCAAAAAATCGACATTCTAGTCATAATATTAATTACATTGATAAAAAATGTTTTTATCGAAATAAATTAAATTCATAATTAATAATTTCTTTTCTTTTTACCAAAATAATTACAACGTTCCACTCCACCAATACTCGACCTACCCAAAAGATAAATTTGCCCCGGGACAAAAAAAAGTTTCTAAAAAATGAAATTAACACGTGCGAGAAAATAATTGAGCCCTCTGAGAAAGTCATCGACGTTATTTTTCACATCGTGTTGAATTCCCCTACTTTTTGTACTTACAATCAAGCCTCAAAAAAAGTCTACTTTTTATTTGCCTAAGGTTGAAAACCTTTTTTTCACCACAACAAACAGCAGGCGATGCCAGTATCTGATCAGATATAAAAAATTATATCGTAGCTGAGGTTCTTGTTTTATATCCTTTACATCAGACGAGCGTCTCGCAGAAGGAAGTTTTTCAAGCAGGTTTACAAGTTATGACGTCATAAATGTTCTATATATATATTTTTTTGTTTTGTGTTCACAATTCACAAATACATGGCTGTCTGCGGTTGCCTGACTGGTCTTGGGTGTATTTTGCAAAATTTTTGAAATTCACTTGTTAAAATTTTGTTTTTTTAATTTAACCCAAATTGAGATCAATAAAGTAGGTAAAGCCCATCACACATTTTGGCTAAGCTTTGTGCCAATAACTAGTTGAGCTAATCTATGGGTTCAAAGGAATAATTCCCTTCAATTAGTCGACAAATTCCCCTCGATTTGTGTGCATTTAATGGCATTAATTCGTCAACGAATCAAAGGAAATTCGTCGACGAATTAAGGCTGTTAAATACACACGAATTAATGCCTTTGAACGCACCCGAATTCCTTTTGATTTGTGTGCATTCAACGATTGATTCGTCAACAAATTCCCTTTGATTCACCTACAAATTAATGCCTAAATGCATGCGAATTAATGTCATTTAACGCGCGCAAATTGAAGGGAATTCCTTTGCATTTAATGATATTGATTTGTTCACAAATTCTTTTCAATTTGCTGAAGAATTCCCTTCAATTGGTGTCAATTCAACGGCAAACCATTTCAAGTAAACCAAGTCAGAAATATAGAATTCTAAATATGTGCCTAAGCCTAATTGAGTGATAGAGAGTGATAGAGTTAACACAAAGCCGCTTCAAACATGCAACAAAAAAAAATATATAGAACATTCATGACGTCATAACCTGTAGACCTGCTTGAAAAACTTCCTTCCAGAGACACTCGTTTACTTCTGAGGTTCTCAAACTGTGGTAAGTATGAGTAACACGAGTGGTGCTGTAGATCGTATGTAAAGTCTGATAAAATTTGGACATTGTGAGAGAAAAATTTCAATCCCATTATTTTTTAATGCTCAATAATTCTAAACATGAAAATATTCTTCCAAATACTAGAAAAAAAATTATCGTGCGTGACGGTACACTTGGTGGAAGTGAAACTTCTATTGATATCAGCATATGTAATAAAAATTGTTTATATCAAATGAAATAATATTTTCAGAAATAGGCAAAATACAACACTTTACAATCTTAAAGGAAATAATATTTTCACTAATGGGTGAAATAAAACACTTCAAAATTGATTCACGCAACCTCCATAATTCATTCCCTAACGTTTTCTCCATCAATTTATCAATGAATAATTTTAATTAAATGAATCAGTTGGAGTTAAACGGGCCAAACTCTGGCAATTACATTGATGTGTTTCATGACCGTTTTTTAGTTTACTACAATATGCATAGAAGTTTCACTTCAAAAAACCTATAAAATCACCCACTCAGTTTTTCCCGAAAATTCACTATCTACTTTTAAGACTCAACAGGCTGACTATCTGAAATTTATTACTATAGTTTTGAGCTGAATTATAACTTTTTCGATAATATACTTTTTCAATTTTTAGGATAGGTAACTATACAGTGTTAAACAAAATTTCTTCTCCCAAGATTTGATTCCTTTTCTTCATAATTTTTTTACTTTAACTTATAGTTTAAAACACTCTTCTTCTGAAGTATTACATTTTTTTAATGAAAATTCTTTCAATAAATCTCCTCTTCAATTTAACAGTATACCTCTTATCGCAACAATATGTGCTTGTGGTTTCATAATTGACTTCCCTGGTGTAATAAAATTTCGTATTATGTTTTAAATACGTACCAAGAAAAGAAGTACGATTTATTTCTTTAGAATTCAGGTGGGCCTATCGTATCCGTCATTATATATATGTATAGATTTTAACAACCTTGATCATCTGTAAAACTGATTCTGAACAGCATGCTGTGTTATACTCGTTTTATTACTTGCTAAATATTCATCTTTATCAAGTGTCTGGCTATGATTTCAAAACACCGGATTTTCCCAAGTCTGTTCAGCGATAGAGAGTCGGAAATTTTGTTTAATTTTTAACGGACTTAAAAAAATAAAATAAATAACGGGGAGGAATTATCAATTTGATACGTCACATGTTTTTTATTTTTTTATGTTTGTTCTAGCATAACTTCTCAACCTGTTCATCGATGGTGATGAACTTTTTTTTAAATGATAGAAGTTGATCTTATTTTGAAATTTCTCCAGCAAGATAGACCGGAATTTAAATTAAACCAAAAAAAGCATGAGCTAAAATAATAATTTTTTTTTCAAAAAATAAAACGTATTTGAAAGAAGAAAAAAAAGCCCTAAAAAGAGAAAAATAATCCTTCTAAAATTTTTCCAAGAAGATGTAGGTTTAGGGAATGAAATTATTGAAGTCGATGCTCTATTCTTTTACCTGCATTTAAGCTGTAGTCGTCAATTTCGTCAAATTTTATAACAAAGCTTTTTAACTAGCGACGACTTCAAAAATTCCAGCCCCTGGACCTAAATCTTGATGGAGAAATTTTAGAAGGATTATGTTTCTCTTATTAGCACAATTTTTTTTTTTATTTTTTTTTAATATCGGTTCTATTTTTTGAAAAAATTATTAGTTTATTATAATGTTTTTTCCTTTTCATTTTAATTACAGTAAATCTTGCTGGAGAAATTTAAAAAAATTATTTTTTCCTTTTTAGTTTTTTTTTTTTTTTTTTTTGTAAAGCCGATTAGATTTTTTTATGGAAAATTTTTTAAATAAATTATCCGATGTTACTGCGTGAACTTGAGTTGTAACTTTAGTATAACGTTAGGCTAATACTCTTCGATAATTTGCATTCAGAATTAATTTCGTAATTTCTAGCTGAAGTCTGATTTTATTCTGGTCAAATCAATATTTTCTCATATTTTATTTTATTTTAAATTTCCTATAAAAACCTAATAACCTATATATAATGCCAATTCCAATGGTTATGTTATGCAGAATGAAATGAAAGCAATTTGGTGGTGTTGATAACTTATGTATCTATGTTTTGCTGCTCTGTTATTTTATAAACACTATAGCCATTTGTAGGAAAAAAAAAAGACTTAATTTGCAAAATATAAAAAAATTATTATTTTCTTGTACAAAAAAGTAAAAATTTGCAAACGACAATTAGATAATTGTCAAATTAAAACAGTAAATTAAGAGAAACTTCATCAAAGAGAGTAAGATTCTTTTAATGTTTTGTTGCGGAAAGAAACAAAAACAAAAATGTTAGAAATCATTCGCCACAATATAATAGGCTGTCAATCGATTTCTCGAAGAAAGTATTAAGTAAAACACTAGCGCAGCAGCCGCACCACTATTTAATGTAGGTTTTCAAAAACCAACCAATTACAACAAAAATTGGTAACGTGTTAGTAGGTATCTATTAGATCATAAACAATCACTGTACGAAATTTTTTAGCCGCATTTATTTGAAAATTAATAATTTTAGAGCCCAAAATCAGAAAGGAATCGGACATACTAGAACTTCGGAAGTATCTTCCGTGGTTTATCCGCACCAAAACTGGCATGTTAGAATGGATTATAATAAATGTATGTTCAAAATTAAGCTATAAAAAGTCTAAAATTGGTCTGATCCTTGGCTTAGTTCTAATTTCTGTACCAAATTTCGTGACTAACGGACAAAAATTGGGACTTTAATTAAGGTAACAAGAATCTGGAATATATAGATAGATATACATAATTATTATATGTTGTAGTCTATTACCTTAATCAGCTTTTACAAAAATTTATAGAAAAATAGAAAACGCCAGTAAAAATACTTGATTTCCTCTATTGACACGAATTTTGTGAAAATTTCTGAACAAAATTAGGAATTATGGAATAATTAAACGTTTTTGACTGGTGTTTGTGTACTTATTTGCGTAAACAACTTATTTAGTGCAATCGGGAAATAGTCAATATTGAAAATCACTAAATATACAAAAAAAATAAAATAAAATAAAAAAATGAATAAAAATCGAAATACTGCCAAATGCGCACATGTTTGAGAATGTTTTTATTTTTTGATTGAAAACCCTTTACGGTAGTATTATCGATAGTAACTTACGTAGGTACTGAAAAATTATACAGTCAGTTTTGTCAATATCTATGAAAAACAAAATTACCTGAATACCATAATGAACCTTAGGCAATTTGATAAATTCCTTGTCAAAAATATAAATTATGAAAAATACAATTATTGTTGTGGAAGAAGATTCTAAGTCTAGTTCCAACAAATAAATATACAAATGTTTTTCCATATTCATATTCTAAAACATCACTTAACAATTATTTAAAATCGTTATCATAAATACTTCTAGTCAATTTTTACTATTATTTCTTAAATCTAACGGAACCTGTTAATGCACAGCCTCTAGTGTGGACACTTAACTTGTTCACGTCAAGAAAGTCAGTAAAAGAATGAATTCGTCTTTGAATGTAGAGGACGAACTCACCTGTAATTTTTATAATCGCAAAATAGCCGACCCTTTTTCAGGTAGGATGTCAGTACATACATCGACCAGATTTTTATGACATGACATTGTCAGCATATTTAGAGATGAGATGGGTATTATTCCAAGAATTAGGAATAATAGTCGTCTATTGTTTCATAACATTCGTACAGATATATAATAAGAATCTGCATAAATGTGAAGAAACAATATTATTTGTAAAGTTTTAAACTTCCCACTGTGCCCAAAGGCATAAAATAAATTCCTCTTCCATGAAAAAAAATTATCCCCCTCACTTAATGTGCCACTGTATCTAAAGGGTACTATTAATTTCTTAAAAAAATAATTCACCTCACCTACTTCCTCAATATATCTCAAGAAAAAAGATAAATTCTTCTTTAAAAAAAAAAAAATTCAACTCACCTTCGTGAATTATTCCCATTTTTACCAACTGTGTATGGAGAAGGTTATTGACTAGATAATTTCAGTCAAATAGGATAATTTGGAGAATTAATTGTATTTGTCGGTTTTTATGTATCTGCCTATAGGAATCAATATAAATTCTAATCATTATAGATAGGTACTTACAAATATAAACATATTATTGATTTTGATTGAGTTAATTTCAGGGAAAAAACATTAATTTGATAAAGAACTTGAAACCAAAAAAAGTTTATATTTCTGACTGAAATTAGTCAGGCAAATATACAAAATAGAGACATCAAGTCTTCTTGTCAGCATTTTCCTTCCTGACTGAAAAATTGTGAATTTTCCTGATTTTTTGACTGCAACATATGTACCTACATAAATTTAAGTTTTTGCTGCCAAAATTTTCTGTGAGTCATGTAACAAAAACAGTACTTACCCCATCCCTAGTTATTTGATGAAATCAGGCCCATATTTAGGGGTTAAATGGGTACAACTATACCCAAGTGCCACATTTTTAAGCCATGTCTCAAGGTGTAGAAAAATAAGAGAAATTCAAATACAGCTATGTATATATGGTGCAAAAGTGCTGCACTAAAAGTTAAAGTGAGTTTTAATGCATCTGTCTGGTTCATTCAATTTTTGGTTCTCAGTTTTAGTTGGAGTTGAAGCACAGTTTCAGTTCTCAGAATTGTGAAGTATAACCGCAACCAATTCTTCCAATTTATTTTCATTGAAATTAGATAGTCTAGAATCAAAACTATCAACATAATTGAGAGAGAACCATTTGTTGTAGAAATCTGAAATTTTCATGAGATATCGTAGTAATTAAGTTATTAGGTAGATAGCTGAAGGTTCTGTGAAAGTTTTGTTAAAATTGTATGTTTGGTTATGAAGATATTGCTTAAATTCTGAATTCCCGTAACTGGATCAAATCTTTAATTTAATCTCACAACCCTTTACCTCAATAGAATTTCAGCAAAATCTTGACAACCAAACACACGATTTCAATACAGTCCTCTCAGAACCTTCAGCTACAATACTATACCACCATATCTCAGAAAAATTCAGCTCAATTCCACCTTTGATTTTAGAGATACTACTGAAATTCTGTTTGGGTAATGGATTATTATGAAGTTGAATTTCTAATTAATGATATGAACAATCAGTCAGTGAAATAATGATATAAATTTAAAGTTTCACAATTAATTGAATTTTCATTTTATCATCAACATAAATTACTGAAATTTGTGGTCCTTAAGTCACTAGCATCCTCCAGTTGACTTTTTTTCTCCAGGTATATAGAACTACACCAGAGATGGCGATGTAGAATTGAATTCTACATCTATGCGCGTATTCTATGTGTACAATATGAAAAGTGGAATATCCAATTTCACGTAGAATATGTATAATATGTAGAATATGTATAAAATAATACTGATAAGGTGACAAAGTACTGATAACACTGATAAGTTTTATAAGTTTTTTTATATTCTACTTATTTTGTACATATCCTACATATTCTACTTCACTAATGTAGAATGTCAAACTCTATGCGTAGAATACCATCCCTGAAGTAGGGCTTGTAACCAAAACATTTTTGGGGTTATTGGTTACTGAAAACCAGTAACAATCTATATTGGGTTTTGGTTACTAGTTATTGGTTAAAAATGTAATTATTTGATTACCGATTATTGTTTTGGTTAACCAAAACAACTTTTCTAGTTGTTGGTTGTGGTTACTGGTTATTGGTTAAAAAATAGACGAAAAAAATTTTATCCAAGTCAAATTATCTATAATTAATAATTTTCCAGGAAATGATTAGTAATTTTTGAAAAAAACAATCAATAATATTGATATTTTATGAAAACCAATAAAAACCAATTCGTTCTGGTTATAGTTCTGGTTAATAGTTTCAGCATTTTATGGGAATTGGTTATTAGTTATGAAAAATTTTTTTGTTCTGGTTATCAGTTCCCAAATCAAGGTTGTCAATTTGTTTCTATTTTTCAAATCGTGGTTATTGTTCTGGTTATGGTTGAGGTTAAAAGCTCTACCCTGAAGTCCTAAACGGCCCAACACAGTTTTAGTGTCGCACTTTTCCATGTTGAATATAGCTGTAAAGAAAATATTAAATAATATTTCAATAATGACCATTTTATTTATTTATTTATTTATTTATTTGTTTGTTTATTTGTTTGTTTGTTTGTTTGTTTGTTCGTTTGTTTATTTATTTATTTATTTTTCTATAAAAAATAAGTATTCAATAAAATTTATAAATTTTTATTCTGGTAAAAAGTTACGATAAAAATTCATAAAAAAATTAGTAGTCTTAGCGGGAGGGGGCAACAATTGGAAAAATGACGGAGCTCAAAACTTTTGTTGTACTCGGGCGCTCTGAATTGTAAATCTGGCTTTAGATAAGATCAAAATTAATATGTAAATTTTCACAAAAAACCTACATAAAAATAAGAACCAAACTGTTAAAAAAAAGATTAAATAATATGGTTAAAGAAAGCCGAAAAATAGTTTACGAAAACCACTGAGATTTTTCTAAGAAATATAGGCATTCAGAGCGAGAAGGAATGAAGAAATAGTCAAAAATATTGTAATACTGAGAACGTCTCAACCGTGAACCGAAATAGCTTATTCGAACATATTTAATTTATCAAACTAGATGAATTATCAAGTCTGAATGAGGAAGCCCTCAAAGACTTGTGCCAAAAAAAAATTTAAATACATAACCAGAACTATAGGTATCGGCTACCACGCTGCTCGTTATGAAATCCATTAGTTTATCGATATCTAATAATCTCAGGTGAAAAAATCCAAGGGCGAGAGGCTGAAACAGTTCAATAATATTATTTATTTCTTATTTTGTAGAATTTCACCGTGGGTAATGCTGTCAACGTACAAATTTTATATGTAGGTTCAAGTACCTGATAAAAACATTCAAACGTACCTATAATCTGTTTGAAATTAGAGTTACAATAGAATATTTTTTCTCTTTTATGTTTAAAAAAAAAAAGTTTCATCCACACTCTAAATTTTACCGTCACCTTTGAAGACAGTAAAGTAGCTTATATATTCTGTTATTATAATGAGTGATTATAGTTATGGAAAATGAGTAAAAATTAAAAGAGGTGAAGATTTTTTACAACCTCTAAAACAGTACTTAATCGATATTTTGCCATTCTAATTTTCGTAACCAATATATTACTCATCAGCGGAACTGAAAATGATTATAAATATTTCTTGAAAAATTTATGTTAAGCTGAAACACTTTAAAAGACCGCGCGTGAGCTATTAAATTGTCTAATAATGTTGTTTGGCTGTAAGAAATGCGAAACAGCATGAGAATTATGTACCTATGAATGGGCAGTTACTATACTTAAGTACCTACACCTACCTAGCGAAGTAGATTCACGTTATAATGCGCTCATTCAACTACTATAATGATTATTATTGCTTATTGTTGTGCTGTGACGTGCAGAAAAATAAATATGCAGATCGGAAAATTGGTTGTTTCAAGCGCATCATCACTTCTGATGAAATAACGAGAAAAATATTTTTTTAAATATTACAAATTATTGTTAAGTACTTTCGACAGTTTGGTTATGTTGTTTTTTCGATCGAGTTTCACCTTTGTTTTTATGCTGTACCTAGATATGTACCTATCAAGTATTGGTAATCACAATAATGCATTTCCACCTGCAATATTATTTTAATACGGTTCATAGTACATAGGTATACATCAGGCAAGGATTTTTAGGTGTTTAGATATAATCGAAAAATATTCTTTAAGAGTTCCCAAAATATGCATTCATATGCATTTATTATTTTGCCTGCATATTTACTAAAAACGAGAAAGTATGTTGAAATATGAGCTCAAAATTTGGAAAACTGTATTAGACTGCTTTTTAAAACCGCAAAACAAATTTGCACCATTGAAATAATGGAAAAACGAAATTAATACATAACTTACGTTAAAATCTAAGAAAAGGCAGAGGAAATAAAAATTTTTATTTAAAAAAAAAAAATTTAGAAATAGGAAAACTTTTTTATGCAGTTTTATAAGAAAGACAATTCCATTCCAAAAATATGTTGGAAAAACTAATTTTGAACGAAATGTGTTGAAAAAAAGAACTTTCACAGAAATATATCAGAAACGATGCATATTTTAGCAATACCAAAATAGGTATGTGTGGGGACTCACTTGTATGAGGTTTAGGGGCTTGGACCCCCAATGACAGTCGCCGCCGTAAGGCAGGCCAATATTTGTCTCTATGACATTAAACAAATAGTTGCACGAAGTACATCCAATTGTAATTACTTGCACATACATGCAAGTAATGTACGAGTACCAAATTATGACTAATCTTGAAAATGCGATGATGTTACAATCTGTACACAAACCAGCCCATCATCTCTTATCACTATAAGAAATGACGCAACCAGGCCGCTCATACAAACATACATATTTCCTACGTATGTGTGTCAATATGCGTGTAATTAAGCCCGTATATAAACTGTCTGAACTGGCTCTAAAATCGCCAGTGTTTGTCCAGGTTTTGGCTTACCCATATGTTAAATATGAAGTGGCAGAACACGCAGAATCTGTTGATTACCTTCTGGTGAGAATATCTTCCCATGACAAGGTATTCCACAGTGTGTTATAAAAAAAAGGATTTTTGCAATAATTGTCGCAAAATGCGCGATTAGGTTTTTGTTTTTAAGGCCCAAAACGTAGAATTTCCAACCATTATTTTTTAGGTGAAGTAAAAATCAATAGCGAGAGCAAAACAAGTATTGGCTCCCACAACAAAACTGTTTGGCTCCTCCTTCCAACCAATCAGATGCCTTCCATAATCACGCGTGCGCATTTGTTGCAAAAAATAGCTCTTGCAACTCGAGCTCATTGTGAATGACCTTAAATTGTAATTCATCGAGGATCACTCACTTTACGCCCTCATAGCGAAATATATACTATTATCCCTAAATAGGTGTGTGAATATATGTACTTTTATTCCAAAATAATTTACAAAAATAGGCGAAATAAAATTGGTATTTTGGGAATCGGGAGACAGCAATTGCAAAACTATTTGATAAAAAAAAAGTCCTCTTGGAGTTACATAAAAAAAAAAAATCTTTACCTAAAAATCCTTGCCCTAATCATATTTAATCAGAGGTTCATCTTGAACTGACTATTCTTCACTGAGGCAGATTTTTCTTCTCATGCTCATGGTTGAATTTATGGTCTATAAGTACTGGACCAGTAAAATAATATAATGATTTCTGTTAGACATGCCCGTGCTATATATACTTATCATTGGATGTACTTTAAACCAAGTACCAACAGATAAATAGAATTATATTTATCCGTTAAACTACTTTTTATGTACGCTATCATTGTGAATGGAACGGATGACCTTTATTAGTTGTATGCTATAGATCAGTGAACTCAATCAAAACATTGTAAGTACCTACAGACCAAGTACACGCTGGTTGCCTACTTTTTTTATATCGCCATGTCTTCACAATACTCGTACCTTAAGTTTATGGAGCGTTACCAGTCCAGGAGACTTATTATGAAACTGCTAATGTGATACTGACTTAACGACACCTTTCGACCAGTTGTTAACTTAATAAATTAACCAGTCAATTTACCAATTTTTCATAATAGGGCGATACAGAATTAACGTGATAAAGAATTTTCTTCATCACGTTTTTAGTTTCATAATAAGTTTCTAGTACTAGTACTACATAGTCAAAGGTTGAATTAGATTCTATTTTACCATTGGTGATCAAATTTTGATTTGATTCGAAGTAGCCCACCTATTCTGCTTTCCTGTAGCTGCTCTAATGAGACGTATATTGTTCTTCTTCGGACTGAATGAGGAAATCTATTCATCGTTGAAGTCATTTTTGTGTCCTTCTGGATACTGGATGTGAAATCAGTTTTGAAAAGTTGGCTCTCATATTGAGAAGAGATTTCCTTAATACATCGCATAATAGCAACCGAAACGACAGAACGTTAGGTAGTATTTATATTTACGTTATTAATCTTATTTTCCTTTATTTTTATTCTTGTATGAATGTTCAAGAACGTTTTTATAAAACAAGGTCGGTTAGACTTTTTAAAACTTAACCCAATTCGAAGGTATGTTCGCATCAATAATAATAATAATAATAATAATAATAATAATATATATTTTTTTAATTGCGCTTATGTATTGCAAAATAAGCGATTTATCCTTTACGTGTTCTGTTTGCATATTCCATGAAGTACCTATTCCTCGTTTTTTGTTGTTTTTTTTGATTTTTTTTTAAAGGGCCATACACAAATGAAAAAAAAGTTAGGCTACTCGTAAATCAAATTTTATTTTTAGGCCATCCCGACGATATCGTAGAAGGCGGTATTTTAATTATTTGTTTATAAACCATAAATATTTCAACTTCACATCTTTTGAGGACCTTACCGAGCGAGGTTGTTGTTTTTTTTTCTCATGTCAAATTACTGGCAAACAATATAACAGCATATTTCCGCAATATTTTTTTTGCTTAATTTTGATTTATTTATTTATTTTTTTTTTAAATAGAAAATCCTTGTGATAATTATTGTGTAAAATAGTAAGGGGGAAAAAAGTGGAAGAATAATATGTTTCAAAAGCGAACAATTTTTTGATTAATCAAATAACTACGAAAGCTTTGAGGACACATAATATCTTTAGTTACACTTCTACAGTGGTCGCATATTAATTGTATAGACTGATTATCTGCTTTATTTTCAATATAATGATTATTGCGAGCTTTGTCATCAATTTCATATTTATAAATTAACGTTCCTTGATTATTATGATGAAGATAGTGTAGTTTCAGTTTTATTCTTCACTTTATATAGTTTAAGGTCTATCGATTCGTGATTTAAATATTATGTACCTTTTGGAAAGAAAGTGTTCTCCAGAGTTAACTTATCATACGATAATCCAGTGCAGCATTTTTCTATTTGTTGCGCTGAACATGGAAATTTTCATGCAAGCAATGGGTATCAATTTGAAGAGCTTTGGAGCACTATATTATACTGGGTGTGTGCAAGTTAATCGGCATAACTTCCATAATCAGTTTTAGGGTTCGAAAAAACCGAAAAATTCATCTTGAGAAATACTAAAAAAAAAATAAAAAAATAAAAAATGTGGTAGAGTCAAATACACTACCGATGTTTCCGGAAAATATCTTTAATGTATCCACATCAGTATGCAATAAATAGATACCTAAAACCAAAACTTCAACAGGACGCCCCTTAAACCACTGACAATTCAACCAAATTTCCAAGTTCAACATTATGACGTCATCAGCCCCTTCGGCTGCCCCTGAGATAATGCCCATCACCCTACATTTTAACATATTCAAATTAATATGCAATAAATCTATTTATTTATCTATTTATCCATTTATTTATATTTATTTAATTTGGGTAGGTATTTACCTATCTATTTACTTAGAGAGCAGTCTGAGGACATTGCTGGGCTTGTCTGGAAAAATACAATACACTGGTCATCAATTTAGTATTGGAAATTTTAGCAGCTCCAAGGGATAGTGACAATATAAGGATGAAATGATAAACGTTGCAAATAGACAAATCATTTTGATAACTGAAGAAAGAAATGAACAGTTATTATATTTTGAATTTCAAAAAAATCAAATATAACTAAATATATGATTCAATAACAGAAATGTGTAAAAAATCTTTCTAGTTAGGAATTATAGCATAGAAAAACATAAATTCTGTACATTTATTCAGTGAGATAATTCAACGTTAAAAACTATCAAAATTATGAATGATTTTCATTTTTCTGCCCTACTTTCCCGCTTTTCTTATGTTTTTAAAAGTGTAAGTTTTTGAATTCCCCTTCACCCTTAATTGATCAGTATGACTGAAGTCTGTTTGCAAACAGGGTATTAAAATTGACCTTGCAAAAGGGTTAGGAAAAGGGATGATGAAAATTTTTCATTTTGCGACAAAAGAAAACTAATGACATAATTTTTCCATTGTGAAATACCTTACATAGTGTAAAGAATTCCACCACAGAAGGTAGTCTCCAGTTTCATGTGTTTATCAGCTTTATACCCAAGTATGGGAGAACTAACCTCAGTAAACACTGTCTGAGGTTAGGTGTTTACTAGTGTCTTTTATAGTCGGCTCTGTACTCGTGCATTTACTTAAATATATACCGTATTTGTGTATGTATTGGAAAATAACTAAGTTGGACTTTGTAGATAAAAAAATACAATGACTGCACTTGTCAACATGACATAATTGGTGATAAGCCAATTTGCCGCAATCCGACAATTATGAATTACTTATAGAATGTAACAAGTAATTTGTGCAAGTAAAGTGTGTTCAACGTGCAGTGTACTAAATTAGCCAGCCTTTTGGCAACGACTGTTGTCAAATGGTCCAAAATTCTAAATACCTCACACTGGTAGAGTATAATCCCCACACCCATTCTGATCTTGTTTTTTTACTGTAGAATATAATAAAATTGTATACATATAGGTATACATGTATTTATTTATCACCTGAATTTTGGTTTTATAGCATTGAGAAAACCAGGAAAGGGACGAGGCTGAAATTTTCACAAAAAGTTGGTAGTTTTTATATAAGACCAGTGTGGTATGCGACCCTGGGTGGCAGAATCCACTCAATACATGCCAACATATAACTCATAAACATTTCACTATGACAAATAAGGGTATTCACCTGCAGTGAAGTGAATGTAGAATTACCTATTTTAGACATGCTCAGCCAGCCATTGTCTGTTTTACCACTTTAAACCATACATAATTTTATGAAAAAACCAAATTTAGCCGAGTGTTATTGCCGAGTGGGAATCATTAGTAGAAAATTGACCCAAAAAGGTCACCAAGTGGGGAATCCGAGTTAGGCCAAATGCTCAAGAGTTTGAAAAAATAAACATCGAATGTATTATATAAAAATAAAAACAGACATAAAAATATTTGAACCAAGTAGTACGACAGTCAAACGCTGGTTGACGGAGCAGAAAAAAAAAAGTGTTACAGAGTGTTTCTCTGTTCCATAGAGTAAAAAAAAAGGAAAGAGGGAAGCCTGAACAAGTTTTATAATATAATAAATAATACACATATAATGGAAAACACTTTGTATCAGCCACCGTACCAGCCACCGAGTGGGGGTTACAAGTGTGAGAGGTAAAGGGTAGGTGAATTTGGAGGGAAGAAGAAGATCAAAAGAGGGAGAAAATTCGTACTGGGTACAGACTGAAGATATGTGGCTAGCCTAACTTTTAGCCGCTCACTATATTTTACTTTTTAGTTTCGGGAATTTTTATTTTCAAAAAAAAGATTTTAGAATTTTATTTTTGTTTGAGGACCAGCTGTATCCGTTACCAGGTCAGATTAGAGTTTTGGATCAGTTTAGTAGTTTCTAGGAAAACTAGAGAACAAAAAATTCTTGGAAAAGTAATTTTTCCAAGAATTTGGATGAAACCATAATAGGGATCGGCTGAAATATTCCGCATTGATTGTCCTTATATGAGTGCAAGTCTGCGGTAGAAGTTTTGGTATCCTATTAGTTCAGAAATTTGTGAGAAAACTGGAAAAGAAAAAATTGCTGAGGAAAATTTTGGGTTTACAGTTTTGAGAAAACTACAAAAAGGATGAGGCTGAAGGTTTCACAAAAGGTAGTTCATTTATAGAACCCGGTCTGTTCTCTATTGATTCGATAATTTCCCGAGAAAAATGTAAAATAAGAATAAACAACTTCAGGAGAAAGATAAGTCGCCTGTATGACTTGAAGTATTTTTTTCGCATTTACGGCGCAATGAGTTACCATATTTTCTGCATTGCATTAATTTAGGTTTTAAAGGTTTATTTGTTTGTTTTTTTTTTGGCATTTTTTCTTTTTTTTTAATTAATTGTGTAAGAAATTTGTGAACTGGGTTTTCTAGCGAAGTACTGCTGCGCTAGAGTCGTTTATTTAGACTATCTTCCTAATTACAATGTCCTCTTAAAACAAAAAAAAAAACAAAAAAAATATATATATATTTTTTGCAAAACTGAATAAATAGGAAACAGTTTTTGGTATGATTTTTTTTCTCAAATGTATTGGGATGTTTCTGGTTTAAATTGCTTCTAATCGTCGCGTCTGGAAAAAAAAAATTGTTTTCACTGTTCTTCTGGGACATTTCTCTATTTTGAAGGTCATTTCACTCGAAACGAAAGAAAAAAAGTTACCAAAAAGACTGACGAATTTGAACTTTTTTTTTCTTATTTATTTTTCCAAGAACTTTTGAAACATATAGTTATGACTCATGACGAATAATTATGGAATTTTAAAATTAAAGTTCTTTGAAAGTGTATATTGTAAGGTGTCTATAAGAGGCATATTCAATGAAGGAAGTAGGCAACATAAACTATACGACGTAAATTGATCATAAAGAACGCAAATTTCTTAACTTTGTTATAATTTGGTGATGGCCTGGATATATACTTCATTATTAGATTAGCCAACAGTAATTGTATAGGTTAATATTAGTCGGAAATGTTTGCAGAAAAATCTGAAGCTTTCAACTTTTTTTTAATCAAATTACCTGATTTTGACGTGCTTCATACTCTAAAATAGGAAGAGTTAGTTGTTGCAAAATAAGTTTCGCCTTAAATTTTTTAAAAATTGAAAAAAATTTTATGCTTAAATTTTATTAATTCCATAGTTTTTGAAAAAATCTGATAATAGGCTTATAAGCAGAACAATTATCTTTCAAGTTTTACGCCATTATTTGTTCACTGAGAGATCCTAAACCTTTTTTTTTTTAACATTTACTGAAATTCTTTCCATTTTAATGGTAATCGACTGGCACAAACTTGAGGATGAATTACAATTTTGGTTAATCTTTCCGTTACTCGTGGATATCAAGAAACGCAATAATTATTGGTACCTATTGTATTTTTCCCATAATTTCTGAAGTGAAATGTTTCAAGTTTGGACGTTTTTTGTTGAGGAATATGTTTATATTTTCCGAATTTTTTATCGCGTCAAATGTCGTCATTGAATTTGGTTTCATCACATTTTAACTTTTTCATTATTCAGTTTCGTCGAAATTTAATTTTTGTTCAGCATGAAGTTTTCCTAGAAATATGTACATTTTTCTTCTAAATTGTAATATTTTAAAATGTTTCCCATTTTGACTCATTTAAATGTTTGTTTTTTTTTCTTAATTCAGTTTGCTTATTACCATGCGAAAGATTCCGTTTAAAGAGAATTAAATTTATAGAAATGGAAAAACATTGACTTTCAGTTTATTTTCAGTTCGATAATAAAAAGGGGAAAATTTTTCTTGATTTTATTTATTTTAGTAAATTTTTGCTAGGTACTAATGTGCAATAATCTGGTCATCATAATTATGAAGAAAAAAAATTAATTAATTTTCTTCTTAATTTTTGAGACGAGTGCAACCTTTCCTCTCTCGTTCTCATGACCGCAAAACCCGTGAATATTCAGATCTTGCAATTAGTTATGATTTTTATGATACCTAATTATTTATTTCATCACTTTCTAATTTTGCAAAACCACTGTAAAAAATCGTTGTTCATTTGCCACTTTTGCTTTGACACGAGTTGACGTGCAATGAACAACTTTATTGAAAAGGAGTCAAATTCAACACATGGATATAGTTTTTCCCTTATTCAGGAATGAGATTAATTTCCTTGCTTATTTTTTCTTCTTTTCAAATCTTACTCTAATTATCGTTTTTTCGTTAATCTACGGTATTTAATATATCTATCTATATAATAGGCAAACGGTTTTCTCGTAGGAAATCCCTTTTACCTTAAAATTACTGGACTTATTTTCATGATACAGATCTCATTTGAAGAAGCTTCGAGCGTAGATTTTCAATATTTAATTAGAAACAAAAAACATGGGCGGTGGGATGGAAATTGGAGCGAAAAATTATTTAAAGGTGCCCACAGACAGAAGATTCATTTGTCAGAAACTGATTTTCGAATAGGTAGGTATCAATAGTTCTGTTCTTTTTGACCTGTTGCAGTGAAAAGTTGTGAAAATTCTATCGTTCTCGGACAAAATAAATGCTGAAATTTCACAGCTGATGTAAAGTTGTCTCAACTTTTCACAGCAAGCGGCCAAAAACAGCATATCTAGCTATTGTTTTTCAGTGATGTAATTGTAAAGTTTTATTGTGAGTACCCTAGGGGAAAGAGAATCGTAAATTTTAATTTTCTTGAATAAAAAAAAAGAGTGCAAGAGTGGAATGGAAATAAGAGGAAAAGAAGTGACGGCCAACCGCAAACAGAGGATTCATGTATGAAAAATTGTTTCTTGAATAAACAATATTGTTTTTCAATAAAGTAGGTAGCTGTAAAGTTTTTTTTCGACAGGTGAGAGAGAGGAGGGAAAAATTTTCTCAAAAAGTTGAAGGTGAACTCTTTAGTTATCATTATAATAAACGTATAAGCCATTAATTATTTCCCGATATTATTTCGCCAATTACTCCCTCATATTCGATGCGTATGCGCCACTACCCACACAGCTACACACAGACATGGAAAAAAAAAGTTCTTTGATTTCTGCCGAAACAACGAATTTTACAGTGTTACCTATATAAGGATGCCAGCAAAAATCCAGGGCTGGCACAAGTTCCGCAATGCTTCAGGGCTTGTAAATCATAAAAATAATCAACTATACCATCTCCGGTGTTTTCCTGGAGGTTGGGAAAGGTGGGTTTAAAACGTCTTCTCAATTTTCCTTGATAGCTAGGTAAGCGATCTACATTGAAAATATTTCAGTACAAAGTTAATGTACTTCCATAAAATTTAAAAAAAAATTGTTTCTAAGCGATTTTTTTTTTTTTTTTTTCATTATGGTACTATCGTAGGAGCTGAGATACACAGGGATGATGAAGGGTATTTTTTTTCTTCAAAATCACAATAATCTGCATTATTTTCTTATTGAGAAGCTGGAAATTAAATTAAATGATTTGAAAACAGCCAAAGAAATTACCATACTTAATGATATTTCCCATCAATATGTAGTATTTGTAGCTCTGTTCATCATAATTCATACCAGAGCATACATGATGTCCTCAGTTATGGAAACAAATCAAATAGAAAAATAATAAAAATACCTAATAATAATTTTCGCAATAATTTTGGAATGGCTTATTTTGTTATTTAATACATGCATAGAAATTTTCGAGATGGTGTAATGCACCACCTCAAAAATTGTACTACTTCGAAATTTATCATTTATCATTATAATGAAATAGAGCTAGCGCTACCTATCAAGCGTTGTTTTTATTAGAACAGTAAGGTAGTGTATAGTGAGAATTAGAGAAACTGGTGGTTGGTATAACATGGAAGTATTAATATGTAACCTCTTATCTATGAGTGTTTCATTATAATGAGATAATAAGGTGGTCATCGTGTTCGCTCATACATCGCCATTAAAACAATAAAGTTCTTCGTTAACTCTCGTAACGTATTTCTGTCTTTTCTCTGTGTGTGTGAATCTGCAACGTTCTGATTTGTCTGTTCCACTGACGTCATTGATGTGGTCTGTGACGTCATTGAGATAATGATATTGTGAGGACATTATCATTATCGAATCGTGTACGACTCCGTCATTCACAAAAGCTCTGTTTGATAGGATTACACTAACTTACACCAACCTACACCTGCAGGGATATCCCACAAATATTCAAGTAAAACTTGGTACAAAGTCCCATAACATTCCTGCATTTGTGGAATCGCCTTCCTGGTATAGGTTGGTGTAAGTTGGTGTAGTCCTATCAAACAGAGCTAATATTCATCAGTTTGTGCAAATACATTCTTGTAGGTACTTGAATTTGTACCTATTTATTTCTTAACAATTCATTTTCTTGGATTTGGCTTGAACATTCCCCTTTCATATTGTAATCTCACAAAAATGACCTTCTGGAAAAAGTACCTCATTATTTCAAAATTTTTTGAACCACCTGGGAAAATAAAAGTTTGCCGGCCATGCAAGGTATTGTGGTGGAGCACTTTTATTATTTACTGAGGAGTCAGCCTCAGTTTATTTCAGCCATAAAACCTTTCGTAATTATTAATTATTCCATTCCAATTCAATTTTTAATTTTAGCTATTTTATAAGGTCAAATAATACTGATGTCATATAAAGACGTAAGTACACATAATATACCTTCATTAAACTAAATCGATTACCAAACAAAACTGATCGATATGGAGCAACCGGTTGACTAGTACATTTTTTTTTTTTTCGGAAATCACACCTTCTGCATCAATTGTTAGTTGTTATAAGTAAATAATAAAACCTTATTTTAGGTATAATATATTTTCTAAAATCGTATTGGAACCAGAACTAACTGAACTATGGTCACGTCTGTAATGTCATTAACTACCTAAGTAAATAATACGCTATGCATTTAGTCGGACCGATATTCTTTAGTCTTTATACCTAGTTAATTACTACTTTTACGGAAGAAAATGAATAATTACCAACGTTCTTCTGTCAGGTAACCTAATTCCAATTGAGTTTTATTTTTTAAATGTGCATAAATTTTTTTTTAATCTGTCTTGGTCACGTACACCTTCAAATGCCCGACTCATCGGTTTTGTCCTTCAGACGAGGATTCATTATTCATTTCTGTACTTACGCACCAAAAACACGTACCTAAGCCTGGTACCTATATTATAAATATTCTAGCTGTTTTGTCAACTTTCGTCCGAGAGTTTCATCGGGTTGTTTATTTAACTGACTAATCTTTTTTTCCTTTTATTTTATGCATTTTATTTTTTATTTTTTATTTTGATATATTTTTGTGTCCGTGGTCATTTATCAATGGAAAAAGCCATAGAACGATATTCTATTCAAAAAATTAAAAAATTGAATTCATCCCAGTTTCGTTAGAATTGATGCATTTACCTAAGTAACTCAACAGTTATTTACTTGAAAATAGAGGAAAAAATAAGCGACTATACATGACTGGAGACTGAAAATGAGATGCGTACTGAAATAATGTGCGGAAAATGAATCGATCATGAGCAACTCTTCGTGAGAGATCGAAAATGAATTAAATGAAAATACTAAGATACAATATGAATTCGGCCCCTCGAAAACATTGGAGGACTGTGTTGCATATTAAAATAAGTTCAAAAACTTTTGAATGTTTCTACCAGGAAAGGATTAAGGAAGAAAATGAATTTTGAAACTCAGTGCTTCAAAAAACTTAGGACTGAGTGTAAGGAAGATACTTGGGTTAATTTTTCTCTTTATCAATTATAAATAATTATACTGGATGTTCAGTGTGCCAGCTTTGTTTGGCACTCATGTCTCATGCAACAACTCCATTGCATAGATATTTACGTAATTCCAAGACGGTGAGGTGGGGGTCAGGGCGTAATTCTTTACGAATCGGAACAAAATTTTGCATGTGTATACCTTTGCCTCTGTAGGTATCTCGATTCAGTTTGAAGGTGGACCAAATCCGCCCATTGGTTTCCGGATTAGGGCTTTTTGAAGTTTTCATCATAGTTTGTATTATAAAATGCTTAAAACCTATAATTGAAGACAACCGCAACACTTATTATTTGAAATTATGTCTATTCGAGGCTTTGACTATATAGTACTGGACAAGTAATAAACTCCTTAGGACCGATGTATTTTTTAATGTCAAAACATGTCGGTGAAAAATTAGGCAACCTTAGCGTACCTTCTGCGTATTTTCGAGTTTTGCTTGAGTTCACTAATTTAGAATACATCTGATAAAGACATTCCTTAAATTCACAAGAATAGCATATATAAACACAAAGCAAAGTATGTCAAAAGTTACATTGCGGTTGCCTATTTAGCGTCGACATATCTAAACAGAAATTATCATTCTTTACTAGAATTTATGTAATAACTTGATTGCTAAAAAATCAAGGTGTAACTAGTTTTACATTTGATTTTTTTAGCGCTGCAGTCGTCATACTGTGAGTGTGTGTCTGTGAGATTATGCTTGGTTTTTATACAAAATTTTACATTTAATAAAAACGTATCCTTAAAATTCATTTTTATGAAACTTATTTTAAACTGTAATGTATACATGTATATAGGTATATATAAGAAGAAGCCCTAACTTATTTTCTCACTCATCAATGCACAGCCAAAACTGCTGAACCTATTAACCTAAAATTTTCAAGGTCCTCTTTTGAGGTGCTCAAATGGAGTCAAATGTGTTTTTACTTATGTCTCAACATATTTTTTGACCGAAAAGATATTCAACCTCTTTTTTTTTAAGACATCATTTGACTATACTGGTCTAAAAATTATTCTTCGAATTTTTCAAAATTCCACTTAAAGAACAAATATTTGTTTTTATTTACTTGTCAATATCGTTTGACCCAATAAGATATTGAACCATTTTTTGTTTTGAGAGATCATTTAACTAATGTCTAAGAATTATTTTTTGGATTTTGTAAGATTCATACTTAAGGGGTCAACTAGGATTAAATGTGTGTTCACTTATATTTGTCCATATCTTCTGGAATTGATAAGACAATGGGCCACTTTTTGTTTTGAAATGTCATTTAACGAATCATCTATAAATTATTTTTTGAATTCTGCAAAATATGATGGTCAAATGTGTTTTTATGTATTTCGTTATAAAATATGGTCCGACTGTTTTTTGGATTTTGGAAATTCCACCCATAAGAGGGTCAAACGGGGTTAAATGAATTTTAAAGAATTACCTAATATCTTTTGGGCCAGATATAAGATATTAACCAGTTTTTGTTTAAAAGGTCACTTTAATAAATGTCCAAAAATTATTTTTTGGGATATTACAAAATTCTATACCTATATAAGGGTCAAACGGGGTCAAATTTGTTTTTACTTATTTGTCAATATTTTTTTAAACTCTAAATATATAGAACGCGTCAACCAGTTTCCGTTTTAAAAGCTCATTCCCTACTATATTTTTTAGATTTTGTGAAATCCTACTCCCAGGGAGTCAAACGGGTTAAATTCTTAATGTATTTTAGGCCCGATAAGATACACTGAGCAGGGTTTTGTTTCAAAAGGTCCCTCCACTAATTGAGGCTGCTGTCTAAAACTAATTTCTTGGATTTTGATAAATTTAATACCTTAGCGGGTCAGCCGAGGGCAATTTGTTTTTTAAGTATTTCTCAATTCGTAAGGGTCATTTGAAAACACTCGTGCTCGATTTATTTTTTTGGCCTTAGGAGGAAACCTCATCAGATAGCTATGACATCGGAAATTAATAATATCCATTCATCAATACAATTCATTTTTTAATAGTTCAAAAACAGTTTTTCAAACTGATGAGGTTAATGAAACCGATGAAAAATCATGTGTAAAAAATTAATAAGATGGGAAAAAAGAAAAAAAAAAAAGATGAAGAAAAAGAATTCCTCCATAAATATCTGGGCGCTTAGACGCCCCGAGAGAAAATACCAGAGGGTTGGTTGACGGAGCTGGCACTCAAGGCCTTTGAGAGGGAAGGGGAAAGGGTACCAAAGGTATCGGGCCCGGTCATCTTTAGGGGCCCCGGAATGGCCTTAATTTAGAAATAAATTGTAATTTTTAAGTATAAACGGTGAAAAAGAGCGTCAGGACCGATCCGTGATGAGGTTTTTGGGAGTAAATTTTCCGAAGGTTTAAAAGAAAAACCACTGAAATACATGTTTTAGAACCCAAAATGTATTTAAAAAATTTATTTCATGAAAAGAGCGAGCAAAATTGTTTTCTGAATTTATAACCCCTTTCCAAAGACAAATCCTGCAGCTGGAGCTAAGAGAGGCCCTTCAGTTTATTTCTCCTGGGCCCGAAATTTCTCTCTGAGGCCCTGCTGGCCCTAAGTAATTACCTATACGTTGCGAAATAAAATGATTTCAAGTATATTCTCGTAAGCTGAAAAAATGCGATATAGGTACTTAATTTTACATTGTAAATAAAGGCAGATAGTACAGTAGGTAGTAGGTACCTACAACCACGATATATTTTCTGTTCAAAATGCGTAAAAATATAATTATTTTTCTTGTTGTATTCGTGTTCAAGGTTGATCGATTACTTAAACTAGATTGAACGATTTTGTAGACGATCGAATCGCCTGTAAATCTTAACATTATATCGTCGAAGACCTGTTTAATTTCATATCACCTACTCGATTGTATTAATGAGTACCTTCGGGGTACGAACGAGTAAAAATCTCAAAATATTTTGATTTTAAATTATTTGTTTGCGATTGTCAGACTTTGTATACGCATCTTAAGCTTAATTTTAAGGTCAACTCGATGGTTTTGCTTTATTAATGAGTTGAAATTTTAATATCTATACTCTCCTGCTGCATTTGAAGAGTTCGTTTGGCAATGAACAGTAAGTGCATAAAGAATGCAACAATTATACTACCTTTCTATCGCCTTACGGTTATTTTCGTTTTATTTTTCTGTCATGAAAGAAGTTGTAAAAAAATTTGCGTTACTTCGTCGTCGATTAGTTTTGCGATTTTTTCAAACCAATTCAGAGGAAGAGGAGAGTATAATTGACTACAAAATTTTGGAAAAAATGTAGATAAATAGGCAGGTATACAATTAAAAAAACTGAACAAAACCAAACATGATGGCAGATGTTTTTATTTATTTATTTATTTATTTATTTATATTTATTTTTTTGTTTTGTTTTGTTTCGTAAAATCTAGCTGCTATTGATGCAAGGTTTCTACGTACAAAGTTTAAAGAGTCGAGTTTTAAGAATTAGTAATACTTTTCTACAACATCGATTACAAAGGAATATAGAAGGAAATAGACAGAGATAACATTTTTATGAAGGAAGTTGTGGAAGAGAGAGAAGAAATTCCCTCATTAAGACGAACTTGGATATGACATTTTGGAAGAAAGAAAAATTCCGATGACACGCCAGTCGGAAAGGTAGATTTCGCCCAGAATAGGCAGAATTAAAAAAATATGTATTTTGCGGTTGCGTTCAAAGAATTTTAAACAATTATGAATACTTCAAAAAGTCGTAATAATTCAGAACTAATAGGCTGATTCTGCCTGTCTTCGACCTTGACCGAGATATAGAACCAAAGTACCTATACATAATATACTAAATTTCATCCTGATTCGTACTTTGTTGACAAATTTAGTAATATTCCGTATATTTTTTTATAATTATACTCCATAAATTTTTAAGGGAAGGTTGTTTTGGTATATGGGAACTGTGGCGACTTCCTAGCAGTGGTGACGGGTGTACTTGTACACTCACTGGTAGGTTGTGTGGCCTGTCCCTACATTACGTAGGGCAAACACTCTTTTGGTGCATACGATTTAATAGTACACCACTACTAATCAAATTTTGATACTGAGCAAACCTCATACACATATGAGGTCAATTAGTAGTTGTACGCATGTGTTGATCGCAGCATCCTATAAGTATTATGATTGGAAAAACTATGATCATATTTTCCGGAAGTCATGACAAACTACATTCCACAATAGATTGTTTCTACTAGTGATGTTATATCGAAGCATTTTTGAGTATTGATACGTATCGATATTTTGACAACATATATCGATACGTATCGATACAGTATTGTATCAAAAATCCAAAATTTTTTTCTTGATAATATAGAAATATATCTTCCCTGTTCTGCCATTCCACTTATCAAGCCATCAACCGTGGTCATTATTAAATATTAAGAAGAATATACTTCCATAATCTGTACTGTCTGCTGGTGGCCTGGCGCACTTTTTTGTATTTTTATTTATTTATTTATTTACGTTTTTTATTTTGAGTGTATAAAATATATCGATACGTATTGTGAGTATTGAGCAATGTATCGACATGTATCGATACATATTGAAATTTTTAACATCACTAGTTTCTACAAAATCTACTTGAAATAAAATTGAGGTTGGTCTTTATGGAATACCTTGTCCTGAAAAGAAAATTCTCACCAGAAGGTAATCAATAGATTATTGTGTGTTTTGTCACTTTATATGCACACATATATGGGTAAGCCAAAACCTGGGTAAACACTGGCGATTTTAGAGCTGGTCCAGACTGTTTATATGTATAGGGGCTTACTCACACACACACTGACACACACATGTTGTAATTAAATACGTTTGTGTGAAAGGGTTGGTACGTCATTTCTTATATAAATAAGAAATGGCTGACTGGTTCGTGTATGGAATCATAAGATCATCATCTTTGTTTGATTAGTCACAGTTCTGTACTTGTATATTACTTGCATGTACATACAAGTAATTACAAACTAACGTATTTGTGCATTTGTTTTACATCATAGAGACGATTTTTTGCCAGCCTTTTGGTAGCAACTGTCATTGGGGGTTGAAGCCCCTTCACCTCATACGAGTAGTGTCCCCACAGTCACCATTTGAGAATTATTTTTAAGAAGAAACGGAACAAAGATGGAGCAATACCAAAGTTAATCCTGTACTATAATACAAGCAATAATTGTACATATCTATGTATATAATGTGTGTGTGTGGGGGGTTTGTACGTAAACATGTTGTGAGTACCTAGACCAACAATGTCACTAAAATTTACAGACCATGTGTTTTTGGTATGAAGAAAATGATCTAGATAGGTCCAAAGTTTGAGAAACTTCTCTGAAGAGGAAAATGAGTATCTGAATCTATCTATGAGCAGTGAGTGATAACACTTAACATGAGAAATTAGCCTGAAACTAAGCTGTTTTGTAGATCTGAAGAGATATTCTACTAATATTTTACATTGCTTATACCTTTTAATCAAAGTGGAGGCTAGTCATATTCCTCAGCAAAGCTACTTAAAACATTGCTCAGTGGTTGTGATTTGCACAAATTGCAGCAATATGATACACTATATTTTCACATCAAGCAACATTTCTGAACCATAGAGTATTAAATATAAAAGTGAACACATGCGAGACAAAAAATGGCACTGCTTTTGAGACAAAGTATCCCCACTGTAAAGGAATGGTATAATTTCCATCTCATTTTAATCTACAAAATTTGATTAGATGTGGTTTCTAAATTATCAGTTATATTTATTCATTCATTTAATTCATTTATTTTAAAAAAAAAACTCATTATTTTTAATGGGCCCGAATATGTACAAACAAATTTCAATTTGGTTATGTAAGGATGGGGACAACGACTTTGAAGTAGTGCCATTTTTTGTAGCAGCGTTTAGATGGCCATGTGTTCTCTATTATATTTAATACTCGTGCGCTGAACTTTGTAAATTTGGTACAAATTGAAAATGTAACTGTAGCTCAGCTATAGTCTGTTCTAAATAAGGATGTAATTTTTTTGAAGGGTCAAAGAGGCAGCCTCTAATAAACATTACTGAAGTTTAATTAAATATGCTAGGCAAATTAAAAATTTAATTGGAACAGGCATATTTCATTTTGCTGTCAGTGTGTATTCTAACTTTTTTCACTCTCCTATATAACCTACCATGCCCTTAAATTTAGTGTATTGCGGGTAGAAAATCACCTTCTTATTTGGAATAGACTGTTATGTTTGATGTTTGTTCACTTTTTTAATTCAGGAAAGTAATATTTTTTGGTGTATGGTCTGTTGTGGGCTCTGCCCCAACTCTCTTGTGCAGAAAACACTGTGCAGGAGTGGCTAGCAATAGCACACAAAAATGCGCCGTGAAGGCACTGACGCTGAGGTAGTTGCATCAGTATGAGCACATAACTGTGTGAGAGATCATCTTTTATTTTGTTGTCCCTTGGACATTAAACAAATATATGTATTAAGGAACTATTTGCCCACTACATAGTCTGCTCAAAATAAGAAACTTTATCGACAACTTGTAATACACAGAGAAGTATGAGGTGCGGGTGAAAAGGGGAAAATGTGCTCACACTGGATTATATGATGGAATTAACGAATGTACCATCAAATGATTTCTAATTGGAGTATTTTATCTTTATATTGTCAACTATTGTGAGGGCACGTTGGCCCACCTGGAACTTCTTATTTTGAATAGACTATAGCTGTAGGCTAATCTTCTGTAATGTGTGGCTAAGTTACATTTGAAATGTAGCTTAGCTGAGGTGTACGATGGGCCTAAAAGCATCGATGTATTCTACTAAAAATGTATGTAAGTGGTAGAATTGGCATTGGCTTACATTGATTAGGCTTTTTACACAAAATTTTAGGTGTTGGAAATGGCGTAAATGGTGGAATGACGTGTTTATTCATGTTTTCGAATTTATTGCAAATATTTATTGTGGTGTTGCAGACAGTACCAGATTAGCAGGGGTTTAGGAACTTTTTTCATTTGGGGAGGTACAAGTTGAAAAATCAAAAAACGAAGAAATTTTAAATGCAGTTGCAAAACCGTGGTGAGGGCTACTGTTAATTATCATCTTCCCTCTTGACCAATAGAATTATTTTAAAAAACTTTAGCGCAGTGATACTTCGCTAGAAACACTAGTTTGCCAATTTTCTACGACATTAGTATTAAAAAATAAGAAAAAAAAAGAAAAATACAAATAAATGCAATGCAAAAACAACGCCCATAACCCGTAGCGTCGAAAATGAAAAAAAAAAGATATTTCAAATTCTACCAAACTTGCACTCACATAATAACAATTAATCGTGAAAATTAATTTACTCTGATCTCTGACAGTTTTCTCAAAACTGCAAACCAAATTTCTTTTCCAGTTTTCTACAAAACTACCAAACAAATAAGCATCAAACATCAATCAGACTGGCACTAACTTCAAGAAAATCTATCGTAAAAATTTCAACCTGATCCCTTCAGCAATTTTCTCAAAATTCTAGAAAAACCATTGGTGCAGCAATTTTTTCTTTTCCAGTTATTTTGGAAACTACCAAAAAAATAGACATCAAACTTTTATCAGACTGGAACTAACTTCAGGAAAATCTATCCTGAAAATTTCAACCCTATCCTTATTGTAGTTTCTTCAAAATTCTGGAAAAACAACTTTTCAAGGATTTTTTTGATCTCCATTTTTTTGGAAACTACCGGACCAACAGGCATCAAACTTCTTTCAGACCTGGTCCTATATGAAAACTGCGTGTCTTGAAAACTTCAGTCTTACCTATTCCTTTTGTGGTTTCCTCAAAATCATGAACCAAAAATTCTCTCTAGCAATTTATTTTTTTCCTATTTTCTCAGAAACTTCTGAATAAATACGCACCAAAATTCTATCAAACTTTCACTAACACAAGGAAAATCTTTTCCGGGAATACCATGAAATGACTATCTGTAGGTATCTTTTTAAAAAAAATTCATGAAAATCTGTTTTAATAAGGATGGTTAAGCTGAATAAATAAAACTTAAGTTTGGTGTAGGCTTTTGACTTAAGTTTTCGGCTTTTGGCTTAAATATTTCCTTAAATCTGCTACTAAATAAAAGGAAATGAATTTTGTTAACCTCAAAATTTATGAATCTACGAGTAATTTGATAATGAAAAGAAAAACTAACAAAATTGCGATGTGGTAGAGAAAAAAAAGCCAAAATGGAAGAAAAATATGGCTTTAAGCTTTTAGATTTCATCTAGTTTAACAGTTCTGATTTGAAAAGGAAAAATTTATACACAACAATCATTTAAAAAATGGGCTGTATACAGATCGAATTGCTAAGGAACCTCCTTTTTTTGGAAGTTGGTTAAAAATATGATCTTTCTTATTCTTCAGGTCACATGTAAAATTTTGGAACATATTACCGTGATATGCAAACGATCTTTTTGTTTATTAACAATATTTTTTTGGGGGGTACAAACTATCATTTGTACCCCCATATTTTTTTGGGAGGTTCATTGTATACAGGTACTCCTCATTTCTGGCACTGCAGATTAGCACGCACTGCCGCTCTGTTTGAATTTTCAATTACCACCCATTGGCCCATATCATATAGTGTATAATTATTCTCTGTGACGATTATATAGCACAACAGAACATTTAAAATACACAAGTTGGTAAAAGAGTGTTTTAAACAAATAAATTGATAAAACATGAACAATAATAACATCAAGAATTAAAAGAATTAATTAGATTGTAGAAGACTTAGTTAAGAGTGAATTAATAATCATAGAATGAATGTAGAAGTACAAAACATGAGATTATTTATAGTATTTTGATTATTAGTCTAAAAGAAGCGAATTTACAGAGTGTTGGAGAAGGGTTTTAATCTTATTGGTTAATAGAAATATATGTGCATGGAATATGACCAATGGTCTCGTAATAATATGACATAAAGTGGGTGTTCACAAATAATTTAGTAGAAATTAGTATATATGCAAGATTGCAATAATAGTATAAACAAGAAATGAGTTCATAGGTTTTGGGTAAACACAGCAACTGTTTATGTAAGAAATGATGTCATCAAGCAAGTCTTGACTTGTAGAAATGATGTGAGTATTTATGAATGGAATAATTAGAGAAAATATATTGAAAGTAATGATGATGATAATTAAGAAAATATCGTTACATTCTCTTTCGTGTTTTTTTAAAAGAATAAAGCATATAAATTTTTGAGTTGAAAACTTTTCTGCCTCAAAAATTTTTTGCTGCTCTGTTCAACCGGACAATCCACACACTGTGTAATTGCAGTGTAGAACTGGCATTGATTTTCGATGTTTTTCTCAATTCAAGAAAACAATGTCTTTTGGCTTTCAGAATATTGTTGCAAATATTTATTCACGTTGTTTATGTCAGTTAAGATTGATGAACTGACTTGAACGATGTAAAATGTTAGTGGAAAAGCTCCCCAGAAATATGCTTATTGTGGCGGCTGCCACACTACGTCGGTGAATATAAATACGCTACTCCCTCGAACACCGTCACCCAGGCACCGTGGCCGAGTGAGTACGGTGCTGCCTTTTGTGATGGTGAACGAGGGAGGTTTTGGGTGTTCAGCCAGTACGGGTTCGAATCCCCGTACCGCCTGAACACCTAAAGAGGTGACCTCGATGTGATCCGAGGGATGGTTATTCACGCCATCTCTCGGACATTAGTAAAAGCCAATTGTAACTGTGGTGCGTTGCACCGCCGTTTCTGTGTGTGATGGCGCTGGTGGGCGTATGCCATGGAGCGGTGATGGAGGGAGGGGCATCACCATGTTCCAGTGTACGTCCCTACCTAGACGCCTCCGTATACGTAACCGTATTTACGCTCTGCTATACTGAGGGGGGAGTGGTGTGGCAGCCGCCACACTACGTCGGTGCATATAAATACGCTTCTCCCTCGAACACCGTCACCCGGCACTGTGGCCGAGTGAGTACGGTGCTGACTTTTGTGACGGTGAACGAGGGAGGTTTTAGGTGTTCAGCCGGTACGGGTTCGAATCCCTGTGCCGCCTGAACTTATCATTAAATTTTGTAATTGCCTAACAGATAGAAGAATATTATTGAGTCTCTCAGATACGTTAAGGTCCACGATAGTTGTGGATGATAAATTAAAATATTATTATAGAGATATTAATGCTTGTCCAGTGTTAATATCTCGTGTATGGTGTAACACTGAAAGTGGTTCTAATTAGGTACATTACCACCTCTTTTGGCCGTTACACATATGTAATAGGCTTCCAGTGTAAAAATTAATGCCTGAGAAGGAAGAATGGGTGTATATAAGGAGCGAATTTGGAAATAATGAATGAAGACACACATTCAAAAAAAAAAAGTAGGTAAAAGGAATTTAAAATTAGTGGTTACCTGAAATGTTTTCAAGAAATGGGAAAGTTAGACTTATATTTTTGGGGGAGTGTTACACGATACACCTCGGTGGTAATGAAAATGGGTAGAATGTAATGGTTGAGTAAATAAAATTCACTTAATTCAAAGGTTGTTGGTTGAAAATCAACTTGGGTGAAAACTGAAAACGATTTTTTAACTGACTGTCATACTTGAGTACGAACGTTAATAATATGTTAAAAATGTGATCTCCGCAGTTGCTACATTTGTAGCCAATAATATTTGGAGCTCTCTCATCGATTTTCTCTTTTAACGATTAAAAATTAAAACCTAAAGTACCTCAAGAATAGTTTGGCATCTAGCAGGATTTTATATTTCGCTTGAAATACATGCAATACATTTCGAACCGTGAACATGACTCAAGAACTTGAGCCACTGACCCAGTAACCCTGAATATTTAAAACACGCAGTATGATTAAAAACGATTTTCCTCAAACAAGGTGAGTCATCGCTCACGGATATGGTATTTGGTAAAATTTCTACCATCGGTTTTTTTTTTTTTTTTCAATCTTATTTTTCGTTTTAATAACGTGCAATTACAGAATGATCATTGTTACATGTCAATGTCGAATCACATATGTTGGTATAGGTACTTTTCTCTCAATCACTTATTAAAAATAATTATTTGATCGTCAACATTATAATAGACTACGCACGTTATAATCTTGGTTTCTCATCAGTTTTTAATTGCTGTAAATAATTAGACACGCTCATGAATCCTAAAGATTATCTTCTGTAGGTTTATTGTTTTTTCGACAATTTAAAAAAAAAAGGTACGGTACCTACTCAAAAAAATACGTGAATATATTGTGTTTCTTACGATATTCGTCGTTTCTAGGGCCATAAAATTACTCTCTGAAGGTCTTGTCGTAGTCAACTAGTGCAATAAAATATCGTTAAAAGAATGATATATTTCAAGGTTTATTGTAAATTTTGTCTTTTGGTTTCTTTTTCTCCCCCTCTTGTGACATGAATTATTTAGTTTGACAAAAAAAAAAAAAAAAAATTATTTCGGGGCAAGTAAAATTTATATTCCTCGAAGTTGATAGGTACATCTCATGGAATGTCATTATGTTGTGGATACAGTATTCACAAAATTCGTATTTTCCGGCTCGATTTTCTATCTAAATTTCTTGATAATGTAAAAATATTTTCAAAACACAATACGAACTGTTTATACGTGTGTTAAAATTTTTCGATTCTTTAATATTAACCGTAAGACAATATTTCATTTCAATTATTTTCTAAAATCTCAACCTAGGAGTGAAACTCGATATAATGTATTGAAAGTACGTCAAATTTATGCCGTGGTAGTAATAATATTTCAAGCTGTGCAATAAATATTGATTTCGTGACTATTTTTTAGAGATTTTTCATTAATTATTATAATTGAGGCTTCCTAATTATCGATGTTTGTCAGAGAGCCACGTGCTCGTAACTGCATACGGCAATTTTGTTTTTTGTCACCGTACGTGCATTTTTTCCTCGGCCTTCAGTGGACTTCCTTGCTTTGTCTACATGAAGTCGTAATTAATGTCATCGCGAAACACGTGCTTGACTTGGCAGAAGCTGAGGCTTCGTTAAATTGAAAAAAACTGAAGATTAAATTCTGAGAAAAAATGCCGATGAATAAGATTTAGCTGTGTTACACCAAAAATCCCTTGGACAGTTATAGGTAATTATTTCTAATCGGAGAAAAGGTCGTTGGTATAATTATGCTAGTCAGAAAGGTGAATTCCGTCGAGAATAGACAGAATTTTAAATTATGTGTATAGCGCGTTGCGTTCATTGTAATAATGTAGGTTTTAAGAATTTAGTACTATAGCGGAAACTTCCAGAAGTTGTAATTCGGAAACTAATGAGCGAATTTGGCCCATTTTCGAATTTAACTGAGATATGAACACAAAGTATACACGTAATAAATTTCGCCCTGATCCAGGTAAACATACGCCCTCTAATTTATTGAGAAATTTCTTTATAACTTATTTCATATAGGCTACCTATTTATATATTCATAAACTTTCGGAAGGGAAGTTGTTTTTGAGGTCTACAATGATCATGATGGAAAAACAATTATGAAATTTTCTCGAAGTCGTGACATGCCACCCTTCGCAATAGGTGGAGTCAACCAAATCTGTCTTGAAATAGCTACAAATCTTTCCTCCTCAACTATTCCGAGAGGCTGCGTGGATTTTTGCCGCAAGAATTTTCAACTTTACATGGGAATTGTGACAATACCTACCTGTAAGCATTTAAGGTGAAAATTAATTCGAATGATTGATACAAATTTTTATTAATTTTTTTTAAAAAATACTTCATAACATCTATATCTTTTTGGACTGAATAAAACTTTGGTGAAATAAACGCGCAGAAATGGGGGAACCTGAAAAATTTTTCAGAAGTGTTTTAGTACCTACCTATACTTTTTCACATGAAAACAATAATACGTTTATTTCGATGGAGTTTGTGGGAGATCGAGATTTTTAATACAAACATGATAAGAATGCTTTTTTGCGCATAATTATAAATTAATATCTATCTTAATAAAACTCGATATGTAGGTAAGTATATTTGTTTGTCCATAACTTTAGAACTGTTCGAAAGATCGAGATGAAATTTTCAGTATTTATTTGTATTATTCCAAGACATGTTTGAAGCTATCGTTCAAGTCTCCGATTCCTCTGGAGGAAAACTTGTCAGTTTTCTCCAAAATTCGTCATTCAGGAACGAAAAGGACTAAAAGAGAATGGAAAAAAAAAAAGGTTAATCGCGGTCGCAGTGCAAGCTGCGATGGATAACTAGTAATAATATATAATATGTATTAGCCATTGGGCCAGCTTTGGACGGGTAGAAAATCTTAACAGAATGAAAAAAATTGTACCCTTATATATAACACACACAGACACAAATAATACCTTTTGCAAAAACATTAAAAAATAAAACAGAATGAATAAAATTGGAGCCATATATGTTTGTAACTACTACGTGCACGCATAGTCACATAATCGACTTGAGGAATCATTTTTGTAAGATTACTTAAATTCCATCCCATAGATCTTCAAATTTATTGATTTTAAACTAGAAGATGATCAGGATGATTAATTTAATGAAAGATTGATTCAAATTGGTTCTTCGGTTCTGGAGCCAACTTGCAACATGAAGAACCTTTTCATTCTTATATACATGTATATAGACAGAATGTCAAGTTGCTCTATCCGTTAACACTGTTTTTTCCCTCCGCCCTAACCTTATTTTTAGCTGTGGTGATGGGTGATCGTAGACAAAACGAGTGTATTACGCACTCGTCCATCACCTAGCAGCCCAGTGGACATTTAGTCCACAAACTACCTTTTTGCACTCACAGCTATGTATTTCATCTACGTAGCTAAACTTTAATACTGAGCTAGGCTCACACGCTTCGTACAGAAGAACACGCTCCGCTTACTTTGGTATTTGTGTGGTGTTGTGTATACTACTACACATACACCCACATTAGCCATACTATGAAACTGAGAAAGTGAGAATTGGAATAGTATACTTTGCTATAAGAGTAAAAAGTGAGCTATCCTCAACCAGTTCTGATTTTCAACATAAACCACAGGCGAGTGTTGTAAATCATATGAGTCACGGATGCTCACATTGCACTGAAGTTAAAAACTTCATTTTTCTCAACATATGCGCATGCACGATTAGGGAAGACATCTGACTGGTTGGATGGGAAGAGCCAAACATTTTTGTTGTGAGATCAAATACCTATTTTGGTTCTCCTATTGACTTTTACTACACCTAAATTTTTCTTCCTTTATTGGAAATTATAGATTTTTTGCCTTAAAAACAAATACCTAATCGCGCATTTTGCGACATACCTATGTTGCAAAATAGTATATTTTGCTACATGAGCGCAAAGTGAGCAATCCTCGACACAAGTTTGAATTAGCAGTTTGGGCCATAGGCAAGTGATGCAAACATCAAACAAGAGGAGGGAGCTCACTTTGCCCTCACATTGCAAACGTTATTTTTACCAATATATCCGCCACGAAGTTTCTCTAATTGGTTGATGGGCTGAGAAAAAAATTTTGGTAGCAGGAGCAAAATACTGGTTTTTGCTCCCTCTATTGAAATTTGATCATGGATCACAAATTCATAATTTTGTGCTTCAAAAAGAAGTGCAAAACAACTACTTTGCGGCATGTTTTGGGAAAAAATTTTTTTCATATCTCTATTTCTAATTTTCTCTCTTTTTCTCATTGATTTAATTCGTTTTTTCATCTTTCTTTGAAGGTTTACATGATGGCTCTGTATATAAATTTTTTTTTTCTTTTATAAGTTGAAAAAAATTGTAATTTCAGAAAAAAGGAGGGTAGTTATATTTTTTATAACTTTCCATCCTGAGCACGGGTATGTATTCTGATCAACAACGTTTTAAATTATTCATGATAGTGGCTGATCTCAGGATAGAACCGTTTAATTTTTTAAAGAGGGAAGTAAAAATTAAGCAAATACGACATATGATAAAAAAAAAAAAGATCGCATCTTCAAAAGAGAACTTATTTTCAGAACTCGAACAATGAGCCAGTATTAAGAAATTCTCCATTTTGCAGCGAAATAATTTTTTTTTTTTTAGTTTTAACCCGAAAAATCAAATACCCTCTTCAGAGAACCATTTTTCCTTTTTTTCGGAATCAATCAGCCTATTATCAATAAACTCTAAATGTTTCGCACTTTTTTCATTAGTGGTACTTTAACTGGCGGCGTAGCCGTAAGCCGATTGCCTATTTACTTATAGGTAAATACCATAACTTTTATCTAAAACTTTTTCACATAAGAACTACAGTTTTTGATAAATGTTCCAACAAAAACCATTTTATCGTTTCATACATCGAAAAATGTTTTTGTAATTAATCGGATCCCCTCATCCCCTCCCCATGATCAGGAGGTGGAATTCTGATCTTTCTCTGTAACAATTTTGTTCTTAATCCGTGCCTGATGCAGATGATGACGCAGTAATTATTCAATACATAATTTTCTTAGTGAAAAAGTACTTTACTGTTGAAGGTGTTTGTGAATGGTTGAAAGGTTTAATACGAAAATGATGGGATAATATTTTATGCGCAATTACTAAGGGAATAACTTTTGTTCAAAATTTTTTCACGCATGAACAATTATATCTATAAAGAACAATTTTTATGTATTTTTATCGATGGATTTTGCTCTCTAGAAAATTGAGGACAAAGGGTGATCGGTGAGATACTAAGTATGCAGATCAGAGGATCATTACTAACAATTAAAACCCTTCTTGTTATCAAGAAATTTTTTTTTCTTATGTGCCTAGGATAGGTTGATGAAAACCTTATTTTTATACAAATGCTGCTTGCTTCCTATGCATGGTTTATTAAAATATTAATTCGTCATTTCTGAAATATTAATAAGTATACTATTTTTTTTTTTTTTAAATAATCATAATCCCCCTCCCAGCCAAAGAAAAAAAAATCGAGTTCTTTACTTTCAAATAATTATGACACGTATTCGAGTGGCGTAAGATTATCGTCATCACTACAATGACTATATTTCCGAGTGCACTGTTGTCTTGTCGCATGCTCATTTACAAAATACATGACTGAAAAGTGTTAATACTTGGCCCACGCAGACGGAATATAAATTTACATTGATAAAGAAATAGTGAAGAAGTACCTAAGAAATAGTGAAGAAGTACCTACACGATTCGTTTAGGAAACTCGACGCGTCATTATGTTGAAATATCCGCAGTCCTTTTGTAGAGATACGACGTCAACATTAAGGATGTTCTCCTGAATTCTCCCCGAACGACGTCCAATTAAATTATTCGTTTTTGTATATTAAACTTTTGTACATATGGTACCCATTTATGAATAACTGATCACGCAAATATCCGATTATTAAAATAAAATGTCACTAGTCTTCCGAAAGATTTACAGATCAAAACGTCAAAACGTTCCTAAAACGAATGTGAATTTAACTCGTTTACCCTGCTTTCTGACCCGTTCGTGAATAATTATTTCCAGTATACTCTTAGAATTTAAACGGACGAACGGACGAAGAACTTGAAAAACGTAAATTATCCGAATTACGATGCCATATTCAAGGTACTTTTTAATTTATATTCTGCTAAATTTCGTGCGAAACCCATTCGGAATTAGGAACTCGATTTTAGTGTTTTTACCCAGTTTTCTTACAAACGGGGTATTAAAATTGACCTCACAAAAGGGTACGTGGTGGATATGATGAAAATTATCCGTCTCCTAAGAGGAGAAGAAAACTTTTCGCACTACTTTTCCATTTTCACCTAATTTTTTTTTTTATGTATATAATTTATACGTAATAGGTATATAAATGATATGTATGTATATATGTAGGTACGTATGTCTGTATATATATATATATATGTAAAAAGAACACTCTTCTTTTTTGAATGACTACTATTTTGTTTGTTACTCTCGTTCTTTCATGAATTTGCAATGTTTATTTTTGTTTGACCCACATTAAGAAATCAACACAATTCGACTATCTAATATTTACCATTCCGATCTTGTTATCTTTAAGTTATGTCATTTTATATATTATCGACTCGACCATCCTTTGTTAAATGACATCATTTTTGACCATACACAACATGACCATTTTTCCTTTGTAACAAACGTCGATTTCATTTATCAAATTCATTCATTCATTCGTCCGTTAATGGCCGTTTCAGAAAGACAGATAAAACTTAGTCGTATCTTCGTTCGTTTCTTTGTGTATAATAATCTTGAATTTTCTAATTTCACTACCATATTTTAATCGTGTCAATAAACTCTGCTTTTGATTACGAGTTCACTAAACTTTATTTGCATGCAAATTAGATCGAGTGGAATACCCGGAAACGAACTTACATATATATATATATATCTATATGTGTGTGTGTGTGTGGTCCAAAATTTTGTGTTCACCGTTTTAAGAAAACTACAAAAAGGATTGGGTTGAAATTTTCACGATATATTTTATTTATGTTGGTGCAAGTTTAATAGAAGATTGGTGCCTATTGGTTTGGTAATTTCCGAGAAAACTAGAAGACAAAAAAAGTCATGGAAAATCGGTTTTTAGCAAGATAGCTTTTTTTAATTTTTTTTTTACCTGAAACTAGCAATGAGGTATTTTGCTGCAATTTTTCAAGATTTTGGAATTTAGATTTTTTTTTTTTTAAATTATGAATGAGAACTGGCGAACTGGATTTTCTGAGGAAGTAGAGTCTTTTTTACCAATTTTTTTTTTCTTCTTTTCTGTAATTGGTTGATTTATAATATAATGTAGGTATGTCTTCAATTAGAAAGGTGTTGAAAATTATGACAATTTAAGCCTGAATCATAATCTTTTCTGCGTATTTTTTGTTCATCTGCTTCTTCTTTGAACTTCTTTTAAATTAAAATCAAAATGAAAACCAACAATTAAACTTTCTTCAAGCTGATTAATTTACAAAAATTCTAAATAAGAAGACGTGTAGTATTTGGAACCTTTATTTTGTTTTTCAATTTTGGACCAAAAGTTTAAAATTTTAATATTCCATCCTTTTTCAATTTTTGTTTTATTGTATTGCACAACTCCACTGAACGAGAGACGTTTAAAAACTTGCCTTTTTGACTTCTTTTTTGGCGCTATTATGTCAATAATTTTTTAATTTTATTATTTCTAGTGACGGATTGGTGGAAAATGGCCTAAGCAGAAAATGCTATGAGTCCATAACTTTTTACATCGCGGATAATATTATATTTTTGTCCACTCGTTCTTTTTCCTTTTTCAATCGACAACGGCGCATTTTTCCACCCTTTAAATCTGCCATTGCTCACTTCCAGTTTTTTCATTACGCAATTTTCTTGCCTTCTTATACTTTCGAGACTTGTTTTCGTTTCAGTTTAAAATTTCAACCGTTTATAATCATGAATTATTTATTTTTTGAAACACCCACCCCTGAAATAGATGTTTTTGTATGCACAGCATTAGGACTTTATTAGATTCTTTGAGAATGTATAATTATGTCGGAGGCGCTTTGAAAAATTCATTTTCCGAACGTCGCTAACCACAAAAATTAAAAGAAAAAGTTTTAATTGACCAAAAAAATTTAGTCATTTAACCTTGAGCCTAAACAAGTTTTAGACCAGTTGGAAATTCAAAAATTGTGTGTATGCGTGCGTAAGGGGGGTGGGTGAGGGGTGTATGTGGGAATGAGTGTGAGAGTGTGTGAGAATGTGTGTGGGTGCGCGTGTGTGATGATTTTAGGTGGATTGGAACAATTTTTCAATTAGCCTAACTAAGTTTGAGCTCATTGAAATAAGCCAAGTTAGTACTAAGCTAATAGGGCCAGTAATTTTTAAAATTCTTACTAGCTTAAACTTGTTTGGGCTCAGTAGAAAATGACTAAAATATTTAGGCTAGTGAAAAAAGTTGTTTTTCATTTTCTTATTGCCAGCTCTTGTTAAAATAATTTAGACTGATTGGGAAAAAATGGATTTTCCAAATTGCTTACGACATATATAATTATGATGAAGAGGACATGAAAGATATCCTGGTGTCTTGATACAATAGATAGCACTACAACAACGAACATGCCTACAACTTTCTAAAAATCTAATTAGTTGAAAAAATCAACATGTATTTTGTTTGTTAACATTGGCTTATAAAATACCTCATTCCAGAAATTCCAGATAGTTGATGTAAGGTATTTTTTATGCCAGTGCATACATCTGCTTGACATAGATGTTTTAAGGACACTCAATCCTATTGTAAAATTGTAGCGTGTTGTCTCCATATAAGCTGTTAATTATTTCACATTATTTCCCGACATTATTTTGCCCGTTATTCCCACGATGCGCCACTACCCACACAGCCACACACAGATATGAAAAAAAAAGGTTTTTTGTCTCTTCTGAAACAACAAATTCTACAGTGTTACTGCCACAAATTGGCGCTTCAGTGCTTGTAATATATACCGGGTGATTCAGTTTAACACGTGTTAAATGATACAGATGATGTGAAAATAAATGCACCAATGAGAAAATAATAACATTACTGTGGCGACCACATATAGGCGGAGTAAGCTCTCATCACCATCACAATGTGATGGCGTTGAGCACACTAGCGATGAAAGAGGTAGCGTGTACAAAGTGCAATGTGGGGATGTATTGAAGGCTAACATCCACCACTCCCTTATAAGCACCTACCCTCCCATTAGTAGCTTCGCCTCTATTGATTTGTACTGTGCTCTGCTGTACTGGGGGGGGAGTAGTGTGGCAACCATATATAGGCGGAGTAAGCTCTCATCATCATCACCTGGCACTGTGGCCATGTGTATACGGTAGCCGTATTATGGTGATGATGATGATTGAGGTAGGTATTCCTGTTGGTCGAAGGTTCTAATCCCAGGCTGGCAGAAAACGTACAGTTACCATAAAATTTCTCCTTATCTCTCATCATTTTCAAAAAATTTACCTGTGATTATCATACTTTTCTTCAAAAACTAAGTTTACCCCATATTTTTTGATAAACATGGCCCTGTGACTTTTGAATCTATGATTTTATTGAAAAGTGCTCAGAAACAATGTTATAGACCACTGAATTTTCATTCAGGTGAGTTTATTATTTATTATACTATCTCCAACAGAAAAAATGTTGTAGTAATTTTTGAAATAATTTGTTATGCTTCATAGACACCAAACTGTATTAGATCTAGTCTAATATGTGGACTACTTTTCCTGAAAATTTTAGCCCTATTCTTTTTGTACTTTTCTCAAAATTGTGATCAAAACATTTTCTCCAGCAACTGTTTCTTTTTTAGTTTTATTGCAGAATACAAAACTAATAAACACGAATATTTGATCAAACCTGAGACTATATGAGAACTATTTAAATTATTAAATCACTGTATTGGCTTGGCATGCGCACGTATCATATCTAATCCATATTTACTTAACATGGAGTGTCATCAAACATTGTCACCAACACCAATTTGATTTGGTGACATCGATGTTGCAACATCGAGTGTTGTGACAGTAAATGTTTTCATGGTGACACTTCAATATTAACATCACTGTCACAACACTGACATTGTGTTTAATGTCACCATGAAAAAAGATTTTAGTACAAGAACTATGACAAATTTCATTGTGTTAGTAACTCCAATAGCTATGTTTGACATGGAAAAAAGTGTGATACTTCAAGTTTACCTCGAAAATTTTCTGTTTGACATGGCAAACTGCTGCCCTAAAACTTTGTTGAGGCTGTTCGACATGCCTGGCAAAAAAAAGTTAAAACCAAAAAATGACCTTTTTTTTTACAAAAAGTGCCAATTATCCTGACCCTGATTGGTGAGTATGTTCTTAGAATAAGTTTATAAAAATAAATATAAATTTTTAATGATACACTTTCATTTAGTAAAATGTACATTGTGAGAAACATAGCACACCCACACAGACACCAATATATACTCACAGAATAACAATCGAAGCACTCAACAAATGATGTCTGCCATACACTGCATTTTATTTTGGAGTGAATATGCTATCCAATTAGCACCCATAAAATAAATTCACATTCATTGAATGAACTGCTGAATAAGAAGAGTATGGTGAGTTGAATAAAAGCATATAAAAAGTTAAAGTTATTCTATAAAATACAATGATAAACATGAGGAAGCTCATGAGTTATCACCAATTTTAGGGATTTAGTTTGATGATAATCGAAATTTAATTAATTGTTTGAACTTGTAAACGTAAACATTGATAATTCATGTCCTTGATTTGAGATTCAGCATCACAGTTAAATCTGTTAGGTACCTAAACAGAATTTCAGTAATATGTTAGGAATGAAAGCTAGGATTGAGCTGAAATTGTTATGAGATATGAAAGTACGTTAGATGAATATTCTCTGAAAATTTTGTTTAAATAGTACATTTGGTTGTCAAGATATCACTGAATGTGATTAAAATGATAAAGATTTGATCTGGTTGCAGAATATCAGCATTTAAGGCTTTAGGAATATTTTCTAAACATTTACATGATTTCAATGAAATTTTCACAGAATCCTTTGCTAACATACCACGATATCTCATAAAATTTTCAGATTTCTATAACGAACGGTTCTCTCGCAATTACATTCAATAACTTAGATTCTATCTAGCTTCAATCAAAACAAATGGGAAGAAGTAGTTGATGGTAGGCTTCACAATTTACAGAACTGATATCGTACTTTAACTTTGACCAAAACTGAGAACTGTAAATTAAAATAACCAGACCCCCTCAACTTTTAGAGTAGGTAGCACTTTTTTGCCATGTCAAACACAGCTAATACAAGCATATAAAAATTTAATGCGATAAACGAAGAAAAACTTACTTGTGCCACAATTTGAACTCCCCTGCGTAGGCGAATTTTCATCAAATTTTTTGGGGAGTAACGAAAAAAAATTTTTTGACCTACTTGCAAAGTTTTGGTTTGATTGAATTTCTTGAGAACAAAAAAATTTTCTGGTTCAATTTACTCCCAATTTATTTCAAATAATATTGCTTAGTAATATTTTAATCGACAAAAGGAAAGGCAAACCAAATCAATGAATTGGTTGAAAAAAGAAATTACCGCCTACGGTTTGATAGGAAACTTATAATCATTCAACAACACTAAGTTTGTTTTATCATATAAGCTTTTATTTTATTCACTACTGCGATTTTAAAATATACCGAATACTGCAGCTAACCTTCCAAAACGAAATAATGTTTATTTCACATAAAACTAAAGCCAAAAAAAAATTTTTAACCTGAACTTATTTGCTCTGGTCTAGATACCAGGTTGATTCTAAGTAGTGCTATTCCACTCTTGCATGATGAATGCACCAGTTGAAGAGTAAAAACAATTCAAAAGTAGCCGATTAGCTGAATAACTTCCTTCCATGTCACCTGTGTCTTTTTTTTTTTTTTTTTTTTTTTTTTTTTTTTTTTAAATAAATTTACTATTGGATGCTTAGGTACGTAACATTTGTCTTATTATTTCAGTTCTTTATGGAACATGCAACGCAGGAATTTATATGGAAAATGAAAAAGAAAGACCAGAAACTGTTTCTTTTTTAAATTTTCTCAAGGGTTGCAAGACACATTCATGGGGATGCATTGCACTACTCGCACCCCTGAATAATCCGCCTATGCTCCTCTGGAGAGATCCTTGCGTCTTCTGTATCAGAACTTTTAGAAAGTTTTTAACGATAGTGAAGCCGACTGTACACCAGTTTCACCATTCTATAAATTATTCCTTTTTAAATCATCTTTTGAGCTTATTTACTATTTATCCAGTAAGTTTAAATGGAAATTGAAAATAATAGAATAAGTTTAGGTTAAAAACGAATTTTTATCAAATAAGCTTTCATGTTTTTTTTTTTGCTTTCGCTTCATACAAAATAAACATTATTTCGTTGCGGAAAGTTGGCTACAGTATTGGTATAATTTTAAAATGGCAGTAGTGAGTAGAATAAAAGTTCATAATAAAAAAAAAGACATAAAAATTCTGAATTTGATTTCACCCGTGTTATAATTTTCTTTTCAATGATTATTGTTTTGGTCTCAAGTTTTCAAATTATGCAGTATTTAAAATTTGAATACCATCTCGTTCACTGTTAATAAAGTCAATTAAAAAGAAAAAATTATAACTAATTCTCAAAATTGGCTATTCATTTCGTGATCGGGACTTGAGTAAAGTTAGCTCCAACCTCGCGAGGCACTCACCTCATTTCGTGTTCAGCTGGAAACACTCGGATGTATTAAACTTCAAAGGAAATATAATTGCATTCGGTGCAATGGTGGGACCTGGAAGCGGGACCTGTGGGCGAGACCTGTGGAAAAGCGCCGATCATGAGTCAGATCACGAATATATAGGTCACTCAAATTCTTCTGTACACAATATATATATATATATATTTCCACTTTTTGTTCATTTTGGCACTTTTTAGGAGCTATTTGACTTTGGGCAATCGTGTGAAAATTTTTTAAATTCATCTGCTGGCTTCGGAGGAAGGGGTTTCAAAGTGTTACAAAGTTATCATCACGATAACTCCCGTAAATTAAAAGATTTTGGCTTGAATATTTTTATGGCAGTTGGAGACTATTAGGGAGTTTCGTATTGAATTTGAGCGAAATTGGTCCACTGGTTTTCGGATGGTGACCATTACAAAATTTGACACTTTTGGAAAATACCCACTTACCGCGATTGATGCTCGGCAGAGACTTTTTTTTTTCGTTTCGAAATTTCAATCAAACGTTATAGAAAAATCGTGATTCGTGATCTACTTTTGGGATTTGACTTCCATTATTATGTGATAAAACTTCCTCTGTTTTCATTTTCAGCTTGCGTTTTTCTCTTAAAATGAGTTTCAAGTTTCTCAGTGTTGATAACACTATGTTAAAGAATATGTCATGGATCGCTACGTTGACCCCTTATTCGAGCTCAGATATCGCAAATGCCCCTCTCCTATTTTTGTTGAAGCCACTAAGCTAGGTCAATCACTTCACAACAAATTTCCTCATGTCGATTAGTTGCTTGCCTAGAATGTTTTCAAATTAATTTTTTTTTTTTTTTTTTGTCAAAAAACGCAGTATCGACCTCGACCTTTTGAAATCATGCAAAAAATAATTTTTTCATCATTTTGAAATTACAATATAGTAAGTAGGTACCTACCAGCTATACCTACTCAAGTAAGTGTGTCCTGTAGTATACCTACGACAGTTTTTATTAATGTTGACATCGATTTGCATTTTTTATGTCCCAACCTTGCTCAAATATTAAGTAATTCGAAAAACATGGGCACAAGTATTTTCGTTTTTTTAGCGATTTAGAATTTTTTTCGTTTATGAATTTTGTTATTCTCCTCTACGTAAAATAGTGTCTTCATATAAAAAAAAATTTTCAACCTTGTATTTGCATGCCAATTAAATGTTGAATACCTACCAGGTCATTATCTGAATTTCAAAATAATTAAGACGTTTGCACTCTATGTGAACAACATAGATTGAAGAGTACGCGCTTATTTTGACCTGTCGGAGAATGTGATTCACCGTAATAGTTTTTGTTTTTTAACCAACTTAATTTCGTATGAAAATTTACCTATACCTTGGTACCGTATTACAATCTCAGGTAGAAAAGCCACTTTTGTAACGCTATCACGTGACCATAGTCACAGATATATTTGGCTTCGCCTGTATTTCAGTTTCAGTCAAACCCGCAGTCATTTTCTTCTTCATTATATACCTGGTTAATTGAGATTCGCGCATTTACCAAGATAATAAGAAAAATTATAGTTTTCTCGAAGTCGTGAAAAACCACATTTCTCACACTTTTATACTCCAGTTTTCTCGTAAACTATCGAACCAATAAATACCAAAATGCTATCAGACTTGGTCCTATATGAGACTACTTTTCCTGAAAATTTTAACCTACACTCTCTGTTGTTTTCTTGAAAATGTGATCAATAACTTTTTTCCAGCATCTGTTTCTTTTCCAGTTTTCTCGGAAACTAATAAACTACAAAACTAATGGGCACGAATCTTCTATTAAACTCGAGACTATATGAGGACTTACTATCTTTCGCAAAAATTTCTGCCTCCTTCCCTTTTTTCGTTTCTCAAAATCCTAGAAAAGTGGTTTTTGTTTTCCAGTTTTCACCAAAACTATTGAACCAATTGGCACCAAACTTTGGTGATTTTCTCAAAACTATAAACACAAAATTTGGGCGATACTGTTGTGTTTGTTATCCCGGATAGTTGTGAACAAACACACCAAAATAAATACTGGTTTTTATCAAACAATATTTAATACTGAATTATCGTCACAGTAATTTGCGATAAACACCTCATCACAATAAATTCTTATACTTAAGTAACTTTGCTCACTTAGCGGATAATCGTATGTAAAACATATATATGTATATTAAGATTCTATCTACCGTCGTCTCACCTCTACATAGGGTGGACTGCTAACTTGGCGGTGTCTGGGAACACCTACAGACTTTAGAGTTCAATGTAGTAGAACTACCTCAAAACTCTTCAGAAAGGCAAGTGAAGTTTTGGTGTAAATCGATTTACCAAGTGACTTCTTTTTGTGTCTAATATTGTTTACTTTCGCAAAAGGGTACCTTAGGTACATACCTAAATAGTGCTGACAATTATGCTGATAAATTGTATGTCTGCATAATTGTTAGCTCTTGTCAATTAGGTTACTAACGGAGGTAACGGTGAATATTTAGAGGAAATATTCGCCGTTAATTGTTGCGGAGTATTTAGGTCAGCGAATATGTTCGTCTGTCTAAATATGATGGAACAAAGGTCCCCCAGGCAAAAGAGCCAGGAAGCCCCCACTTCCTCCTAATTTGGAAGAAAGTGGGCCGAAATTTTGATTTTGTTTTGCTTACCTCGTAATATTTACATCTTATTGTATATTGTTTATTATCTATAGGTTTCTTACTTTTGCGCTGTTCTGGCCAAATCATTAATTATATTGTGTGCATTGACTGTTTGGCAGTTAAGTCATATGGATGAGTAGATGAGGAATAGTAGAGCAACTGATAACATAGAGCACCAAATAATTAGTATTAAATGGATTAAATTGACAGTGTTTTGATATTCCAGGTTTGGAATTTCTATTTCTTCGGTTTTCAGGTTCTCTTGGGTATATTTTATTGGTGTTATCGGTGTGAAATAGAGTACTGCCTTATTCCATTTGGGGTTGTAAGCAATGGAAATGTTTGGAAACTTGAAAGATTGCTTTATTCCAGCGTTAACTTCTATAAATTTGTATTTTGTCCAAACCATAGGAAGGTGGTGTTCTATTTCTGTTTTCTGTGTTGAGTCGTTTATGCATGGGAATCCTGCTGGTATTATGATTTCTGGGATGTTTGTGTCAGATAATTGTGAAATTTGATGGGTACATGGTACTTTTAGTAATATGGCTCCTGGCCATGTCTCGTTGATTTTAATCTCCTTCTGTTCTCTTGTTATTGTATCGGTTATTATTAGAGGGTTGATTGCGTTAGTTATTGCAAATTGTTCGGTGTCAATTTGGTGAACTATCGGTTCTCTGTGGTTTAAGTCGCATTTAAAGGAACAAGCTTTGATTATATCTCTGAATTGTTTGCGTAGGAACAATGATCTGGCACAATTCCCTTTGTGTTTGTGAGTTCGGTCTTGGGGTATATAACATAATGAGTCAGATTTACTGCATAAATCGAGATCTGTACCTGTAATTAATCTGGTTGAATCATCTTTGATATTGTGTGCTAATGTTGATGGCTCATGGTCCCAATAGCATAGTCTGTTGTCATGGGTTTTGAATACTAAGGGTATAAAGTTGTATAATTCGTATTCTGTGTTTGCATCCTGTAGTGGTATTTTCATCTCTATTTCTATTTTGTTGTTGTTAATGTGGCAGTTCACTAGTTTGTTCTGGTAATATGATTGTAGATCATCTACGTCTAGTGCGAGTTTTAATTTGGATTTGGGTGTAAGATTTATATTCTTCACTTTGTGTTGCTCCGATTGATTTACCCCGTTATGCTATATGCTTAAATATCATGTCGGCTTTGATTTGTGTCACACTTTGTTTGAACGTTTGTGCGGAGAGTTGTTTCCATCTCACTAATCCTATTGGTATTGAAAGTGTCATGAATGATCAAATTGTTGTGTTGTGTGGGTATATTGAAGACGTTTATCGAGGTGATGTGTCCATCGATATTTCCCGTGCATATGTGAGAATTGTACGTATGTTGGGTCCTGAAAAGCAACTCATGATCTCGGCTGAATGTCGCAGGCTACGGAAGGAGTTGGCAACTGCCATATCCAATGGTACTACTGTTTTGGTTGGTCCGAATGTCATTGAAGAGATATATCAGATGATATGTGTTGTCCCAAAGTCCTCAGAGGAAGTTGCAAATATAACTTTACCAAAGCGTAACACTTCATTGGTTCGCCGGTCTCTAGGTCCTTCCTGCTCCAAAATTGAAGAGGGTGAGGAAGAGGAGACAGCTGACACTGAGCGGGAGTCGGTGTATGATGACTGGGATTAGAAGAGAAAAAAAAATTTGTAGTTTTAAGGTGAGTACTCAGCACTTCAGTAAGATACCTTTACATTATCTTCTTAAATTTAGGTATAATCTTAATAATAAAGGTTAGGGGATTTGTTATTGTAGTTATAGGTATAGTATTGGTGGGACTCTAAGGGTGGGATTAAGTATTCCTGTGAGTCATGTTCAACAGGTTGATTATATTCGGTAAAAATATTTTGGGGGTAGTTATAGCAGGCCGGAAGGATTGCGGGTTGAGAGGGCAAGGCTTCTGGCTGCGTACTAACTTCCCTATTGTCCGTTTCTTTTTCGGATTCCAATTCTCTGATTTCGTCATTATATTGTATTGTGTATATCTTTCTGATTTTCCTTCTTGTAATACTTCTCCTTTCTGGATCTTGTAATTCGAATTTCTTTCTCCATTCTTTGGAATCTTTCTCTCCTTTTTCTGCACCTTTGTCGAATGTGACGTGTTTCTCCGTTTTATTATTTTTAGCTTTGAAACACGTTTTCCTAGGTCTTCCTCTTGGTCTTTTAGATATTATCTTCATGTTTTCACTGTTATCATTTTCTTTAGTGACTATTTTCTTTAGTCTACCTCTTTTTCTTTTTGGATAAGCTTCGCTTTCACTATTTTCAGTTCCTGAGTTATTGTTTCCTTCTATTAGAGGTGGTGGGGTGTGATCTTCTCTTAGTATGTAAGGCGAAAGTCGTCTTACGTGGATGGTGTCATCCATTTGGTTTCTATCTTCTGTTATTATGCGTACTACATAATTCAGCTTTGAAATTTTCTTGACTATACGAAATGGGCCTAAAAATTTTGGCTTTCCTTTACCATAGTTGATAGGTGATCGTAGTAGTACTAGGTCATTCACTTCGTAATTGATTTCTTTTCTCCCTTTGTTGTATTGTTTTGAATATTTCTCTGCATTTTTCTTATCGAGCTTAGGTATTTCTTCGCGTATTTTGGTTATTTCTTTGATTTGTTCTTCTCTAGATTTATTTATCAATGGCGACGGGATATTTAGGTTAACAGGAGGTTCGCCTTTATACCCGTGCATCAAATAAAATGGTTCGCAATAATTTAGACCTTCGATTGGTGTCAAATTATATGTCAAAGCAGCATTGCCTACGTGTTCTGGCCATTGTTCGCTTTCTATACTCTCATATTTCGATAGTATTTTCTTTATTATTCCGTTCATACGTTCAACTTGACCTTGTGTCTGTGGTGCGTATGACGTTGAATGATATAATTTAGCTCCTATTTCGCTGCAAAATTTACATACGTCATTGTTAGAGAAATGTGTGCCATTGTCGCACGTTATTTTACCGGTTTTCCCGTAATGTTTGATTATCTCTTTTAGGAATTTTATTACCATCATCGCATTTGGTTGACTGGTCGCTCTTATCCAACAATATTTTGTGGCCTTATCTATACCTACTAACACATATTTTTTCTCGTGTTGTGAATTAAATTTGCCTATGAAATCTATTTGAATGTGAGCTAATGGTTTACATTCGTCTGGGTTTATGGGTTTTAGTAATCCATATTTCTCATTTGCCATTTTGTTGATTTGGCACTGGTGGCAAAAGCGTACATGCTTCGTTACTACTTTAGGCATTTGTGAAAAGTAGTAGCGAGCACGTATTTTGGCAAGAGTTTTACGTATGCCAAAATGTCCTCCCCCTGATTGATTTTCGTGGCATGCACGAAGAACCTGTGGGATAAGAGATTTTGGTATAACTGGTACTGCTGAATAGTACTCTCTTTTAGTGTCACTTTTCCATAAAATACCGTTTTCATCTAGGAAAAAGTACTCTTGAATTTCTTACATAGCTCTTTTTCATTGGTTCCTCTTCTCTCTGTTTATCCCATAGATCTTGTATTTCTTCGTCTGTTATCTCTATAGGGTTTTCTTGTTCTGAATTTTCAGATATGTCGGAGATATCGGATGTGTTGGAAATATAAGAATTTGTTGATGCGGCGGAATCTGTGGAATTTTCCGAGTTTTCAGATGTTACAGAAATTCCATCGTCATCCAAATTTTCACTATTTTCGGTGTTTATTTCGGAATAACCCGAATCTTCGTTTTTTCTTTTTCTACTTCTCGTAACGGCGTCTATTTTCTTTTTCTTTGTTTTGTCTTCTATCGGAGGGTCTGGTGTTCCATCAGGTATGGTAAATTGACCATCCTTGAATTCAGCAAAATCTTCATCTTCTTCGTTTAGGCGAGACAGATAATCAGCTACTTTGTTGTTTTCACCTTTTATGTGCCTTAGTTTGAAATGGTATTCGCCTAATTTTGATATTAATCTATTAAGGCGTGCATTTCGTTTCTTGAATCTGCTTTGATATGTGGGAGGTTCATGGTCTGTGAATACAGTGAACTCTTTGTATATTAGAAATTCTCTAAAATATTCGCATGCATCAGTGATTGCGATCATTTTCAAAACGAACGAGCATAAATGTTGTTGGTTTTTTGGAATTTTCTCTGAGAAGAAGCTGATTGGGTGATGCTCTCCTGTTCTTCTGTCTATCTGTATTACTACTGCGCCTATTGCGGTTTTTGAAGCGTCTACTTCTACATATGTTTTGGCATCTGGGTCGTATATTGCAAGGACAGGTTCTGAGGTTATTTTATCCTTCAGAGTGTCGAATGCGATCTGAGCTTCTTCGTTCCATTTTATTTTGTTGTTTGTTTTTACATTTTCTTTTCTGGTGAGTTCTGTTAATGGTGCGGTTATTTTAGAAAAGTTTTTTATCATTTTTTGGTAAAAGTTAGCCATTCCTAAAAATTTTCGTAACTGTCAAAGTGTTTTTGGTGGCTGTGCTTCTCTAATTGGTTTTGCGTTCTTTTCTGTGGGTTCCAATTTGTTATACGATATTTTATGTCCCAAGTATTCTATGTTTTTGTCAAAGAAGCTGCTTTTGCTTGTTTTTAATGCTAGTCCTGCATTTTTTAGGATAGTTAGTACTTCATCTAGATTTGCTAGACATTCCTTGAAGGTTTCTCTGAAGACGCATATATCATCTATGTATACTATGACTTTGTCCTCGAGAATTTCATTAAAAAGATCTGTCATTGCTCTTTGAAAAATGCTTGGGCTTGCGCATAAGCCTTGTGCAGTTGCGTTAAATACATAGCTAACGCCTCCTACATTTATGCCTGTTATTTTCTTAGATTCTTTGTCAAGGGGCATTTGATAAAAGCCTTGGTTCAAATCTAGTGTACAAAAGTATTTCTTATCTCTAAGTGCATCCCATATTTCGGATAATCTTGGAACTCTACTTAGGTCAGCGAATATGTTTGTCTGTCTAAATACGACGGAACAGATACATATATATACAGTAAAAAATTAGGTCAAAATGGGAAAATGATGCCAATTGTTTACTTTTCTTATGAAACGGATAATGATCATCATCCCCCCAGTTCATTTATACAGCACATCATCTGTACACGCACCCCAACTACCACCATACACTCAATCACTTCTAACCCTTTTGTGTGATCTATTTTAATACCCGGATTGTAAGCAAACTGGTTAAAAATGCTACAGGCAACAATATTGAATACCTATTTCGTTTCTTTTTTTTATTTTTTGTTTTCACCTTCATTATATTTACCGAAAACAATGTTATTAAATGATAAGAAAAATAACTGGAATAATAATAAAAAAAAACAAAAAAAAACAGATGAATAACTTTTGAAAATTGTTAAAACATATTACTATAGGAACTATAGGTATGTGCATCTCATAAATTAAAAAATGAATTAAGCTAGGTTTCACAATAATCGTTTTTCTTTATTAGGTTACATTAATTAGGTACGTAAGTGAAAACCAATTATTGAAGTCATATTCTAGGCTGCATACCTTGGTTAATTGAATACCTAATTTATTTCGTAGCACAGATTAAAGAGAATAAGTTATTCATGATGAAACTTGGCTATTAGGCTATAAACGTATCTTAAACGAAATACCTATAATGTGACTTTTTACTTTAACTGATAAAACGAATAGGTACTTTTATTTCTGAGCTGGTATTTAAATAAAATGGAGAAAAATATATCCACATCCAATTTTCTCAAAATATTAACAAAATTACACCGCATTGAATTTTGTTGGAATAAAATCAGGATAAATTTCTAACGTTTGGTTGAGAAAATATTATTTTAAACGCAATTAACTTGAAACGTTATTCTCTCCGTTAGTTCATTTGATCATTCTCATTTTTGAATAATATGTTATTATTAATCGTCAGAAACTGTTTTGAATTTTCGTAAAATTATACCTTAAAGACAACTTGCGAAAAAATAAAAATTAATTTTTTCATTTAAAATTATTTTGACAATGATAAATTCGAGGTAGGTTGGTAGGTATAATGAAGAAAATTTTTTTTACCTTCTAAAAGTCCTTCATATTAACTATATAGGTATTATAAGTGCGTATATTATTGTTCCCCCAAAGGAACCGTACCTTTACCTACGTTAGAGTTTGAAAAGTCGAATTGAATTTTAATTTTTAAAATTGACCTCACGAAGGGGTGAAGGGTGGATATGATGAAAATTATCCGTTTCATGAGAAAAGAAAACGATTGGTAACATTTTCCTATTTTGACCTAATTTTTTTTAATGTATACAGGGTGATTCATATTTCGACGTACCATAGAAAAATATCATTTGATGCGTTTAAATCTAAATCTCTCATTTAATTGTCGAGAGCGATTCTCAATTCGTTGCACCACCATGATAGTTCGATTAAAACAAATTAGGGCCCATTCTAATTAAGATCCTTCAATTATAAAATGAAAACAAAAGTTACGAAAAATTAACAAAAATTTGTTAGGTAGAATACAAATTGACTGAAAAAACAAAATTTCGAGGAAAGAACATAAAAAACTTATGAGAAAAATCAAAAAATGTAACTACTATATATAAATTTCGATAGACTTCTTTCAACATGAACACTATAAATACAAGTTGATCCTAAAAATTATTCTATACATTGAGTAATTCTAGTTACTTCTTCGTATCAATATTAATGGTCCAACTATTTCATCTTTTATTTAAATGATCTGTATTATAATAGGCCCTAATATGTTAGAACAGAACTATTATGATGGTACAACAAATTGTGAATCGCTCTCGACAATTGTAGGGAAAAGATCTGTAAGATCGTGTACCTAGTGGTTAAGTCACTATAACTTCATTATAAATGATTAAAATTTTGCTATTTTTGGATATGTTATAGTCCGAACCTTTGACTATAACATATCCAAAGCATAACTTATGATACAAACTACAACTAGAGCTATAATCATTTTAGCAAGACCATTCAAAAATGTGACCCTAAAAAACGTATTATCAGTTTAGCAAAAAGTGATAAGTTGTTCTCTTGATATGTTATGGACAAAGGTTTGGACTATAACATATCCAAAAATAGTAAAGTTTTAATCATTTGAACTGAAGTTATGGTGACTTAAACACTAGGTACATTTATCCAAAAACAATGCACCAGACAAAAAAATTGTAGAATACATTTTTAAGGAATTTTTGTCCTTTTAAAAAATTTTTTGAACAATTTTTTACTAAAATGAAAATTAAGTGAGATAAACAGCCTTTTCTATCTATCATAACACCGTAATGTTTGGTGAATGTCATGAGTCATGACTTTGAACTGTATACAAGTTAACAAATAAAACATTTCTGTAATAAAATAATTTTTAAAGGCGATACAAAGTGCATAACCACCACATTTCAGTCCCTTACCTACCCACTGCATATCAACAGGACTCACCCTTAATCACTGACAATGCAACTAAAATTTTTTTTTAAGTCTAAAATTATGAAATCATTAGACCCTCCTCTTATCTCTGAGATAATGTCCACCACCATCCATTTTAACATCTTTATTAATATGTAATGAATAGATACCCATCTAAAAAAATTAATAAATACATGAAAACACCGTGAATATTTTTCAGGAACCTTTAAGGATATATTTCTTCTTATTCTCATTCATCAATATAATAAACGTACAACCCAATTTTTACAGTCTAAAATATATGAAAATTATTAAAAAATTCCTTTTCCATGCACCAACTATAATTTCATTATTCCACTGAAATAACAAATTTAACGTGTTACCAGGCCAGCCAGAGCTTGCATTCATAAATTGTTACACCACAAATCGTCATCCACCATTTATAATAAATATGATAGACTCATATCGACATATCTCAAGTGCCATATGAAAATCTTCCCACACTTCATTTCTCACACATAATGTCACTATCTCTGTCATACCAACCTCTCTGCCACACGGCATACTCATCAATAATCTTCAAAATTCATACCCAAATAGATACATCAGTGTCATGTCATCTAATATGCGTAACTTAATCAGGTTCTAGAAAAATTACTTTGTAAAAATTATATTGTCATCTTATTATTTTAGATCAAGCTATTTGCTCAAAATGACATTCTATTGTGTCTTGATCTCACCACACTAAAATTGGTTCTCATATTTATCTGATACCAAATTAATTGTTAACTTCGTTAAACCATTATTACTGGATCTTCACTTCTATAATAAAGGACTCAATCCTTTGAATCTGCAATGTAAACTAGAATTAGTATATTACTGTTTCACAAATTTTATTCCAAAGTCATATTAAAGTGTACTGAAATTTTGTCAAAGTGTTTTAAGTTTATCAATCATTTTAAGTCTAAAATTGTCATCATAGGATCACTGAAAAAAAAATGTATTATGCTCTCAAAAGTGATGTACAAAAAATATAAAAATTCAAAATTTAATTGAAAAAAAAAAGAATATGATTATTTTGAATGTTTTATGAGGAAAAATTGTAAGTGTACAAAAATTCTGGCTTTATTAATAATTAGGTCCATTCCATATGGCCAAAAGTGTGGATCTTTTAGAACTTTTTATAAACTGGACTTTGAATTTGGTAAGTGTAGCACCAATTCTTTGAATAGTAGGGCATTTAATTTTTTAGGGCAAAACTCAAAAAAAATTATTTTTCTTCAAAATGTTCCAAAGTTCCTAAAAGAAACCGTACCAAACCTTCCATAAAAAATGAAATATGTGGGGAAATGTCACAATCAACAATGCCCTACCCAAGAAATTTTACATAGGTTCAGTATGGCGAATCAAAGGAACTTAATAAAATACTTTATTATATGGGAAAACATCTTAAGGGAAAGGCAAGTAAGAATACACATATCAATTTTTACTCTCTGGCTTCAATATAATCTGAAATAACTATATAAAATGTATAATGAACAACCTCATATAGAGACCTCGTGTACTAAATACCATGATATTAAGTTGACTGTATAAGTTGCAGTACGATAAAAACTTTTTTTGTATGTTTCTTTACTATTTTCTGTGATGACCTTTCAAGCCATAGACACAATTTTTTTTTTTTTTAAATTGAACTCAGAAAATCAATAATATCTACTTTGTAAGTATCTAAAAACGTACCTTGGAGAAATATTTGGAAAAATTACAATGTATATTTTTTAGAGACATTTTTACAAAACAAAATTATGTTAGTCGGCTAAGAGTAGGTACGCACATAACCTAAAGGTAGGATATCAATGCTTAAAACATGCTATTTTTTAAAGAAAAGAAGGGGAAGTTTAAAATTGGTTTATTTCACAAAGATATTTTCATGTGTCCTGCTCATAAAGAAGAATTGTGAGTTAGAGGAAAATTCATTGAATTATAATGCACATTTTGTGGAAATTGGCGGTGTATAAATTCAAAATTATGTAATGGGGAAGATAAATTTTCACCGGTCTTTTTTAATACTCAAATTTTACTATAAAAATGATACAGTTTCATACTTAATTTCAAATTTTATGAATTACAGTGGTTTTTGTTTTTTTTTTCAATATGCGGACTTTTAGAATCCCAACTAAGTACTCTTACCCACCTGTAGGTAAGAGTACTCATTTGACTTCTTATTTTTAAAGTTGAATTGTGAAATTACAGATGAAGTTACAGAACTCAAACCAGCAACAAACTGTAACAAATAGTTGACAGTATTTCAGAAGAAAATTTGAGAGGGTCAGGATTTCTAGGGGTTGCTTAAGTGCACACTCTTACCAGCCTTTCCCTTATTTGAGAATGTTGTAACAGGATTTTATTATAGATAAATAGTCTGCATTGCATACTTATCTTGTGAGACATTTTTGTAAATTCTTACAAATTTTACCCTCTCCACCCTTTCTTAAGGGTTATATTCTCTATGTTCCTTCATTTGTGACGCTTTTTCGTAATGCTTTTATAAATTTTCCCTTCTAAACCCTTTTTAAGTCAACACTCACTGACCAAAACCATTTTGTGCCACTGCTTTTCCTTCTAAGGGACGACATTTCAGTAGGATGTTGAGGGACTTTTAGTACCTATCTTATTTAGGATGAAAAAGTCAAAATGTGTACTAAATTTCATCTTTAAGTGATTCATTTTGAGCTAAAGCCCTTTTTTAACGCAAAATTACTGGACTACTTGTTACGAGATAGTTAGTTGTACATTAATTCATATCTAAGAGGCAAAATTCACTTAGACATGGTATTGAAACAATATCCAAAATGTGAGATTCAAAAAGAGTGAAACACTTTTCTTTTATTCTCCTAAATTTTACCCTGAATACAGAATAAGAGTTGCGTCAGTTAGTGGTGGGTTTACCTGTTTCACTGCAAGTGTATTATATGCATGTTTATTGTATACCTTGGACTTCTAAAGGGAGTACCTTATGTAATTTTAAAGAAGAGTACATTTTTTGTATCATTTTTCCATACTGTATCATCTGTGTGTATCATGATACAATATACACAAATGATACTTCTCTCTTTTGGTGAGTCATTGCCTAGAATCATATCATATTTGTACCTACTCTCTTTTCAAATTCAGGTGAACTCTGATGCTTTCATTAATGTGATGGCAAAATACAAACATCATCTGAGGGAAGATCGTATTATATAATGGTATCATTTCTTTGAAATGGTACATTGATATAGAATCGCAAAACAATACAAAGTTGTGCTCGCTTTAAAGTGTAATTACACTTTATTATCACTATAGGTGCCCTTATCAACCTTTTTTTTGGCTCCACAACATGTATTTTTGGAACATCTAGCAATGGAATAGAGCTAGTCAAAAATTTTGTGAGTATAAACCCTCTAGATTTCGTTAGTATGGGGAATCAAACCTGACACCTACATATTTGAAAGCTAAAAGCGGTGAACTTAACCACACGGCCATCGCACCACTGACTATAACTGGCGAATGTATTATGTATTAGGCATAGTATGGAGGTTCCCACACATTCCCCCTCTGGAGAGATTCAACACAACTTGAACATTAGATGCTGTAGGAGGTTGGGTGGAGCCAGAAACGCCTCTTATACCTATACAAACAAGCTTATATTACCTACATGGGTTCTATTTCCACTATATAGGGCGCCATCTATCAGCAACTCAAGTTAGGAAGGAGAGTTGTGAGTTCCACCATGCACCACTAGGGTGCGTGCATGTCCAGCACATGTCAAGGGTTATCAGATGTAGGTTTTGTCGGTTTGGGGAATCAAACCTGGGACCTACAAATTTGCCAGCTAAAAGCGGTGAACTTAACCACACGGCCATCTCACCGCTGACTATAACTGGAAAATGTATTATGTATTAGGCATGGTATGGCAGTTCCCACAAAGCCATTATGAATTTTTTATCAAGAAACATTTGTCAAAAAAATGTTATTAGTTCATACAATTTTACATCAAAAAGCAAAAAAAAAAAAAAAAGTAAGCACTTATTTAAAAATTAGATTTAATTTAGTCAACTGAGAAAAAACTTCCAAAATTTTTTTAAAGTAATAAAAAATTAAATTTGCTGAAGTTTAATTGAAAAATTTTCAATAAGAAAACTACTTTCTCTAAATTTTTTTGGAAAACCAGTTTAGGGTCAATTTTCACACTTTTATCCAAATAGGAAGTTGTCGATGAATTTTTTAAAATTGAAAAATTGTCATAAAATAGATAGTAATGACTTACGAAAAAATATACCGACGTTGTATTATGTTAATTTCGAATTCATGTCAAAGAATGAGCCCCCTAGGGTGTCACAATAAAGTTTCGCGAATCTGATTACAATCCTGGGAACATCCGATGAAAGCAAGATGGAAGATTAAAATTTTTTAAGTTATTTATTAGGTAAGTAGGTACGTTTTTTTTGTTATTTCTTTTTGGTGTAAATGAGTTTTTGTACGCGATTTGGTGATAAACGGTTAACGTTAAACCGGATGAATCATTCTAAGCCCATTTTATTTTACTTTGAAAATTTTTCAGTGCCTTCGCAAAACAGCTCATTTCCATTTGTACCAATGTCTTTATTTTTGACTCGTATTGCCAGCTAATTAATTTCAAGTCACGGTGCTGATTTGTGCTTTTACCAATCCTCCCGCATAAATAACATTATATTTATTTCGTTCAGTATCGGCGTGGTGTTTCAAGAATTAATACTGATTTAATTTCATATAGGTAGTAAATATTCGCTGTAATTTATTTTATGAAATGTAATCTTAGGTCAAGATTTTGAAACAAAAATACCTGTGTGCAGGTACGGTCTGGTTTTTTGTTTCATAATGGGATTAATATTAGCTTCTTTTTGATGAAAAACCTCTTTCAAAAAGAGATACGGGGGTACCTAATAAAAAAAATGTGGCAGCCAAAATTATGACGTAAGCAGCCCCTTTTCATCATAAAGTTTCCAAATTCAAAATTATGACGTTATCAACTCCTCCAGCCGCTAAAATTTCAAAGTCCGAAATGATGACCAGTGTATTTTTTTACTTTTTTGTCCATTTGTTGTGAAAAGCTGTGATGCAAGTTTGACAAATGCTGCACATAATTGTGAATGTTGTGAACTGTAAAAATAATGATTTTTCTACGAACTAGATGTATTATTGTATCGAGTACCGTTTTCATTGTGCACCACTTTTCTTACACGAACTCTTAAGTTGAATAAAATTGAGAATATTACTGTTATAAAGAACGGTTTCCCTGACGAGGCCACATGGTTGTAAAAAGAACGCATAATGGCAGTCAAAAAAAAAACAAATTTAATGGATTTTCTTCCTCGAATTGACTTTCCTCTACCAGAAATGCTCGTGAAAGTTAATTCTGGTAGAATTTTTTTCTATCTTCGTTTGGTGAGCATGCCGTGCGCTTTAATGCAAAGTCTGAAATTGAAAGAATTGATTCATTATCTCACAGCGAAGTCTAAACCAGGTAGTATTATTTGACTTTTTTTTCCCTCCCCACCTTCACTATGAGGATTTTAATTGATGCACCCTATATCTAATATTAATGGTTTCATTCGTTGGTCGTACCATTTGGTACTCTCAATAAGTACCTACAGAGATTGAAATAGTATATATCCAGACCATTTAGGTATTTTATTCGTCAAATTGGTGTGGAATTTTCTTTTTAACGAGCGAGCTGGAGTACCTAAACGTCCATAATAACGCCTCAAAGTTTCTCCTCCGGTCCCACTTGCTACCGCCGCAAACATAGGCAAAAATGGTGTATGAAATTTGGGAAGAAGTGATGGCCTCTGCCCGAAAGGAAATTAGTGACTTTTTTTTTCTACTTGTCAATTTCGCATTTTATGAATCCTGTCGTGCATATCTAATCGATTTATTATCATAAAAAAAAATGAACCTGTTGACTGAGTACTCCAAAGACCAAAGGCAACAAGATGCTGGTCATTTAAATCCTCGCTCCATTTCTAAGGCTCTTTAGCACCAGCTGTAGACTCACGTCGTGATGGTGATAATGAGCCGTAATTTTTTAGTCAGTCACTTATATTTTTGAATACATACATTTACGTATTATTTTCATTGTTTGTGTTAATAAATTAACAATGGTAATGGAAAAACTCAAAATGGCGGCTCTTTACCATCATTATCAGCATCATCATCATCATCATACGCGTCTACCTGGGCATAAAGAAGCCTTACCATTTCTAGCGTTGTGATATGTTAGATTCTTATAAATAATGGGGGTTTCATACTATACAGATTCTTGGGTTTTAGCAACAACCGGGTTTGATCAGGTATCTTAAAGTTTATAAGTCAAACTTCGAAATCTCCCGAGTTTTGAAAGCTTTTAAGCGTAAAATGAAAATGATTCGTCCTTTGTGGAACAACCGAGCTTTCAAGTGGGCCGTCGCTCGACGCATTTGAGGCATCCAAAAAAGAACAATGAAATAATGAATCCTATTAGTAGGCACCTAATATAGACAATGAATCCTATTAATAATATAAAATGCACCTATATCCCGAATAAATTCGCGAGAACATAATCTCTGTTTGTGTTTTTCTGAAATTGCAGCTCTAGGCTTCAGTTGCATACTTGCAGCAGGGAAGCAATTCCGTAAAATTAATGCGTAGTGTAAAAGAAACAACGAAAGTAAACAATCGTGAAACTGTCGGATACCAAATTATGTAAGTATTTTTGTTTTTGTTTTATTTCTCCTATGTATCACTCAATGTTTTAATTTAGGGTAGGTTTCGAAAAATGCGCACAACACACGTTATTTCGTCGTTAATAGATACCTATACCATATTGTTATTAATGCTATTATGTTGGCTATACAGTTATTCATACTCATGATATCAGCGTACAAAACAAACCGCCATTGCCACACGCTTTTAACAGTTTAAATAAATTATTCCTCTTTATTTCGTCAGCCTATGATAGAACAGCGCACATTCTCCACGCCAGCTTACCACACGCTTGTTTTACTTCTCACTTTTGTAATTCGTTGCGCAATCTACAACCCGGTTCCAAAAAAGTTTTGCTCCTCACTTTAGTCACTTGCTGAGCGATCCAGCCCTACCCGAAAAACATTTCAAAAGGTTCAATAAAGCTCGAACATAAGTTCAAATTGAAAAAATAACAAATTTTGCCACCACATCTGAGCTCATAACATTTCAGTGGTGGTTATCAATCAGGTTTTTCGTACAGTATTAAATGTTCTAGCGGGAGATCATTATGCAAATTATATTATAGATAGCGGCTAGATGTAGATAAATATCAACGCGGTACTGAAAACAAATATACGAAATTTCTTTTGGAGAGGGGCCCCATGGTATTCTTACCCCTTGAAATTTGAGTTTATTCTCATTAAAACCACCCGTCTCTATCACACTTTAACTCTACGCAGTGCTTACTGCTCATGCAGTTATATAGTTACCTACAGCAATTTTCACAAAAAATCGTTAAATAAAAAGCAGTATCTTGCATTTTGTTTTTTCTGGCAGATTAATTCATTGTACGTGGGTTATGTCTAGAACGTACTTTATATAGTATACATTAAAGATGTAGGTTCTGAATTGATCATCGCAGGAAATGGCCATGGTTGCAGCAAGTGTAACCAATTCTCAATCAACCAGGGACTTGTGGAATATAATTATGTTAATCTTCTGTCACGTAGATTTATTTAAAGGTTAAATGATGAATTGATAATTCGAAAGGTACTCTTCTATAGAAACTAAATAAAGATGCACTCAATAATCATTTTGACTTTTAATAAACGTAAAATCGATACCTATTAATTGGCATTTATTTGGAAGCTATATTTTACGCTATAATTATTTAGCAATTTAGGGATTGAATAATTTCATTTCATGTTTGAAATTTAGAGATACATTTCAAACGCAAATCAATTTTTATTGCCTTATCCAATTGGTGAATCAAACATTCATTTATTACACTCAAATTACGGTTTGAAATTTTCGTTCCACTGCAATAGTTGAGACTAAGGCCGCTTTTAATGGGAGGGGCAGGGATTTGAAGTATATAATCCTCCCCAGCGCCGAAAATAAAAGGTTAATTTATAACGCAGTTATTCGTTTTTTCAAAATTTTACGTCTATGAAATACGTAAAAAATTGTACCTCCCTGAAAAATTCAAGAATAGGTAGTATGAAATGAGATTCAATCCCCCTCCAAGAAGAAATCCCGAAACCAAAGCCTGGTTGAGACCCTGAGGCACAGTCGTAAAATATTATATTTCGACTTGTTTGAACAAGTTTGGCATAGAGTTGTGGTCTTTTTTGTTTAATTGATTTTAATATTCTATTCAAATGAGATAAGTTTTGAACCAACGACTCATCCGTGATAGCCCCATCACTCGAATATTGACTTCGAGTATATAATTTTTAGGATTTGAGTTTCTTTTTTTTTTTTACGACTTTATAATTATTTGACTTCGAAACTTACGTTGATTTTGAAATCAATTCTCCAAACTGACTTCCAAGGGAAACCAGTTTTAAATAGACTAATTTTGAGGCAATCTTTCGGTTGGCTTAATGCGACACGTCTTGAAGTGTTTATTTTTATATAATGATTTTACTTCATTTAACTGATTAATTTCACTTTTAAGAATATTGAAATTATGGAAAAATTTACAAGATATTTTTGGGTACTTCGTGCATTCAATAAAATAACTGCTATAGAATTTCTCTTGCATTTGCGATTATCCAGAGTGTAGAAAAAGTATGCATTTGAATTAAGATCGGAAAAAAATATTGGTCGTGGAAATTGCTTAAATTCGAGTTGGGTATAATCAAACTGGTACCTAAACTTCTATAAAATCGTTTTTGTTTGATGCGAATGTCTCTAAAGTAATTCGTCAAAGATATCCTTTAGTTTATCTGTTTCTGTACATCCATAAAACACGTGTGGATTTTAACTCTTTTTTCTCATTTATTTTATTTAAAATTTTTTCTCGTCCGATAAGATGTGGTCGTAACATAAAATTATTAACTCAGACTAATTAATGATAATTTTTCTCTCTTTCTTTTAAATGATTAACTGATTTTTAAAATTTTCATAACTGAAATATCTTACGCCTAAATAAATTATACTGATCCAAAAATATGGCAGTGGTACTTTCAATATGATTACCATAACGAATTATTAACGGATTTTCATCTCTTTCTTGGTCCTGATTGCATATTTTTGTGACAATATCTGGCCACTATATTATCAACATTAGCGCTGTTAAACACTCTGGGTCGAAAGTAGGTTTACTGAAAAAATTTAGGCGTATAATTATTCAAAAATTTTGAAAATTTATGAGAAAACGTGAAAATTATGTGGGTAAATTATTTACGTAATAGCCCAACTTGCCTACATAATTATATGTGTGCGTCACGACATTAGATATTATCTGTTACTAAAAATTAATTTTGACAATTTTAACTGTGAATTATGTACCTTTTTTTTCATGATTCAGTTTCAGCATAAGAACGAAGAATAATGTATTCAAGTCTCCCGTCAATAACAACCCTTGGGTACCTACATATATTCAAATCTGCATCAAAATGATGAAAAAAAAAATTAGCAAACAAACTTCAACTATATAGAATTGTTTGGTAAGTCACCTGGAATAACATACAAAAATTTTCACCTTCTCTACCTCTTGAATTTTTGTGGAGTGGGTGTTTATACCCTAAAATTTGATTTTTCACATTTTTTCCCTCAAATTTTGATTTTGTGATAAAAATAGACTATTACAAAATTGTTTAGTATAAAATTTCTAGGAAAAAAAGTCAGTTTTATGTCCGACGTCCTTCTTCCAGTCCAGAGAGTCTTGAAAATATTCATTCTTCAGTGAATATGTTCAACAGCATTATATGGGAGATATGACTCACAATTATCATACTACCTATGTAGTTAATTCGTAAACCCAATACATATTTTCTATCCAACCACTCCACTTCCATAACTCCTTACATTCCCCTCCACCTTCACAGTTTTTGATGTGTAAACATCTTAGTGCTCGGTTTCTCTGAAAGAGAATTATAATCGTCAGATTCACATAACTGTAACTCTCATTTGTGTGTTACATGAAGTGTGGATATGTGGTTGTGTGTGTACGCAACGTGTTGTGCACACTATTATTATGTTTACACATCAATCCTTCATGAGTAAACTCCCAGCAGAACTCGCGCCTTTTTTCAGTATGATGCCCCCTTCCCCTCAGAGTCTTGAATACAATCATATTCACTGAATTTGGTTGTTTTCAAGACCCTCTAAAGAGGAAGGGGGGCATTGGACAGAAAACTGCATGTTACCATTTTTGTAGGAAGAGGTTATGGAAAGGGCATCTTGATAGAAAATATGTATTGGTTTTACGAATTATTTACATAATATGATAATTACGAATAATATCTCCCATGTATAACATAATGCTATTAAACATATCACTAAAGAATGATTGTTTTCAAGACTCACTGAAGGAAAAAGGAGGTGTCGGGAAAAAAAATTGCATATAACAATTTTTGTAGGGAATTTTATATTAAATAATTTCATAGTGACCTATTTTTATCATAAAATCAAAATTTACGGAGAAAAACGCGAAAAACCAAATTGTGGGCGATAAACACCCCTCTACAAAAATGCATGATGTGAGTAGGGTGCAACTCTTACTATGTTACTCTAGGGGACCCACTCTACAACTCTATATAGTTAAAATTTTTGTGCTAAATAATTTTTTTTTGTTGAATTGACTGGACTAACACTGTTTTCGATAAAATTTTTCTAGCTTATTTTTCAAGTAAGTACAACGATTTGTGAACTTGTGTACTTACATATTTAAGTATTTTCAAACACTCTTCATCTTGATTTTGCGTTCGAAATTTTGTAGAACCAAATAATAATTAATAATTTTACTTTTTCATAAGCAAAAAATATCCACATTCCTCACAGCCTGCCCAAAACCTCAAAAAAAAAGACTCAAAAATTTTTTTTAGAACCAAATGTATAGTTGACCTAATAATTTTACTTCAGGGAAAATAAAAAACTGGGGAAGTAGTCGAGACATACAAGAAAGTGATCGAGCCGTGCGAGAAAGTCAACCCCTAAGTGCACATACGTCCTACAATATTTTTTCGCGTCGTTCTGAAATTCACTGCTTCTTGTTCAGTCGTGGAGCATCAAAAACGTATTGGAAAACTTAAACTACCCGTGAAGTTTGAAGAAAAAAAAGAAAGATTTTTCCAGAAATTGTGAAAAAAATATTGAAATTTTGTGGGTAAGTGGTCTTCTAAAGATGTGATTGTATTTTTACCGACTGCATCAGAAAGAGGTATTGTGTTTGACCCCTTTTCTGGAAATCTAATGAAATTTTGTGCCCCTCTGCAGCATTCAATATTCATCGTAAAAATACGAATGATGGTTCAACAAATTGGTATTTTTGGTGAGTAACACTGGCCAAAAAAATCTGAAAAATTCCCCATAGATGACTCAAAAATTAGAATAAAAATTTGGAAATTTTCGTCATCAAAAAAGTAAGATGACCAATCACAAGCCCCTATTCCAAGTAAAACAGAATAACGTATCCTGATTGGATCAACCAAAAATGTCAAGGATATGATATTTCTTGTGGTTATATAAATATTTCAGATAACACCATTCTCGCAGAATTATATTAGCCTTTCTAAGTTATGCACATGTAAACATTTCACTAGAAAAATTTTCAGTTTTGACATTTTTCTATTTGATTCATCATCACGTATGTTTATTGAGGTGCTGAATCCAAAGTTGGGGTTCATTTTGCCATTTGACCCATTTTTCAACCCCGGTGGGCCCCAAGAGGAGGTTAATTTTGAGTTTTCACATTTTAATGTACGATACATCACCAAATAATATGTTTTTTGAGGTGCTGAGTCCAAATCGGCATTCATTTTTATATTCAACCCATTCTTCAAATGACAGTGGCCCCTAAAAGGAGTTCAATTTTGAGTTTCCTCATTTTATTGTGTGATACATCATAGCATATGTTATTTTATATGCTTTTTTTTTTTTTTAAATATTATTAATATTACTATTAATATAGTCCAATATAGTGAATCTAACAGTATTTAAAATCAATTTTAAACTTTGAATTTTTTTTCCTTCGGTCTGAAATTCTGAATGGAATTTGATTGTTGACCAATAAACAAATTTGAACTGCCGTAATTGAGAAAAAAACAATAGGCTGAAAATCAAATTCAGTTTTATCTAAATATTACAATATCAACAATTATCTCTCACTTCTAAAGTAAATTCTTCTTATTGTGAAAAATTGTTAGTGACTTTCATTTTGCACTTCATATATAAGAATTTAAATAATTAATTTTTTGAAAAAAAATGAAACCAACTGTGTATAGGGACATAAAACATAATAGAACTAAAATGTTGAAAACAAGTTTTCCAGGTTTTATAATAGTAATTTTTTTACCAAGTGGAATTACAACTAATGCAGTTGCTGGCAGAAATACCTTTTGATATTAATAAGAAAATCAATACAGTTTGCTTCTTGCTAATTAAATTGTGCGATAAATGATATTTAAATTTATAAGTATCTATCATTAGGCCTAATATGACATTTTATTGAAATCAAATGGAAAGTGGAGATTCTTCAACAGCTCATCTAAAGAATTTAAACATTCTTAACAAATAAAACCCCTAATGTTTTGAATAGATGTAATAATGCTATGTATTTCAAGGTTATCAAATCCATGTTAAATTTACCAAAAATTGCATGAAGAAAATATTTAATATGATGGGATCTACATTGCTTCATTCAAAAATCTTGCATATATATTTATAACATGTGACTTAGAAGGCATTTCTGCCAGAGACTGCGTTAGTTATAATTCCACTTTATAAAAAAATTACTATTATAAAACCTGGAAAACTTGTTTTCAAAATTTTAGTTCTATTATGTTTTATGTCCCTACACGCAGTCGGTTTCATTTTTTTCAAAAATTTAATTATTGAATTACAGCTGTTTAAAATTTTCATATATAATCAGAATTCATAAACCTCCAGCAGCCTAAGGCACTGAGGTAAAATTTGGTTGGAACCTTTTTGGCAAGAAAATTTATGAATAATATTTTTTATTTGGGTTTTTTTCTCGTAATACCCCTCACTTTTCAGTAAAACTGGAAAAAAAGAAAATAGTCAAGTATTTTCAGCCCCCTACAACACCTGAGAGGTAGGAGTGATAGTATCTTACCACGTCCTCAAGGAAGGCTTCCCAACATTTTCCAATAATAAAACATTTCACAGAAATATTTCCCCATTCCCAATAGCTTTTCATGCAACTCTCTTTGGGTTATAACTTGGGCTACGCCACAGTTTCATTTGTGGAAGGTAATTGTTGGGAGATTTTTGGTATCTAAAATCACTTCTTTTACTTTTTTACTGATTTTATTTTCTAGTCTTTTAGGTTTAGGATGTTTTTCTTATTATCTTTTTAAGGTTGGGGCAGGAGCTAAGTTTAAATGAATGATTAGATTATTTCAATATGTATATTTGAAACCTACTTTTTCTAGCAGAATGTAGCTGCGCTATAGTTTATTTTATCCTTTTTTTAAATAAAAATTTTTTTTAACGCTTGTTCTTTCCACTTACTTGCTTACTTTAGTATAAACGGCGATTTCGCTTTAAAAAATACAGTTATTTTAAGACAACTCCAAAACTACGGCATCGATTCAAGAAAAAATTGAATGGGACTACCACGGAATCACCCTCTATAATCTGAAAAAAACAAAATCTGTGCCCAAAGTAAGAAATTATCCTGGAACAAACAAATACATAAAAAAAAAAACCATAATGGTTGAATTGATAACCTTCTCTTTCTTTTGAGCTCTATTAAAAATAGGAGTATTTCGTAATAAATTCGTAATAAATAAATTTAGCTAATAATTTATGAGTAAGATGAATAGGCTGTACTCATAGACCTGTATGCATAGTTTTATTTAAGATGTGTTTTTGCAAAATGCAACAAATTCACAAGTTTTCGATAACTGAAATATCCGCACGACAGAGAAAGTTACTGACCTCTCCGAAAACGACATCGACACATTTTACTTCAATATGCATTTCAGAATGAAAGGTTTTGGCGTACGTTCCCAGAACGTTTTTCCGTTTGAACAGTAAAAATGCCCCAAATTCTTCGGAAAAACCCACGTTTCACTAATTCTCCCATCAAATATATCCGAAATACAGGCGGCTATCCCGGAATAAAAATTACAGCAGCCAATTCATCACAAAAACAAGAACTTATGCGCTGTATTAAGCTGTACTGCAACATCGATTATAGAAATAATTAAGCATCTTGTAGAAGCGGGTCTGAAAACTTGCAGCGCGACTCGAAAATGTCCTCGAAGTCGTCGACTGGAGTAATGGACGCACATACGACACCATAGGCTTATGGCCTGAAGTACGTTCACGACCGCCATGCAGAGTTGCAGAGGTCAACGAACAATCGACTATGCGAACTTGTTTCTTCTTCTGCATACCTAGGTATTTGAAATGACGTGCGATTTTTATAACCCACGTCGTTTCACGAAAGTTGTAATAAATGATGAAAACATTTTACAATTGCCACTACATTCGAGAGATGGTAATCGCACCAATCGACGTTGCAATCGTATCTGATGAATGGTACCTTGTAAAAGGAAGACTCATGCGAAACGTAACTAAAAATGAAACGAAAAATACGACAATCCAACCTTCATCAGTGAAACTGAAGACTACTTTTTGAGAACTCTGCGGCCGGTGCCACACTGAACTGGCAAGGATTGGTTGGGCAATTCAGTGCAACACAAAGGCATCGTCAGATTTTCAGGTACCAGTTTCAGTGATGTCTGTATTAGAACGAGCGTAGACAGGGAGGTCAAAGGGGTCTAAACGCCCCTTAGCCAAAAAAAAATTGCTTGAAGTCTAAAATTAGTCCTTTTTTATCGGTCTTGATGATTTCGTGTTGGGTGGTCCAAAAAGACCACTGTGAATATGCGGACCCTCTTTACGGTGGAGATATCTACGCCCTTGTGAATTAGGCTTAGAGGTGGTCGAAGAATTAAATACGTAATGGGAGTTATTTTCCTACGAGGAATGCATTTTCCAGTAAAAAAATAAATGTAAATATTTTACTTATTTTCCACCTGTGTTTTTATTCGGGTATGGGGCGAGTTAACTTGTAATAACCTGTCCTTTGTCCTCACTGATACAAATTAACACACACTCTTTGACTATATAGAACTGGACCAGTAAAGTTCTGCATGACTAATGTAATTTTTAATGTCAAGAAGACATGCCGGCGAAAAAGTTGGTAACCCTAGAGTACCTTCGGCGTATTTTCGACATTTTGCTCGAGTTCACCAATTGAGAATACGTCTGATAAAGACATCCCTTAAATTCACAAGGATAGCGTACATAAACGCGGGGCAAAGTACGTCAAAAGGTGCGCAATGGTTGCCTACTTAGCGCCGACATGTCTAACCCTTTACTGGTCCAGTACTATGTAGTCAAAGCACGCAACCAATGGGAATTTCCTATGGTGCGAGTCAATCTCTGTACCACCCTGTATATAGCATAGCCCGCAGAATTATCGAAAATATGTGTAAATTGAGATGTCTTCTTTTTTTGAATAACAAAAACGGTAAAGTTTTAGACATTGTGAAAACATAAAATTTTTTAAAATAACAACAGAATAATTGAAATAAGCTCGAAAGTATGGGAGAAATAATAGCAAAGAAAACACACCTTACTCTGAAACTGCGTTCGATAGGGCAAAAAATAGCATCTTTTCAGGGTCAGTTTTGGACCACTTCTGCCGAATTGTAGCGAGGTCCGGTATGTAGCACGCGGAGTTGATCCCAAATGTAGAGTCTGATACGTGTCAAAGATGTATAATGAAACTAATGAAAGTAGTTTAAATTCAAACAAGAATTAAGTACGTAGAATAAAAGTTCGTCTGATGTATGACGTCATCACGAAGAAGAAGACGGAATTGGTCGATAAACCTTTGATCATTTAGTACTGGACAACGGAGTAAACACAAAACCTCGTGTCAATATCTAAGTGAACATCGGTTTGCAGCACATGTGTAGTAGTTTTTTTTGTATCTGTTTTGATTTTGTTGTTGATGTTGATGTTGTTGTTATTGTGAATCTATGATGGCATCAAAAACAGATAAAAAAAGGGCTACTGCACATATGCAGTAAAACCGATGTCCATGGTTTAGATTGACGACACGTTTTGTTAACATTGGTGGGATACGGTAGCTGGGTATCCAGTACTAAATGATCGTAGGGTCAAACGCAGCTGCAGCCTCATTAAAAAATGTAGGTTTTCAAAAATTATAAAATTACTCACTGAAAAGTAATTTTTAAATTTTATAATTGTTAACATAAAATTACACAATTAAAAAAACCATCTCTTTCAAAATCTAAATAAAAATTTATATCACATGATCAAACCTGAAAATAAAAAATTTTCCCTTTTTTGGGTCTGACAAGGGTCGAAGAATGGATCCAATTGTAGCATATATTTTCGTCTATTTTTAATTATGACGAACAATAGTCATTAACACTGTTCGAATACAAGAAATACAGGTATTTGATTGAATGTAACAAAGTATTTTTAATAAAACTATTTAATGTACCAATTGTGTTTGAATATTATTGTCTTTTAACAAGTTAAGGTAAACAATAGTTCGCAGATATTAAATCAACTATTTGAAAATATTATAGAAACATAAATACATCTTCAGTATTATATTTCCTGTATGGTATAACACTGAAAGTGGTTCTTATACTAATGATAAAATTTAAATCAAATTTGAATTCATAGCGCCTCAAAAAACATGTCAGATGATATATACTACACAATAAAATCTCAAAATAAAAAATTCTTCCCTTTTTGGCGCCAATGAGGGTCGAAGAGTGAGTCTAATGGTAAAATTAACATCAAATTCGAATTCAGCACCTCAAAAATCATGATCGATGATATATATTTCACAACAAAATCTGAAAATAAAAAAAAAGGTGAGTTCACAACCACACACATACATGTCATGTAACACACAAAAATGAGAGTTACACTTGCAACGAGCTACACAAATCTGACAATATTATCATTCTCATTTAGCCCCTACCAAAATGCACACGTATTTTTCTTCTCTCTTTCGCTCCGAAATTCACGTCTAGGTTTACACCGAGGTGCTTCACTTTTTCGTTTTTACCCACCCTAGTGAAAATAAAAATGTGTTACACATTAAAAAAATAAGGTAAGTTACTGTTTGAACAACCCTTTTGACCAGGGTTTAAACTCGCATCTCTATTCTCCAATCTCCAATCTGTATTCTGTAAAGTTAGGAAATTTTAACTTTTAGAGAATAGATCAAGAGAAACCAATATAAACGGTAGCTCACTGTTGGCCTTTAGTAAACTTTTTATGTATTAGATCATAGAGAATAAATCAACGAGTATAAACGATCCTTTACGTACTCTTTTTTGTCAGAAAAAAATCGGTGAACCGTGCCCATGAGTGTAATTCATATATGGCGCCTTTGGGACGGTTTTTTATAGCAGATTCTTAAGCCAGGGAAGCCTATTCCACTAACATTATACATCGCTTCAGCCACCCGCGCCTCCTTTTACGCGTCTTAATGTCGTGTCAGATTCTCACAAATTCATCGGTACTACGTTAAAAGTTTGCTTAACTGACGTAAATGCCGGCTTAAAACGACGTAAAGTGTAGTCGAAAATAGCCTCTCCGATATGAAACAGAAAATGGCGCAAGTGGGCGCTCCATATTCCGAAAGAGGCGCTTACGGATTGTACCCGATCTTATATAGTGGTCCTATTCAAATTTTTTTTATTTTCTCAGAAATTGTGATCGCACATTTTTACTTGTATATGTAGGTAAATCTTTCGCGAAAACTGGTTATAATATGGGCCATTAGAATAAAAACACAAACAGCTTCCCAGACGTTTTCGAAATAACTTTTTATTTGTTTATAACGTATTATGTCTTGGAAAAATAAGATCTTTAAGCTTAAGATACGGCGAAAAAAAAAAATAATGGTCAACGTAGGTACCCTACTTTTACTTTTATTTCACAGATTGAAATTTACACTCTTTACTTTTACAAAAATGAAGTGTAATTCATATAGACGTTTACTTCGGTTCTTTTTTTTTTTTCCAGTGTTGCCCAATTTTGTAATTTAGTAATTTGTAAACGAACGGAAACTGTTAATTAGTAATGGAAAAAATAATTTTATAATTGGAAGAATGAATTTTCAGCGTTGCAGTCGCACCTCGTGTAGGTATGGTCCGAATTGGTGAATTTGAAAGGCGACTTTTTCGCGAATTTTTGCGCGTATTTGCCGCGAAACGACTACCGTGGCCGGGAGAAATGACCGATATGGACTGACAAGAATAATAATATAGTATTGAAAAGGAGTAGTAGGAGAAGACGACGAATATACTGGCGCAGCCAAGTACAACTGGTTAACGGTTGCAATGTCAAGTACCACGTCAAAGTGTACCGCCACGTCCGGAGACGTCTGCGACATGTCGGTGTCTACTGGGACCAGATGTGCGTCGAACGCAGCCGAACGGAATCGCCGAATCGCAGCTCGCATCGATTTTCGATACCCGTACGGCCGCAGCGGATACCAGCGAACGTGTCGACCGTGTCGTGTCCGCACATCGAAAATCGTAAATCAGCTGCGCGCACGAATACATATACATATATATATATATATATATATATATACGGCACTATTATATATACTACTACTTAGCTCGACGCTCGCAGTTGGTACTAATTTTTTCACACCGAACCACCGACGAACGAGCGAGAAAAGGAGAGGAAAAAAGAAAAGAGAAAAAGAAAAGCTCGAAACTCAGACGTAGGATGTCTGCACGACGATAAGCTCGTTTCCTCCGCAAATCTGTGTCGGGTACTCTTTGACCGCATTAGAAGTGCTTTTTTTCTCAATTATATCACCATCGAAACGAAATCAAGTCGATACCTACGTCCTATATTATAACGTAGGTACCTACTTTTGTTTTTTATTAAACCGCAAAAAAAAAAAAAAATGTGAAAAAATCGCGAATTTTAAAAATTTTATTTAACTTTTGAACTCTTTTTTTTTTTTTTCGTCTTTTTCGATTCGTTTTATTTCTTCGTATCGTGTATCAGAAATATTGTGATCTAGTTTGTTTTTTTTTTGTTTGTTTTTTTTTTTTTCGCTTTCTTCCTGAACTATATATAGTGCTATTTTTATCGACCGTGTTCGTAATGGAAACCGGTCAACTTTTATCCAGTCGGAGGAATCCGAAGCCGATAGATATCGTTTTTCAAAATGTCGTATTTTCCGCTACAACTGGCACATTTAGAAAGGGTAAGAGTAATAAAAAATTCAATTCCGCTTCGCCGGTTACCTATGTGGGTATGTTTTTCGTTTGGTGTACGGCGTATTTTTTGTCTGTGGTTTTTACCTGGTGCAGCACTGAAAACGATATATTCTGGAAAATAAATTTCAGAAGCGTTAAAACATTCACCGTATATTTTGTCAATTTTCTTTCCTTCTTTTTAATTCATTTTTTCACGGTTTTCCATTCATCCTAACAGAAATGTGTAATATGAAATTATCGTAGCAACTTAATTTTTAATCGCTAAAAAGTTAAATTAGCTTTTATTAACTGACTTAAAAAAAAAAAGTGGTTATCAATTCTATCCGTATATAGGTACCTATATTTTTTATATGAATTTTTTTTTATGTTTGTTCCAGCGTAACTACTTAAACTGGGCACCGATTTCGATGAACTTTTTTTTAAATGATAAAGGCATTATCTTATTAGATTTTTTCTAAAATCGATGTAATAGTTTTGGAGTTATCCTTTAATTTAAAAAAAAAAACTATTATTTTTAACGTTAGAAAATAAAAATTACTGAAAAAATTTTATTCGTTAAAAAATACAACTAACTTTAAAAAACAACAAACAGATAAAAATTCTTTGATCCAAAAAAAATTTTTCTAACTTTTTTAAAATCTACTGGAATTAAAATAAAATGAAATAGTTAGGAATTTGCGATGTACATTTGCAAAATTTTCGGCTTTTAGGTAGTGTAAAATTCACGCACTCGTATCAAAATCACCTACTTTTCACTCGAGTCACACACTATTTTTTTCAACACCAACCACTGTCCCATAAAAAAGGGCGATAAATTTTTCTTTTTTCTTATCTAAATAATAATTAAAAATTTTTTTTTTTTAAACCAAAAAATCATTTTACACTTTCTACATTTCCCACCAGGAAATAAACATTTTTAAGAACAATAATTTTTTACTTATTTTAACAACATTTGAAAATAGGTACTTATGAAATTACTTTTACTTATAAATTTTTGTTAATTTATCATTGAAAATTTACAACATATTAAAAGCTATTGAAAAAAAGTCACCTTTTTCCATTTATTTTTTGTGTGAAAGTTTTTGGCTTAAGTTCTTATTTTTCTTCTTATATTCGATGAAAATGCAATAATAAAAGCTAAAAAAGTAGCCAACCCATTCGAAAAATTAATTAACCTGTGCGAGAAATTCATCGAGATGGGCGAGAAATTCAATTTGCAAATGCGCATGTGCAGAAGATAATTTTTTGACTTTGTATCGAAATTTGCTACTTTTCGTTTCATAAATGCGTGTAAAAAAACTTACTTTTGGGAAGGGTGTTGCAAAAAAGCATTATGGTAAATTGATAATTTTTTTCAAAAAATAGAACCGACTTCAATAAAAATAAAAAAATTGATAAAAAGAGAAAAATATTCCTTTTAAAATTTCTCCAGCAAGATTTAGGTCGGATTGGAATTATTCATGTGGGCGTTAATTGAAAAGTTTTGTCATAAAATTTGATGAAATTGACGTATAAAGCCTACACGGTGAGGAAAAGAGCGCCGAATTCAATAATCTCAGTTCTACCTGAATCTTGCTGGAGAAATTTTAAAAGTATTAATTTTTTCTTTTTAGCGCATATTTAATTTTTTTTTTTAAGTCGGTTCTATTTTTTGAAAAAAATTATTAATTTACCATAATAATTCTTTTTCGTTTCGTTTTAATTCCAGTAGATTTTACCGGAGAAATTTTAAAATAATTTTTTTTATGTTTTTGTTTTTTTTTTTTATTGTGAAAAGTGACTTACAACTTTCTCGATAATTCTTCATGAATCGGTGCCTGGATTTTTTTATTACTTACTAAAACATTGGAACTGTTCTCTCATGAAATATTTCAAATTTAATTCAGTTTTGTTAAATTCTTGAAAATTATGCAAGCGAAAATGAAACCCAATTATTACCTATATAGATATTAAATTATCGGAAAGATGTAAGAAGCAGATGATTATCAAAAGAAAATTGCTAATTATGATTGGTTTACTGAATGATTTATAATTTTCTTTCTATATCAAATGGTACCGAATTGTAGGTAAGTATAACACAAACGTTCTAAATACGAAGGATTAGGCACATAAAAACGTGAAAGAGTCGTAATCCCCCACTATAAAAATATCCAACCGCTAGAAAATTTAAAATTTATCGATTTGTTGAAAAATATTAAGTAAGTATATTATTTTTACCCAAAAATGATCTTCATTAGAGAAAAAATACTTTTTTTTACCTCTTATAGTTTTTTAGTAGGTTTTCTTCTACGAAAATTTATGAATTAATTTCGTTCTCATAGAAGGACCCATGGTTATAACCAATTGTACGTTTTTCGTTTCATAAACCAAGGAAATTTTATCATTATTTTTTAACCGACTTCAAAAAACGATGGAGATTATCAATTCGATCCGTATATATATGTTTTTGTTTTTTGTTTTATTTTATGTTTGCCCTAGTATAACTTCTCAACATGGGCACCGATTATTATTAACTTTTTTTATCAATCATATAGGATAATCCCATTTTTTCATAATCGATGCGTTAGTTACGGAGACATTTTTAAATAAAAAACTGTTAGTTCCAAAATAATATTGCCTCTATAACGCTAAAAACGAAAAATCGTTGAAAAAAATTTTTTCATTAAAAAATAAAACCACCTTCAAAAAACAAAAAACGAATAAAAATTCTATAAAAAGATTAAAAATTTTGAAATTTCTCCGGTAAATTTGCCGAAATGGAAATGAAACGAAAAAGCATTATAGTTTATTCGTAATTTTTTTTCAAAAAATAGAACCCAACCCTCCCCAAAAAATCACTGGCCCACCTAAAAAAAAAAAAATAGTCAAAACTGCAGAAATTAAAGATTGTAAAAAATTACTTAAAAAGACCGTTGAACAATGCGATTATGATTCCTAAACTGACAAAAAAAATTACCTACAAGGAAGTAAAGGCCACTTTTAAAATAATTTTTTTTTTTCAATTTTTTTTTGTGATCCACTTTGACCTAAGTAGCAAAATAAAAAAACCTAGAACCGCCACTGAGCAGACCTGGCGGTGAAGCTACAACAATAACGATGCAACACGTTTCGAGTATAAATATCTGCTTTGAGTATAAATGTCGAGGAGTGGAATTTCTCATAGTTCACCCTTGCCAATATAAAGTTATACTCAGAGGCGGCAACGCACTTCTTCAATTTTTACTGAACCTGGAGATGGCCACTTCCCTTAAACGTTATTCTCAGGAGTCGCGTGAGGAGGGTGTGAAACTCCCCCTTCGGTCTAAGCTGTTGGAAACATTGAAGGAAGTGATGACTTTTACATCTTTTTTATTTTTATTTTTTTTGTGCTCTTCAAATTACAAAATCAAGTTTTTTAGCCAAAATTGCAGTTTTTTCTTTGGGTGTGTTAAAAAAATTGATCGTTCACAAGCTGCCCTTAAAAATATCGCTTCGCACGGCCCGTGATTATGCTAACGATTTCACTTTCTGGCTTTCCCTCAGGTTTTCTAATATGCTTTCGACAGTGTGCTTAAATTTATCCCCACTCTTGATCATATTCAGCTCAAGGACTTCATAAACGTGTTTCGGCGAAGAATACGCAGGCGCAACCGTTATGAAATAATTTATGTATAACTTTACGAACATTTGTCTGCCAATTAAATGGATTTTTGAGTCATGATAATTTCGAAATAATTTGGTATTTTAGTTGCCTGAGGATTTTAGTCGATTTATTTTTTGTTTTATTGCCAAACTCGATTGAAAGAAATGAGCGAGTAATCAACCGGATGGTAAAAGCTTGAGATTTTCTTTCAGACTTCGATCCCAAGGGCTTGTAGTCCAGTAAAGGTACAGTCAACTCTAACCGAAGGATTAACATTGATCTATAATTCCGAAGTTTCAATTATAATCATATCATTTAAATTTCACATCTGTGTCTTGATTTGAATCAATTTTTAAATCAATTTACCAAACTGTGTGAAAATAGTCGACATTACTTGCAACTGTTCAGATTTATTAATATGGTAACTAGATGGACTCGGTTTTCGCAAAGTTAATCCATATCTTATTGTTGCTTTTTCAGAAAAAATGAGGAATGATACCGCTGCTATATGAATTCCATTTAATCAACAGGTTTTGGATGTTTGATGAAACTGTAGGTTTGAAGTTTCTAATCGATAATTTTGAGACTTTTTTGATTACCTACCTAATCATAAAAACGGTTGCTCCTAAATCTGAATACCTTTTATTCTCCTTTCTCTAATTTTCAGGACAATCGGGTTATCGTCAATATTTATCTTTTTCGAATTTATTCATTCGTGGCACGAGGTTATCTATAACATTACTGATAAAAATAAGAAACTATGTTACCGAATATTCCGTAGAAAAAAATTCAGATTAAAAATCTTTATGCGTTTTTCAACGCGGAATATAGTATAATATTAACTACACTATCCATCCAGTCCGTCTAATTTGTGTTCATTGAGCACAGTTTTCGATCTATATATCAATTATCGACGAATCATTAATTAACTTTTATTTCATTTTATTATCAACCCAACGATAACGCTAAGCGAGTGGAATTTTTTTTCTCTTCCTCACCATATTGTTTCACTACTGAAGGTGATCATGACTTAATTCGACAATAAAGTATAGTCTAGGTATTCGTTTGTTCTTTTTCCTTATTGTATGTATGACTTTTTTTCTTTTCTTTTTTTTTTTTTTTATACCAGTTGTGGGGACACGAACATAAACGCCCGCTCCTTCATCAGCTATCGGCGCCGTCGTAGCCATGCTAGTGGTGTTAAAAATTCCGATATGTATCGATACGTATCGATACACACAGCTGTATCGAAGTATCGACACATTGCTCGATACTCACGATACGTATCGATATATTTTATACATTCAAAATAAAAAACATAAATAAATAAATAAATAAAAATACAAAAAAGTGCACCAGGCCACCAGCAGACAGAACAGATTATGAAAGTATATTCTTCTTAATATTTAATAATTACCAGTGTTGATGGCCTGATATGCAGAATGGCGGAACAGGGAAGAGAGATATTTCTATTTTATCAAGAAAAAAATTATGGATTTTCGATACAATACTGTATCGATACCTGTGGTCAAAATATCGATATGTATCGATACTCAAAAATGCTTCAATATAAGATCACTAAGCCATGCGATGTAGTGTCGCCGCTATTTTTAACCTATAGACTGCCAGTTTGAATCCCCACACCGGCAACCTATAAAAATGGTGATCCAGTGAAGTGCACCTTCTCGTTCATTTTCACAGCCCCCTCTGCAGTGTGGCATTGAGTCGTAATGACTTATGGCTGCATTGCGTATTTGGTGGTTTTCCCACATAGCAGCAGCCTAGCTCCACCCTCTGTGTGCTGTTGTGCTGCATCTGCAGCAGCAGCACTGGGATGAACTGGTTGTGGGGATGCGAATGTAAACGCTCACACCTTTGTCAGCTATTGGCAGGGTTGTAGCCATGTGGTAGTGTGGCTGCTGTTTTCAACCTGTATAGGATGCTGGTTTGATTTGCCACACTGGCAACCTGCACTACTTTCTATCTTAAATCTTCCATAAATTTCTACTTCTTAACTCGATTTGTTTCAGAGATTTGTTTTCCTATTTGTTAGAAAGACATGGGTCACTGTAAAAACTTCTAACTGCTGTTATTAAATTTCATCGTAATCTTTAAATGATTTTACCCAGTTTGCTTACAAACGATATATTAAAATTGACCTCACAAAAGGTTAGTGGCGGGGATGATGAGGATTATACGTTTCATGAGAAAATAAAACTATTGTTACCAAAGCCGGCCACACGGGGAGTTTTGGGGGTTCAACCGTAAAAAAAATATAAAAATAATATTAAGTAATCTCGCTTATTATTATTAATTATAAATAATGCAACCATACCAGATTTGCCAGTGCAATTCAATCATCATTGCATTTATTTTCAGAAAGACCTTGTCATTTATTATTTTTTTAAATGTATAAAACTTTTAATTTCAAATTAACTTGTTCAATTTTTATTTTCAAACTTATTTAAATTATTTGTCTTACGAGGAGGTAGAGTCCATATCTGAAAAGGAAATCTTTTAAAAAAAAACTCAAGAAAAATTGTTGGAAAAAATTTTGTGTTCAGGTTTTTGAGAATACTACCAAACAGGAAGCTAAATTTTTACGAGAAATACTTATCATATAAGAGAAGGTTCAAAAGAAGTTTGGTACTCATTGGTTCAGTAGTTTCCAAAAAAAACTGGAAAACAAAAATTTGAGGAAAAATCACTTTTCCAGAATTTTGAGAAAACTACAAAAGAGATTGGGCTAAAATTTTCACTATACATTTTCCTTACGTGGTTTCAAGTCTGATAGAAGTTTGGTGTGTGTTAATTTGACAGTTTCCGAGAAAACTAAAGAAGAAAAACTGCTGAAAAATATTTTATTCATGGCTTTGAGAAAATTGCGAAACGTACGAGGCTAAAAATTTTGCAAAACATTATTCTTATATGGGAGAAAGTCTGAAAGAAGTTTGGTGCTTATTGGTTTAGAAGTTTCTGAGAAAACTAGAATACAAAAAATTCCTGGAAAATTTGTTTTTCCAGGAACAGGAGAAAAGGGATCGAACTGAAATTTTCTCGATAGATTGTCCTTACATAAGTACAAATTTGATAGATGTTTGATGTCTATTATCAGAAGATTAATTATTGTTTAATCACTAGTTGGTAACACTGTATTGACATTCTCCAGTTCATATTCAGTCGCGTCGTCTATCGGTTCAGTTTTTGAGTTGTGTCTGTTCATGTGAATACCTATCTCTTCATTAAAGTAATTTATTAATGCGGTACTTGTGTTTTTCTCATTTATTCATTCTTCAATAAAATTATTAATGTTTGTTTACTCACATACTTCAACGGACTTCAAGTCATCGGAGTCCAACACCTATAATTGTTTCAGTAGTTTCCTACAAAACTAGAGAAAAAAAATTTCCTATTCACGGTTTTAAGAAAACTGCTGAAGGGCTGAAATTTTCACAAAAGGTATTTCTTATACGGGACCGATAGAAGTTTAGTGTCTATTGGCTCGGTAGTTTTCCAGAAAACTGGAAAATAAAAGATTCCTGGAAATCAGTTTTTAACAATAAAACACTAAAAATATCGATTTTGGTAATTTTTTTGCCTGAAACCTTGGCAATGGAATGTCGATAGATGATATTTTTTTGTAATTTTTTCAAGTATATTTAGAATTCATGTTTTTTTTTAGAATTGTCTGAGTTTTCTAGAGAAGTATTGCTGCGCTAAATTTATTTATTTTTCAATTATTTTTTAATTATTACTAAATATCAGTAAATTATCGAGTTTCGTCTTCGGTACCCCATGCCTAATAATAAAATAAAACGATAATATTAATACCTACTTAATAAGTACAATTCTTATCGCGAAAAGGACGGATCTGTTTGTAGCTATTATTGAGTTTCCTTTGCTATCTGTGATATCCGAGTAGACAGACTTAGGTTATTATTAAAAATGAAACAATGTGGTGTGATATAATCACATTACTATTTGAAACAATATTTCCATCGCCGAAACTTCTTTTCTCCTTCGTAATATTTGAAAGTAATTTCTCTTTATTTGAACCCGAGGTTTCAAACCTAAGTCAGTTCTCGTATTGTCATAAAACGCAATAATGTACGGTGAAAGAATAATACATACCCAGGCACGTATCTAAGGGCAGTAAGGGCCACAAGAATTGGGTTTCAAGCCTCCCACAAAAAAATCCATTAATTAAACGAGGGATTTAAAAACGCTGTGGATATATTTATTGAAAAATATTTTTGTTCGTTGTTTTTTGGTGGAGGGGATGGGATGAAAATTCTTGCACCCCGAATTCTCTCCGGGCCCACACTTACCTAGTTGAATGGAGGCCTATAAATTCCTAACGACTATTTTACGTTACAACGCGAAGCTGGTATATATACTTAGGTAGGTACCGGTCCTACAGGAATGCAACAATGTCTACAACATAATTGAATCATTTCATTCGAGACATCATATCTTTCACTTATTTATTATGATTTATTCATTACGCTAATACTTCGATAATGAACGAATAGCCAACATTCGTATTTCTTTTAGTGTGTGCGTGCTGGCGTATGTAGGAGGTTCCATTTGTTTGTTAAATTTTCCGAATATCACCCCAGTGAATGAGTAATCCTCGAATCAAATCAATTTACAAATTAAAATATAAGAAAACATAGATACAGGCTACAGTATACCTATATATTCGTTTTTTCTACTGGATGTGTTATAAGAAAGAAAAAAAAAAAAAAAAAAGCATATGCATGGTTGTTTACAGCAATTTAGATCGTCGATAAATGAATTTGTTTAGTTCCACGTATGCGCGAGGACGAATACCAGCTCTACCTGTTATTCTCATAATAAAACGAGTAAAAAACTTACAGTTATTAATTAAGGATTTTTTTTTTTTTTGGCTATGGGGAGAAAAATAAGTTTTTTATATCCGTCGACTCGATAGTTGCTTCACTTTGTTGACGAAACGCATCATCATACTTACATATATATATATATATACCTATATATATACATAGGTTATTTTTATTACAGTTGAATTTAACCTAAGTGTAGGTACTGATACCTAGTTGCTCAAAACCAGACACCCGACGACGTGATTCGCGATTTTTTATTTCAGATACATTTTCACGCAAAAATCGTAGGCCTTTCCTTACGGCCAACGTTTGACGAATACGTCATGAAAATTACATGCGAAATGTTTTTTTCTTCTGTTAGTTTTATAATGGATATATAGACGTATACCCAGTAGCGTAACGTCAGCGAAGGCAAGGTGGACATCGTCTACCCACATGAATTCTACACTTACAGCTGAAGAAAAAAAGAAAACAGAAAAGAAAAAAGAATAAGTTAGGTTAAAAACGAGTTTTTAAAAAATACGCTTCTGTAATTTAAAGAAGAAAATAACGGCAGAAGAGAAAATGAAATTTCTTACTTTTTTTTCCCCCCCCCCGAGACAAAAACAAAAAAAATTGAAAAAAAAAAACTGATAAAAACAGATATAAGTGTATGTGTGCGTGTGTCGCGACACGTGAAAGCAGCGCTGAAGTTGGTCATCCGGTGTACTTCGACAAATTGAGCGAGTAGAATAAAAGCGTATAAAAAAAGAAATGATTATAGACAAAAAAACAATTAAAAAAAACACGACAGGGATTTTCTATGTTATAATAACTCCTAAAGGCGCACTACCGGTAGTAAAATCTTGTATGTAGACATTTTTAAAACTGACTGTCTCCGACAAAATCAATTTCGTGGATAAAAAAGCCAGCATGCCCATGTTTTTTTTTCGTCCCAATTTTGTAAAAGCCATAGTAAACGGAAAATTGCCATAATTTGTTTTTTTCGATCAATCTTTAGAGATGAGCAAATAACGTTCAAAAAGTCTCAACCCCCACCCCTCTTGCTACAGAGGGAATTATGGAAAATGCCCCCCAAAATAAGTTTTTTGCAATTTCTTCAGGAAACATTGAAAATAGCGGAAGAATAGTTCGGTTAATACAATAAAAAAGATTCTTATCACTTCTTGTATATAACGTGTGATGTTCGAAAAAGTTACACAACCAAACAAAAAGGGGCATACAGATAGGCAAAATAAAAAAATAAAAACACCTGCATGGCCAAGTGTAGGAAAGGATATTTGGAAGGAAAAAAGGAAAATCACCACAGCCAACATCACCAGTAAAACCAACCACACCCCTCCCACCACATGCCTAGTTATTTAGGCAATCATATTATGTAAATTTCGATTCCCAGAAAAAAAAAAAACAAGTAAAAAACAAATAAATGAAAAACCTATATTACTGATCAGTGATCCACAGCTTCGCAGCAGCTTGGAAACAATGCGATGTCCTGCTGGTGTGATTCTGGGCATTAGACAAGTATAACTGAAAAAGTAAGATTTACTCATTCAGATTAATTTTTTTTTTTTAAATACACCTAATTTATTCTTCTTTTTGACGTTGTCACATAAAAATCAGGCGTACAGAAGATACCATCCCGCCATATACAAAAGATAATACCCTATACCTGTATCAAATTTTACAAAAAAAATTCATTGACTTTCCAACCAACTGGGTATACCTCACTATATACCTACCTGTATATACCTACAGACTGCATTAATATTTTTTTGCGATATAATTATTTGCAAGCCGTCGCGTCGGCCGCTAATTTTCTATTATAATATTTCGGTCTGTTGTGATACGTTTCATCCTTTTGCAGAAGTATAATTTTTGCAAAACTTGAGCCCAAACCAAAAACTGCGTCGTGAAGAAATCCTCGCTGATTGTTTCTCATATTTTGTGTAGACCATTAATTGATGGTAAAAAAAGTTTTATTTCGAATAAAAATCCCAAATGAGGGCGTGCATATGTAAAAGACTTTATAAGTGAGAAAAGTAAATTTTGAGAAAAACGCATTTAATGTTTGAGTTCGATGTCATTTTGAATAAGTTGAAACTACAATATTTTGGTAAAACGTTTAGGAAAGAGGAGTAGGTGTATCTAGTTGTTAAATTAGTTTTTATGGCACTTCTATCTTGCTTTCCTTATTTTTGAGGAATTTTCAAAGTTGACTGCAATTAGGCCTTTTTCATTTTTTAAAAAAATTGGTGCCTAAAAATGCTTTCCAATTTCTTCATTTCACTGCATAAATGGTACCTACTTCCATTTCATCAGCTTGAAAAAACATGAAAGAAAAATTTTTAAACACCTTCTGATACAAAATTTGTTGAAAAATCACAAATTTTGGAAAAAAAATTATATAAATAAATAAGTAAATAAACCACAGAACTCTGAAATTATTGAAAAAGGACAGACTTCTTCACATTCAAATGGAAGTTGTGCAACGAATTTCATAGATAGAGCTGTGCGGTTTGTTATATTTGATTAATATAATAAAACTTCTAAAGGATCATTTGATGTTTCACTGAATGAACGGAAAAGGGCCTAAGTGTCACTTCTATTTGTTATCCGAAGTAAACAAATTAAAATTCTCTTTTATTCTGTGAGTAATTGAATTATGAGGAATGAGTTTTAATCATTGTAAATACTACTTTTTAATTTAGAGAGAAATATCAATGAAAATCAGCAAACTTTTATTAATTGTTTTATCTCTTTTTCTTTCATTAGACATCTTTGTGGCACACAGACCACAAATTAGTGATCTGATACTAACGCACTCTACTCAAATATGGCTGGAATATTTTCACGAAAATTAACAAGTTTACAGTTTTTTGTCATAAAAAGTACTTCTCTCTCTCCCATTTTACCTCTCCAAATTTTGAAGAAAATGATTTTAACTTTCGATATATTATTCTCTAAAGTTGTCTCCTTGGTTGTCATTTTGCAGAATTTTGACATGAGGATTATTTAGACAGTTATCCTTTATTAAAAATTCTCAATTCTAGGCAAGGGTGGCGAAAAAAAATTATTTAGGGTAGCGCTTCAAATTTTTGAGCACATGTGACCAAATATTACAATTACTCCTCTATCATAAACAAAATAATATATGTAAGAACTAATGTACACATATATTATATACAGGGCTGTCATGATCTGCCTTGATTAGTGAAAAAACACAAGTAAGAAAATAAATTAACCACCACCACACCATCTTTCCAAGAAAGAAAATGTAAACATAATTTTTCGAGTGAGACATGGAAAAAAAATTTTTAATGTATTTTGTTATTTAGAAAATTCATATATAGCGGATTACGTTCTGAGGGGCTATAAATTACAAAATTTTGTATTGGGAAAAAAAAAAGTGAGGAAGTTCCATAACAAAGTGGCCTCATACAGCACCCCTGTATACATATAGCAACTTTAGTGAATTATTTTATGATTTTAAATATGCAGGCTATTGGGATAGAGCTTCAGCCTACTGGCTCCTGGGCTTTCGCCGCCACTGGTTTTAGGTAGATTTCGTTGATAATCTATCTATTGCAGAGGGTGGTAAGTAACAACTTTAAGAAAATTTAATTATAGTTTTACCGGTCATGGTCTCCGGACTCCAGAACCACCCTCCGATCAAAAATTTATATATGTATATCATCTCTGTCTCTATCTCTATAGGTACATATTATAAAATATTACGGGCGAAAAACGGTTGAAAACACTATCACTCCGAAACCACTGAATGGATTTTCATGAGATTTTCTTGAAAAAATTGTGTTATTCCAAGGAAGATTCGTTGCCATCTGTGAAAACAGAAAAAGGACAAAATATTTATTAAATGGAACGAAAAGGAGTAGAAGAGAGAATTGAAAAAAACTACACTCCTCTGATTTTTCATCACCTGATGATTACACTGGTTGATAAGGTGATAATATGATTCTCTCGGCGTATTTCATCATAGATTAAGATGAAATTCAGCACGTGTGTAGTTTGGGTCTATATCTTAGTCAAATTCAAAAATGGGTGGAATCCGCCCATTACTTTAAGAATGACAGCTGTTTGAATTTTAAATTTATACGAAAAGGGGGCGGGGCGTAATTTTTTACGGATTGTGACAAAATTCGGCATGTGTATACTTTAAATCTATGTCTCGGTCAAGTTCAATAATGGACCTACTTAGTTTCCAAATTACGCCTTTTTGAAGTTTTCATTATAATAAAAAATTCTTAAAACCTACAATGAACGCAACCCGCAGTACACGTGTTAGACCTCTGTCTGCGTAGTTTAGTCCGTTGCTTTTTCGTAAACAATTCGTCATGACTCGTGACTTAAGTTTGATTCCCACAGCTCACACATCTTCAAGTTAGTATGAAATCCAAATATTTACGTCGGACGACAAAATTATTCTACGACAGATGTATCTCCTTTTTTGGGGGATTTACTAAATTTTCCTCTTTCGTGTGTTGTTTAGCCTTGAAGGCGGGATAACATGAAGTTCATGACCCATGTGATAATACGTGAAGAATTGTTTAAGCTAATGGACAGTCTGTTCGAAATAAATACGCTAGACTTACGCGCATTCCTGCTATTTTATACCGAATATTGAAATTGAAACAGTTATGTTTTATGAAGATGTACTTTATTTCCGAAAGAATCCATTAAAATTTTACAAGTTGTATCCCACTGTGCCTGCGTACATGAAGTTGGCTCTTTTCCAGATTTCAGGAATTCGTTTGAAAAACTTTTTGTTTCGTCTTTTGTAATCTCGCGTGGATTTTCAGTTCTTTGATTTGTATTTACCCCCAGGCTAAACGATCATTTTATTGTTGTTATTTAGTGGAAATAGCGGCTTGTTGTTAATCGTATAATTTCAGATAAAAATATTGAATTTTGTCATCATTAATACGAGGAAACTACGTTAGTACCAAACAGAAATTATATTTCTTTAAGAAATATCAATTTGGTAAAATCTTGGTTGCTATATAGAATTTAATAAAGTCGAATTACTTCTTCAACGCATGTTTGCAAATATTCGTGTCGATAGAGTAGGCTACTCGTAAAATTTTTTATGGTGTTGCGCAGATATATTCGGTTGATCATTATCAACGATGGATCTTCGAAGCAGTTTAATCAAAGGGGTTGAACTTTCCAACCAATCCAACTTTTTATAGTCCAGTCAAAAGAAGTTTTTTATACCGACAAATTAGAATAGTTTTGATTTCTTTATTAATTGGTCGGTTTTGGCACCTGAAATAACATACTAAAAGTCACATTCCCCCCACCGCGAGTATCCGCAATTATAGCGGTGAATATGCCCCCAAAACGGTCGGTTTTTCACTTTTATTTCAACAAATCTTGATTTTTGTTATAAAGTAATACAGTATGAAAATGTTCGACCCTAAATTTCCTACTAAAAAGAGGTTACATACATATTTTAGTCATTTTACATTCCCCTCTCTTGACAAATGAGCGCAAAAGATTGTACATTTTCATTATGCAGAGAAAACATACGACTACAGTAAATTGCCATATATTGACGCATAATAATTTTAACTCATTACGACGCAATACTGGCTATGCTTTCATTTTTGCATGTGGGGGGGATAAGAGGGCAACTGCTCACAGTTTTTTTTTTTGCTTCAATTACAAACAGTAAGGTAAAAAATAATTTTCTGTTGATAATTTTTTCCATATCTGACAAAAGGGTTGGGCAGCTGAGGTATCTGCCTTAGGGTCCAGGGTAAAATAAGTGGTCTGTTCAGGTCCTGAAAAAACTTAAAAACTGAAGAAAAATTTCGAAGTATTCCTCCTTTTGTCCTTACAGTTTTTCATCTCAGGGAGTGAATAAAAAAAAATTAAAAACTGGCAGCATTATAGACTCCCTTACTGCGCATTTTGAAGCCCTTGCAAAAATGAATTTATGGTTGGTATTGTGATCATTATAAATTGAAGTTATTGCGTCAGTATAGCAACTGTAGGTACTGATGTGTAACGGCATAAAAGAGTTCTGGTAGTATAATTTTAGACCACTTTACATCTTACACTATACACGAAATACTAATACCAGAAAGAGTATCAATACCTCTGTGATATATTTAGAATAATTAATTTATTATCCACTAACTATTGTGAACCTTAACTTTTGAGAGACTTTATAAAATATTTCAAACACAAAGATTAATTAAACACTTTTAATAAAATAATAATTTGTACAACACAAGTACATTAAATAATATTTCAAACAATGATAATCAGGTTGAGTATTGGGATAAACCCTCAGACTGTTCAAAGACTGTCTATTAAGAACACTACACTAAACTGTGTCTTAAACTGAATATCGTTCACTTCATAACCAGGGTTTATATATCCGTTCAGAATACATAAACATACATGGTGAATGGACTAAGTGAAGTAGGGACTTGTTATTATAGGGATATGCTGATTTGCAAAATAATTGAGGAACTAACGTATTTGGGTTGCTGAATATTATGACAATATTCACATATTCTCATATTCGATGCGGGTATTTAAATTGTTTTGAAGGAATTGTAATGGTATTTTGTTTATAGGACCAAGTACCTGAATTACTAGTACTCAAAACAGCGTCAACACATATGTTCGTCATATTTAGAAAATAGCCGAAAATATATGCTACATGATGCATACTTTTAGTGCTCAATGAAAAAGTATCATCTTTTGCTGGGAAAGGAGGTGTCAGACGATTAAAATGAAAATTACCTTTTTTTTTTTTTAGGAAATTTGGTGCCAAAGATTTTCATACTGTACTACTTTTTCCCAAAAAATCAATATTTGAAGAAATCATAACAAATTCTAATTTGTACGAATAAAAGTAGTTACATATTTTTTTGTTCTCGCATTTGACTAGACTAAATACCAGATGAATAAAATTTTACTGTCACAACTTTTAATTGCATGTTATAGGCGTGCCACATTTTTTGGGAAATTAAATTCAAAATGTTGATGCTGCGAACTTGAGTTCCTTTAAAATAAATTTTTTGCATCCTAACCTTGACGTTTTTAATGATTAATTTATTCATGTTAGTTATGTAATTTTGATAATCTTTTAAACAGCTTCTGTGTCGTTCTTGAAGCCGCAGTCGTTGTTCAAAATTTAAAATTATCCATCGGCACATCAGAAAGCTCGAAAGCATTCAAAATCTCTAGAAGAGTTACGTTTGACGTTTCGCATCCATTAGCATAGATTCGGGTACATCTTGGATTTTTAAATGAGCGCATCGGCATTATTGTTGGTCGTTGATAATTCTAGCAATAAAATTTCAATCTTTGCTTTATATCCTAGAATACATATCTACCTGATGTAATCAAAATAAGATATTCGGTGGTTTTTGCCCTGTTGCTTGCAAACGGGGTATTATTTTTAATTCTTGTTTTTCTTTTTCTTTTTCTTTTTCTTTTACATATTTGAAACTCTTCAACAATTTTTTGTCTCTTAATGATCGGCTGGAATTTCCCCAAATTGTTTTACACATTTCAAAATCAGAAGATAAAAAATACTAGAAAATTTTTAACAGTTGCCGACAGAATGACCATTCGTTCTTGGTTGGTACCTAACTAATTGTACGTGAATACTGGAGGGAGGCTACAATGTATCTACTTGTTTTTTTTGTGTTTTTTTTTTAATTTATTCAGAGTTTCGAGTGGAAATTTATTATTCTTGATGGCTAGATTACCTGTGAGAAATATTGTTATTATGTAGTCCCTACTCATAGCTTAAAAATTCTACCAGCAGCAAAAGATGTTTTTTTTATTCTATTCTAAGAAAAATCATAATATTTTAATTATTATTGCAGCAAGCTGTCAAATTTTAAGAAAAATTATCGTCCCATCCGTTGACATATAGCATTGAAGAGAATATTTGTGTTTTCTTGTTTTATTTTTTATTCTCTTCGTTGAAGTACCTACCTAATTTGTATTTTTTGTTTTTACCGTCTAAATTGACGTGCAATGTCGACTTGGGTTCAACTTTACACGCTAAAATAATAACCTATGTATTCTATTGTTATAAATTTTTTATCTTACATAATTTCCAAAAAATTTTTCACTGTGTGAGCTGAGTAGGTAGTTTTCTTTTGTTTATTTTTTCAAATGAATTATTTTCATCGTATCAATCGTCTCATCTTTTTTTTATTGTTTACATCAATCTGAGCAAAGTATATCCTGTATAGTGGCCGCATTTATTTGTACGTACACGTATTTCGTAGTAAGCTGTGTAATCCAAAATTATTTGAAAAGAAAACTGGGTGAATATTTAACTAATTATTAAAAAAATACTCAAACAAAAAGAAAAGCAAAATTGAGAAAAGGAGGAAAATATCATTTTTGATATGATAAATTCGTCAGTTTGATGTATATGATACCGAGGTCAAGCTGACTTACATAAATCATGTGAAAGGTATACGTTAAGATTTTAGTGTGTTATTAACATCGCAGCAATGCCTCGTAAAATATTACATTGACCCATATTTGAATTTTTTTTCTTCTATTTTACTGTTTATCCATTGCTATTGAAAAATACTATATGTATGTATATTACGTATACGTGACATAGCATTAAAAATTATTTTCATCTCCTTGGATTTTGAACTTCCTATTTTTTTTTCTTCATTCATTACGTTATTTTTAGCCGAAGGAACTTTGAAAAAATTTTCCTGACTTTACTCGTTTTAGTTTATATTTTTGTGTAATATATAATATTATAAATTTTTTTTTATTCCTGTTTTCCATGAGCCTGAAAATACTTAAAATACATCAGCCTGCTAGTAACCTATTAAATTCTATGTAACTAACATAAAAAAAAAACTAGTGCAACAATATCTCGCTAAAAAGTCCAGTTTACCAAATATAAATTTACCATTCAAAAAACAATCCTCGAATTTCAAATGCATGAAAACATTGCAAGAAACTATCGATATAATTACCGATATATATAACACATATATCGATCTATCAATATTTTATTGTTTCAGTTTTAGATAAAAGAAGTAAATAACTCATTGCGCCGTAAATATGGAAAAAATGCTTTATGCAACACAAGCGACTTGCTTTTCTCCAGTAATTTTTTTTTTTTAATATTTTTTTCAAAAACTACTGAATGAATAAGCACCAAAAACGTATCAGAACTGATCCTAGATAAAAATTACGTGTCGTGAAAATTTCAGCCTTATCCCTCTTATAGTCGCCTAAAAATCCTGAAAAAACCATTTTTCCAGCAATTTTTTATTTTCCAGTTTTCTCAAAAACTACTTACTATAATAGGCACCAAACTTCTATCAGACTTGCACATTCATAAGAACAATGTACCGTGAAAATTTCAGTCCAATCCCTTCTGTCTTCACAATATAGTATGGACCAGTAAGAAACAATGATTTCTGGTTAGACATGGTGGCGGCGCGTTAAATTTTGGCAGCAATAACTCAAATTTATATATATATATATAAGTCAATTTCTTGTTCCCGTTGTATCAGATCGCAATTTTCGTCTGATAATTACAAAATTTGGTACGAATATTTGTTTTAAGCCAAAGACCAGACCTATTGATTTTGGTGCGGATCGGCTGAACGGTGTTTCCGGTACCACCATTTTTGTTTTTATTTTGGCTATAAAATGCTCAATTTTGCACCAATAGCCACGAAATTTGGAACAAATATTTATTCTCTTTTATTATAGCATACGACCAATTTTGGCACAGATCAACCGAACGGTACTTCCAGTATTTCTATTTTTGTTTTTATATTGGTCATAAAATGTGGAATTTTGGAATCATATGTACGAAATTTGAAAGTAATACTCATTAGAATTTATTGTAGCATGTCACTAATTATGGTGTGAATCGACGGACGATACTTCCGGTAAAGCTTTTTTTCCCTTTTTTTTATATATATATATAAAAATTAATCACATGTTTATGTTTTCTGTTTTTTAAAAATAATGTTTTTAAATTTCATATTGTCTGATGTTTTTTCAGCAGCTAACAAATTTCGTACAACCATAACATACCACTAATGCATATAAACTTACAGACAATTGTTGTAACCATCAAAATTCATATTTATTTTTCTTGAAAACCTACTTTTTCTAGCGAGGTGGTTTGCTGCGATAGAGCTTTTTTCGTATTATTTTCAATTTAAAAAAAAAAAACAAAAAAAAAACGAAAAAACGCATAAATTTTAAATAAATTTCTCTACGGGCTGTATATATTATTGTTTTAATTCTCGTGTCCTTGAAGATATACCCGCTAAAGCAACGAGTCTAAATGAACAAATTCTGCAACACATTATATTTCAAGTGAGTACCCTAACGAAAAGAAAAAAAGAATAGAAAGAAATTTATTAATTAACTTGCTTAATTTTGAGGAAATTTCAGTAATTATTCGTTGCTGTTGGTTACAAATCGTGCCGAGAATATTGTATCTATTATTGTGTTTGTGTAATTACGATGATTACGAGGTACGGCATTGATATAATTAGTCTAGAATTTATTCACAATAATTGCCTTGTCCGGCATGTAAAGCTAAATGTACTAGTCAGTCTTTATTACGATGCAAATAACTCGGAAATATTCGAACACTGTGATGTTGAAAACAACAGCATGTTTACTACGACTGAATTGAAGCATAGATACATCACCATAAATTTTATTTTCGATACTGAAACACAAGTTGATTAAAGAGAGGAGGACCAAGAGACATTTTTCACTTTAAGGAGAAAATTAGCCTCTGCTAAGGAAGTAGTGGAAATATAAATTATTGAGTGACTGGACTAGACGTCGAGTCGAAATATAGCCTACGACAAATCGTCGTCTCATCAATTTCTCATTTCAGTAATATCCTGTAATGATGATTTCCAAACAAAAATAACGCCAACTGAAAACAGACAATGATAAATGGTCTTAGGTCAATTATCTATATCTTAAATTAAAAAGATCTTCGAACGAGAATTTCCAGATAGGAAGAGTGGTATACAGTGGGCCAAGGTTCACTGTGGGTATATGCTGGTCTATGGTTTTCAAAGCGGTAGGTAAGTAACTTGTTCCTGAACTTTATCGAAGTATAAAGAAAATAAACCAAAAACAAACCGGGTAATGACACAAAACTCTGTGAAAAGAATAAAAAACGAAAAGATGAGATATATACTAGATAAAATTGTAATTAAAAGCAGATTGAAAAACAACCAAAAAGTAAAAGCCTACACCTAAAAAAAAAAAATAAATGGAACTGGCCAAGACCAGTTTCAAGGTCGACAGCTGATAGATACGGACCGATAGAGTACCACTATGGAACATCATTATTATATTATAAAAGAAATTGACTTTTTTTTGTTACTTCATCACGATGTCTAACCGTCTACCTTGCATGAATTGACTCACACGAATGCCTAGAGTAATCTTGGCCAAAAAAATGTGCTTATACATTTAATGACGTCACGCAACTTGATGGACATTTGCGGAGGGGCAACTGGTTGGGAAGTAGGAGGGAGTCACATCTTCAAATCCTATCTGATATTAACTTAATTTTTGAAATTAATGTTTTTTTTTGTTTTTTTTTTCAAACAATAAAGGCACCGGTTTATGTCTTCGTTTAAGGTGCCAGAGGTGAGTTTCTATTTTTATTTATTTTTTAACTTGTTTGGATGACAGTTAGTTCTAGAGTGAGTTATGCAAAATGAAAACACAAAAAACTTGAAGCTTTAAATAAGTTGAAAAGTTTTCACTAAAAGTTTTGGTTCTGAACCTGTGCTTTTGAAAGATGGCACTCACTTCGGTTTTAGGGTTGTAATGTCAGTTCTGAAACGTGAAAATTCAAAAAACTGAGAGCTGTAAACAATTTACTAATTTTAGCTCTGCATAGCTGCTTTTTTGAGAGATAGTTTTTCGTGTGACTTCGAAGAAGTGAAAACTCAAAAAACTCAGAGCTGTAAAAGAGTTAGAAAGTTTTTACTAAAATTTTCAGTTGTAAATCAGTTCTGTTGAAAGTTAGTTCCAAGTTCTGCCTCAGGGTTGTAGTATAAGTTTTTAGACGAGGAAACTCCAAAAACTGGGAACTGTAGGCCAGCTACTGGCTACAACAAACAAAGTTCGCAGTCCCTTAATGGAATTCATCGTAACCCATTACTACTGTAATTTGTTCAATCCCCTTCTTCATTCGAACCCGCTTTTACTTATGTTGGGCCCCGTTACCTGTTTTTTGCATCTCAGTCCCTTTTCTTGATACTGAATCTCTGATTGTTGTTTATAAGATTTTCAGGTGGTTTTTTCTTGATCTCAGAGGCCCTCTTTGTTACTAATGAATCCCTATTTCGTGCGATGAGACTCTTATTATTCCTTACTTCAAAGCTCCTAGTTCAAGCCCACAGACCTTTAATTCTTGTTTTTCAGACCATATTTTCATTCTGTTTTCAAACACTCATTTTCTCTACCAGTCTTTTTGATGCACCTAAGCCACATAAAGACTGCCGCAAGGTAGGCAATACGTAACATAATATTTTGGGACAAAATTCGCAGGCAACTCGATAATGATCGCATTTTGCGGTATAATCTTTCCAAAACATTGTGTTTCTCTGATGCAATAATTTCGTTTTGTCGAATGTTACCGAGAGCAGGTGTATGGCAGCGATGCTGTAAGAGTGGGTACGTCTTGTATGGTAAGACTACGCGCTCTGTGTTGGTGCCAGTTGACAAATTGTTTTTTCCTCGCTCTGTGTTTGGCAGATATTCGTAAAATGCACGTACTTAATCAAACCAATTTTCACACGCAATACGAAACGATTCGTAAAAACAACAATGGCAACAACTATTCGCGGGTCGTTGGTAAACTTGAAAAAATGCAAGGATCGATTGCTAACAGCTCCGATGTTACCAGATTTCGATGTTTGTTTTTTGAAGATAATTACAAGATTCAAACATTTCTTGCTTTTCTGTTGGGGGCTTAGGCTCTTGGCCCTCTCACCAACTCAACTAACGTTTTTCAGAACATTGCATGTTGGTTTGTGCTAAGTAAACTTTATATCTCTCGAATTTGCGACACGTGACTTTTTTTCTTTTAGACACATTTTCTAATACAGACGAAAGTACCGAGTACCCATATGGTCTAGTCAAATGAGCAAATTTAGAAACATTTTACTGGAGCAAAAACTTGGTAGGTTGTGGCATTAGAATATATCTACATACTAAATTTCAGCCTTATCGACTGAAAATTTTTGCAGTCATAGTGTTAATAAAAAATTCGTATTTTTAGTGAAAGTCTGAATGTATTTCACTTAAAGGTGGGCATTGAGTACTTGAGATTGACTCGATGAAGAAATGTGTAAGCATTGTAGCAAACTAAATCAGAAAAATTTTTCGTCTGAAAATTTTTTACATATTATGTCCAATAATTTTCGACAATTTTTGGGAGGTTTAAACTCACATAAAAACATTACCTCGGGAGGTTCGGGTGGGATTCTTATTATGGTGTTAAGGTGACTATTCAAAATAATGTTCTGAAAAAAGAAATTTGCTCGATTAAAATGTGTCTCATAACCTATATGTTGAGACATCCAAAATCTTACAATCTTCCCCTCATCACTACACAAATTGGAATCTGTACATATATTTAATCACAGAATAGCTCACAAATCGTAGGTTTATATTTTCATCGCACCCCAGACAAACCAACTCAGTATTCGACACAGATAAATTTGCCTTTCTAGGAAACATACTAACAAATTTTAATCGTTGACTCATGTATACAGTAGTGACATGTAGATTTTAAACTTGATAAACGATGAACCAACGAACTTTATCTTCCCTAACTGTTCACAACTTTGATTTTACTCTGAACAGTTAGTCTCGTTTTTGATGTGAATTTTTTCCATTCATCGTGAATGTCTTATATGTTCACGACATAAATACAGTTTTTAATTCGACATTTCAAGTCCTTTTTGGAGACTTTTTACCAAAACTTATTCAAAAAGTAAACACTGTTAGCAAAATCATTACTCATTTTGCCCATAACCATTTTCAGTTTTGACTGTAGAGATACCAAATTGGAATCCATTGGTTTGTCGGACATTAAGAAACCACGAGGCTATACAAAAATAAAGAACTGCACCACCAAGACTATGTTTCATTTAACTGTAAGTAACTTTCTTTGTACTGAATGTGAATTGTACTGATGGATCAGCCTACTTATATATTTGATTTTACAAAATTGCCTGACACATTACATAGGCCTTGGGAGCTTTTGTTGGTAGGTTGGTAGCTTGACTGTTTGGGCTAACTTGTGAATTCTCAACTTTACAATTTTTTGAGACTTCTAAATATACTTCCTTTTGTAAATTCAAACCCTATACTTAGGATGTGTGTTTGCTTTCACAACGTCTAATTTGCCTAAACTGTAGTGAGGCAAAGCAGTAAAAGCTTTTGCATTGTTTTAAATTTTTCTAAAAGTTTTTTTTTTTTTTTTGCTGGATGGAAGAAATAGATACCGAAATCGATTCGTTACAACACTATTTTACGATCAATTCTAGGTTTACCAAGAGACGAGTTAACCAATGCTGTAAACAAAGGAGACCACATCATGCTTTATTACAATTACCTATTGCGAAAATTACATTATAAAAGTTATAATTCGAATAATTGTAAAATGAAAACAATACGAATATGAAACGGTATCAAATAACAATCGGCTAAATAAGTACCTACGTACTTGTAAGGAGTAATCTGCAGTTTTTGTTTCTTATTACCTTCCAAACAAACTAATTTAGCCAGTCAAGGTCATCCGACAAAGCAAGATAAGATTATTCAGGTACCTACATTATGTCACAATTTACAGCGAAAAATGGCTTCGAGAAAAGGTTTTTTCCCTCGAAATTCTTCCGATATTTTAAAATATTCAGTTCCAATCGACTTGATAGGACAAAAAAACTTCGATTACTTTTGGCAAGAATCATTAATTAATAATGTAACTTTTCATTACATTAGTATTTTAAAAACTCGTAATAGCTACAACTGTACAAGTTTTTCACCTGATACATATATGAGTTATAGAATGGAGAGGTAACTGCGAGTGCCAAAATATCAATGTTCGTTTTTCATTTCCAATTCTAGTTTGATATTTTACGATTTTAAATCTTTTCGGATTTGTTTCTCGAACATTTCAGCTTTTGAAGACAGACTGTACCACAGGCGCAAATAATGTTGAGAATTTGGGGATACTGAAGCCCCCTTGATCAATATTCATCTTCTGAAGAACGAAAATCTAAATTGTTGCCAAAAAAATTGACTCCAAGGTGAATCTTCTGTTGCATAGAATATGTTGCAAATATGCAGCATGTATAATTTTATAGTATCTTATTATTGTCAAGTTTAGTAAATTTACTGTGACTGTTCGACAATATTCGGTAAAAATGAATAATACCCACTTCCTCGTTGCATTGTTTGAAATTATTATTTCTACTGTTTTAGGTGCTATATTGCAGATTTCTTCGGTTTTGTTTTTTCAAGCATTTAAGACATCAATTATGACAATATTTCACGTCATTCTTTGCGAAATTAATTCAAAATATGGTGATATTTGCGAAAAAACTTACTACTTCGAGGCAAAACTCACATTTACTCTTTATATGGGGATATTTTTCCCTGGAATATCGTAAGTGAGAAAATTTTGGCCAAATTCTTTATTGGTAAGGAACATAACAAAATTAATTGCGAGCATTCACACTCGAGTGGAAGGCTTACATACGTGCCTCTGCTGTAAAATTAGATTTTAAAACAATGTGATTTTTACATAATACGTAATTTTTGGATAACGTGAGTTTTGAAATGAGGGTAGTCGATTGAGAAGGGACATCGCCAATTAAACATACGTATACGTTATCTTTTTTTTTTTTTGTTTTGACTAAAAATAAGGGGGGTTTTGAGAAATGAGCCCTCCCAAGCCTCCCCTGTTTGCGCCTGCAGACTGTACTTTTTGGAAAGCAAATACTGCAGTTTGGACTCGCATTAATTCTAGAATTTTCCGACATTCAACTCGAATACGAATATAAACTTTGAAGAGCTGTTATGTAATAAAAATTCCCTTGGTACCCTTTTCCGCCTGCTGAGAAAAGGCTTCAAACCAGTAAGCTACGTTTACGTGCATGTGTGTGTTTGTGGTAATGAAACTTGCTTAATTCTGTTCGTTCCACATTTAAAACTGGAATAATTCGTGTATTTTTTTTTTTTTTCTCTCTTCTCGCATGCTCAGTATTGCTACTGTAAATAACTAAACCAAACTTTTGCGAAATCAATGAAGAATTGCTTGAATGTGAAGAATATTAACTGTATTCGCATTTTAAAATACACATTTATCAATAATGAACACATTTTTCGTAAATGGGTTACTTGCATATATATATATATATGACGTATATTATACCGTACAGTATCTACCTGTATTTCTTCGTGATAAACGGAATCAAAAATTTTAAAAATTCTGTACCTATACGCAACGCGGTGAAATACGTACATAATGCAGCTTATGTTTACTATCACAAAGTATACAGTAGCCTGGGCACAGAGGTGAACGGTCGGACTTCGAAACACATAAATTAAAATGTGATGTGATCCTACGAGTTTCTTCGGTGAAATGTTTTGCTTTATGGACGACCATTTGCAAGTTCATTAATAATTAACGGGGAAAAAAAAGAAAAAAAAAAAAAACATACCTATAGGTATTATGTTGCTTCGTCAAAAATTATTTCATGTGGTTCCTCGAATGCAGTTTTCACAATTTCCTTTCACCTTTGTGACGAAATTTCGTTAAAGTGGGTCATCTGTCGACCAGTCTCAACTCGACTGTACAACATCACTTTTAAATGATTCCCGAAAATATCTCGCTGCAACATTAAAATAAACAATGATTTTTGAGGAGTGTGAAGGTAGAGGATGCCGAATGGGGTGGGGTGATGTCCAACTCCCTAAATATTTTTGTCAGTCAGAAAATTTGTCAAAAAACTTGACACAGTAAGCAGAATCGGTAATGGGCACACTTACTCATAAAATGGGAGAAAACAAACTCGTGAAAGTTCGTTACTGCATTGTAAACACATTCACAAATTTTTCAAAATTATGAAGAAAATCGAAGTCTTTTCAGTCTTAAAAGAATAATTTTTCCAGTAATTTTCTCGGACACGACTGAACCATTCGACACCAAACTTGGTCCTACATAATAAGAACTATATTTCGTGAAAATGTCAGCTCTAACTTTTTTATGGTTTCCTCAAACTCTTGAGAGAAACCACTTTTCAAGGAATTTTTTATTTTCCAGTTTTCTCAAAAACTATGCAACTAATAGGCAGCAACGAACTTCTACGAGGCTTGCCCATACATAAGAACAAGATATTGTGAAAATTTAAGTTCGATCCCTTTCGCAGTTTTCTAAACATTCTGGGAAAACCACTTTTTCAGGAATTTTTTTTTCCCAACAACAAACTCTTATTAGACCTGGTCCAATGTGATGACTACCAATTTTCTGAAAATTTCAGCACTATTCCTATGATTGTTTTCTAAAAATCGTGAACACAAATTTTGGGAGATATATATATAATTATACTATACCTACATATATATACATTTAAAAAAATCAGATTAAAATGTAAAAATAATCCCAATCCTTTTCTGTTTTCACGAAATAAATAACTTTCATTATCTCCACACCTAACCTTTTTACAAAGTCGATTTTATTCGTTCGCAAACAAATTGGGTAAAAATAAGAAGAAAATGGGAAAATGGTACCATTCGTTTTTTTCCCTCATAAGATGGATAACTTTCATCATCCTCATTCCTAGCCCTTTTACAAGGTCAATTTTAATACTCTGTTTGCAAAAATTACAATCTATTAGTTAAAAATTTTTTAAGCTGACAGCCTCTTTCCCAAATAACCGCGTAATTTCCGCAAATCTGTTTTCCTGACAGGCCATTTCTGCAACAAGATATTTTCCTGAAGTTTTTTTACCCAAATTCATTTACCCGACACCCATTTACCCAAAAGTACAAGGCCCGACAGTTTTTTCAGCTAAAAAATATTCAGGGAAATGTCTTTTCGGGTAAATGGGTGTCGGGTAGTTTTTGAAAAACGTTATCAGTTTTATTTTCAGTTTTTAAAATAACAGTACAGTGTAAGCCAAGGCTCTTAGAAATTCAACTTGTTGGTCATTAGCCACATCCTTGTCATCAATATATGCGTGTATTGCACTGGTGCAATCGCACATACATAAATCCTTCAATGATCAACTTTATTCCAATTATTTTAGCCATTATCACTCGTATGTTATTTAACCAAGTACAACACAGTGAGTATGGCAATTTATTTTTTTTCCAATGACACTTTCTGTATTACAAGCACTTACTTCTCCACAGTACCCTGGTACTTCATAACAAAGACAATCTGAAATTGACACACTGAAAAAAATCTCTGAAGTAATTTTTACTATTTGTACAAGAAAACAGGGATGGTTCAAGATTTATAGTAGAAAGTCTCTATTTTCCTATAAAAAATTCAATTCATTTTTTTCAGTGCACAAAATATTCTTAAAAATAAATAGTACAATCGCAGGAATAACTTTCTAAAGCCATTATCCCAACACCCATTTACCCTACAGTCTAAAGCCCGACAATTATTTCAGGTAAAAAAAATTCAGGAAAATGTCTTGTCGGAGAAATGACTTCAAGAAATTAGGTGTTGGATAAATGAATTTAGGGGAAAAAATTTTGGAAGAATATCTTGTTGGGGAAATGGACTGTCGAGCAATTGTATTCGGGTAACTGTCCTGAAACAGATTTTTAATGTTTATAGGAGGAATTAGCCATTATAGGTTCAGTCCACAGAAATTTTCCATTAAATGTAAAACAATGTTGTGAGTTCTCCAGGACATGAAGCTTTAGCCCTCCCCCCAAAAATCATCTAGTTCCACCTGTGTTAATCCCTCCCAGAAGATCCTCGGTTCCATCATCAACATCACTTTTTTTTATAAGCTTTGATTCTACTCACTACTACGATTTTAAAATATACCAATACCACAGCTAACCTTCCATAATGAAAAAAAGGCGTGAGTTCGGCTAGGGCCGTACTCGTGAAGGATTGATGTATAAATATAATAGTGTGTTGTATGCGTGCGCATTACGCACTCATACAACCACGATGTAACTCCTACGAGTTATTTACGTATCAATAATATATATTTCGCATGAAGCTAAAGCTAAAAATAAATAAATAAAAACTCTTTTTTTTTTTAATTTGTTTTTAACGTTAAATTTATTATAAGATTTCATCTCCTGGGAACTTGATTTTTTTGTTAATATTCTAAGTTACTTTTTAGAAATCAAATTTTCTGTTTTTTTTTTATTACTTAATTTTGGATGTATTAGATCGAAGAAGGTAATTTACTAATTAAAGCTCGGATTCATACAGATTTTATCAACTTTTGAACAGCCGATTAAATGAGAAGAAAATAAACTTTTTAAAGTATATTTAATTACCTAGATGTGGGTATCTCATTTATGGGTCAACGATTGCACCGCACGTGTTTATTAAAATCGCCCTCACAATACAAGCGCAATTAATTTCACAAAAATTGTTATTTTGGTTTCTCATCAGGTTTTAAAAATATTATTTTCATTCTACCGCACCGCGACACTAATTTATTTTCTCTTGCGTGTATATAGGATAGTGTAACGACAAGTACGTTTGTAAAATAATCAACATCATAACTCGTGGAGACAGGACTCGATGACCTGAAAAAAGTACATAATAAATTATTTTTCAGTTATTTAATACGAAGTTTTATAAAAAAAAATGTTGTAAAAACGTCTATAGTACTGACAACAGTGTAACTGCTTGAGGTTATATTTGAGAAGGAAACGTTAATTAGGTATAGGTACCTAGGTATTATATGATAATTTTATTGTTCGCTGAAAATGAATTTATTACTTACTTCGATTTTGGTTGTCCACACAAAAATGAAAAACGAAGAGTTTACGTACTCTGTTCACTGCAACTAGAACAACTTTCGTAAAAAGCATTAGTCATGTCTTATGCTAAATTTCGTTCGTTTAAGATTTACATTGCTAATTTCTTTATAATTATATTCTATCTGTAGTCTCCTTTCTATGTGGATGCACTGTTAGTGTGATATACCTGGATCAGTATTTAGATATTGGTGGACGCGGTATGGTTTGAATGACGTTCGATAGCCTAAGCTATTTTTTGAACGTCGTCTACCTTCTTGAATATTCGAGTGCTTGAATTTAAAAATAGAACAAAAACAGTGCGAACGATTTTCATTGAAGTTTAGTCAAATAAATTAGATGCCTAGTGTCCAAGGCTACCTTGCAAAATATGCTCGTACTATGTAAATCTCATGCTCGACTCTGTTGGACGATTAATCAAATTAACCATCGAAATTTTCCTTAAATTTTCGTGACTCTATGATCGAATCTCTTTGCTGTCTGAAATTATAACCTCGAAGGTACACAACAAATGGCACCCCATCTTTTTTACGGAACGATGAATTACTTGTTTTTCGATGAAAATGCACGAACTCGAGTCTTATTTTCTCTGAATTTTTGTTCTGACGTGCTCTTTTTTGAATAGTTACTAAATTTATGACGCATTTAAACGGTCATGAGTTCGCAAATTTTTTTTTTTTCTAGTATTTTTTCCTGCTGTGTATAAAACTGGAAAACGCTTTGTTTTTGTATTTTATTTTGACTTGAAGTAATAATTATAAATAATAGAAACAAGTTTTTAACGGAGTCATTTTTTGAAATCTTCTTCAAATAAGTGTGAGAAGTAAATTTCAAGTGATTCGAATAATTCAACGACGTGACTATACCAATTTCATGCTGTTATTGAACTGAATATTGTCGATCAGAAAACCTTGAAAAGACAGATATTTTTGTCTGTTTGAACCTTGACGACAAATGTTTTTCACTTGAAAACGTTAGCCCCAAAGGTATTTCGGCTTACTTATTTCTTGTTTACACATTTTTTCCAAATCTATTTAATAATAGCTGCTGAGGTTTTGTTTGAGCTAAAACGACACCCCACTCTTTCGATTCGTCCAATTTACTGTCTCTCTGCGTATGCCTGAGATATTTTTCAGCCCGAGCCATTATTACTTTGTTTACCCCGAATGTAGGGTTCAATATGGTAAGTGACTACATTCAGGTTAATAATCGGCTCGAAAATGTGCACAACTGTAAATTGCACGCTCCGCAGTATTTTAGTGCGTATAGTCATGGATGCGTTCATCTGTTGGTAGGCCGAAAATCAGTAATACGAACTTATGAAAGTAGGTAGTAGCTTAGAAAGCAGTCACAGCAGAAACGATCATGAATAAAACTATATGTGAGGTGAGATAACCATACCGCTAACCTCTGGCAACCATTTACTTTCGGACAAGGGTATGACAATTTTAGATGAATTAACTGATCGAATGGTGGACTGGATTTCTGGTGGTAGATTTGACGATATGTCTTTGGAAAGAAAGAAGTTGTTGGAAATTTTTTCATAAGATTGACTGGAGAAAATCTTCCGCTCCCCAAAAGAAAACAAGTTTTTATTGATTTTATCCCAGCAAAGCAGAGACAGAGACAACAAGGCCATCATTATGTTGCTGAGTATAGATCGCATATGGAGAACGTAGGTTGGAGATGAGGAGATATTTAATATCATCCGTTCTACGGAGCAACATAATTCAAAAATTTGCGACTATACCAAAAGTTTTTTTTTTTTTTTTTTTTTTTTTTTGCGTTAAAAGTGTTACCCCGTGTCAACACTCAACACCAAAAGGTTTGTACGGGACGAGGTTCGCACAAAACCCAACATAAATGTGAAAACCTACCGCTCCCAAAAATTATTTATCGAAACAAATTAAAAATCATCATATTTGAAAATAAATGATAAAAAATTCAAGTAAAGTCATCATCCCAAATAAATTCAAAACATTAGTGATGGTAACGAGCATTTGCTTTTTTTTTAAATGCTCGCAAGCATTTAAGCATTTACTCAACAAATTTTTGAAAAATAACCGCTTGACATTTAAAAGCATATGCGCAAAAATGAGCAAATACTCAAGAATTTATGAGCATTTTCGATAATTCTGATTTCTGGCTTAAATAGATCAATAATTTGAGTTTACAAGAAATCAATTTTGAAATTACACATTTATTATAAGCGTAAATAATCGTGTGAAATCTAGCACACTCACACCGCTGTTTCCCATACTGCATTTTGTTCTCGAATGAGTAGAGTATCTAATAAGCATCCATAAAGTCTAAATTTTATCTTCACTTTAACAACTCACAAAACATTCGGACTGAGTAAACATATAATTATTGCAACTTGCAAGTTTGCAGCGGCTTACATTTTTTAAAAAAAAGGAAGTTATATTAAAAATTCACATGCTCAGGCATTTGCTCATCAATGATAAATTCTGAAGAATTTACCATCACTACAAAACATTTAAACTTTAGTTGACAACTAAATTCTCTTGTTACACTAATCAGTTTCAATACCATCTCACACCATCTCAAGACCAGATGTTTGAAAAAGTGAACGCGGTGTTGTGCTGACCTGGTGTCGACAACGCCATGAAAATAAAACGTAAAATCCCCAAACAACTGGTTTCGAAGAAGTAAATAAAATGCTTATTATCTGACACTGGTGTTTGGGTGTCGACACTGTTGATATTTTATTGCTTAAAAAACAAACCATATAATATATTGCAGAGCTAAGACTCAGTGTTAATCAGAGACATTCAGCTACCTGCTCGCGAATTCGTAGAATTCAAAAGTGGTTTCGGGGGTTGGAACCTGCCATTGAAATTTTTATAACTCCTCTTCAGAGGATAAAACTTTCTCAACGTCTTGTCATAAATAGCATTTTTTTTTTATTGTTTTTCCTAACAGTGCTTATTTTCGAATTTTTGGCGGCATAATTTCGCTAGGTTTCGGAGCTCTTACCTCCCATGCCTCCCTTCTTTAGCTTCGTCACCGGCATTCTCGCTAAAGATTTTTTCTAAGTTGTCGATGAAAATACCAAAATTTTGCGTTTCGAAAGTATTCTTTGATGAACCACTGCCACCCGTTGACCGAGTTTCTGTATTTTTGTGAAAAAAGTTATACCTAACCCTGCTGCTCGTCTCGTACGAAGGTTCAGTTTTTAAAATTTATTTTTTTAAACTCATTATACCCAGATTCATTCTATGAACGAACTGAATCCAATGAAACCTCAGATGAATTATCGGATGCTTGTCAATCCCAGAGTAATGTCTGAGTTCGTAAAAATTGAATATTTTCTAAAAAGAATTTTGAAGTTACAAAATGTTACGCAACGTATAAGTAGGTAATAATTAATTTATCTTACTTCCACCGAAATTGAAATGAATGGCTATTAAAATTCCTTTTGTTCAATCTTCGGTGGAGATGATTCGATGCTTTGCGTCATTCGTCGTAGCAGAAATTGAAAATGTATCGAATGAAATAAAAATTTGATTGACATGACCATCTGTTCTTCAATGCCAAACCCTACACAAGCAGTATACGTTCCAGTGTTGCGAATACTGCGCAAAAATAGTAGGCCTCCCGAAAAGTTACCGCTTCATTCTTTTCTTTATTAATTTAATTGCTTTCTGAAGATCGCATTATCTGATAAATACCCTCCGTTCAAAATGGACTGTGCTGAGGCCGAATTAAGGGGTGACCCTAAGAGCCTAATCTCATTTTGTATTATTTCTAAAACATGGCAATGCCTAACTACTTCAAAGTGAAAGTGTTCTAATTATCCATTTTTTGCGATCTAAAAGTTTATAGGGTGTTTTGAAAAATGTGAAAAAATCAAAGCAAATAATTGTTAAACACGAAGAACTTATGAAAAAAAGTAATACCATGACATGTTTACGCCGGTCGTAGACACTACCTCATGTACCTTAATCAAACAAACCTTAATTTTACCTTCCCTCTGAAATCACCAAGTAACAGACTGTTCGAAATGGAAAATTTAGGGTAACTTAATTTATTCGCATAATTTTTATTCATCGATATCATCGTATTAAGAAAATACGTAAGTATTTATTCCATACCTATCGTTAAAAACTTTACGAAACTATTTTGTCGAGTCGAACATATTGATTTTTCCAATGTTTTTTTTTTTTTTTTTTTGTTTTGGATATGATAATTATATAGGTGTACTTGATTCATCAAAATACAATTTATTTCAACGTACCGAATTACTCGAGTACCTAAAAAACTTTAATTTACATACCAGTTCATTTAGCCTATCGCACTGATTTCCTGACGAAAGAAGTTATATACGAAATCAATGCTTCCTCATTTTTGAACCGGAAATTCTCAGACAATTGTACCTAAATTCTATGCCATATGTTTAGTGTTTACTATGTCTACGTTCGTTTGGAAAGTCTGCTGATGGAATCCGACGAAAATACCAACGTACATAATTTCTAGGTAAACTCGAGACTTTTGGTCATTGCTAATTTGAATATTTAAAATGAACTACTAGATGCGAATCACTCGGAATATATTTTGCGAGAAATAAATTTTTTCGAAAACCAAACAAAAAATATGTCAAATTCGTCTTACATTTTATTCAGACTACGAAAAGAGATTTGTCGTGTATCGACACTGGCCTCCGAAGTTGTGGGTGCCCGAAAAAATGTGGAAAACTTTTTTGATCGGCTACAATTTTTCTCCATCCAATTTCTACCTTTTTAACCCTTCCCCGATTTTTGGGCCCCTTAATTTTTGCCCTGTCGTAATTATTGTTTTTATTTTCTTCTTTTTGTTTATCCTTTTGCTGTCATACAGCATACTTACACGTAATTATATTATTATTAACCAGTACAGGCCTGTAGCCACGTACGGGCTAGACCGGGCTCCGCTCGGTCTTGACAAGTTCCAGCCCGTCCTGGCACTTTTTGAGCATATTTGCATGCATAAAGGTAAAGGTGCCATATGGTTTTTTTTTTCATCTTAGAAGAAAACGAAAAGAGTGAAAAATTTTTTTGTTTTTTTAGCACCTGGGGTACATACGCCACTGCCATGAGTGAAAGTGCGCCCCTCAACAATTTCAATAGCCCCTGCTGATAAAACTGGCTGACTACGGGCCTGACTCAGTATGAAATAAAATTAAGCTTGTTTAAAAATTTGTGTGCAACAAGTGATAAGAATATTTTTTATTGCAAATATAACGTTAAACATTTTTAACGAAACTATTCTCCCACTTTAGTCAATATTTCCCAAGATAATTTCAAAAAACTGATATGGGGGCACATTTTCCATAATTAATTTTGTAGAAAGAGGGTTGGGGGTTGAAACTTTTAGTGTTATTTAGGACGCTCATCCTCAAAGATTAGTGAGAAAAAACAAACTATGGCAATTTTCCAGAATGAGATTTATATCGTCTCTGCACTACAAATGTATTTTCAACGTAGAATTATTACATTCATTTTTCACATAAAAGTTGGAAAAATTGAATGCAACCAGCAAAAGTGAAAATGCCCCATAATATTTTACTAGTCCTGCAATGCTATATTCGGCCTATAGTATTACTTATGTTTAACAAGCTACATCTCTAGACAATGTGGCCACAGGGTTTTTGCCTTATTTTATATGACTTTTTTTCTTTCTTTTTTTTTTAAATTTGTTTTTATTGTCATGAAAAATGACCGTAGGATGACACCATTAATATCAACTATGAATAAAAACTGGAAATAAAAAAATATGAATGATCAAGAAATTTCAGAAGTATTTTCAAAAAGAAGACAACTGTTGAAAGGAAGTGATATAGCTATATATTTCATTTAATAATACTTAACAAAGACGAAACACTTGAAATTTATTGTCAATTGTCACATTTTACATAAATTTATCGCAAAATTAGAATAAAAAAAAATAACATAATATAAATGGATGAAAATTTTATTTTCATTTTTCACAGTTGAAAAAGTAAACATAAAACACAGGTTGAAGAAAATGAAGAAGGAAGATAGGTAATAAATAAATAAATAAATAAATAAATAAATAAATGTTCGCAGATATCGTCATAAAATAGAAAATGTTATTTTCACAGTTAAAAAAATAAAAACATGGAACTCGGGCTGAGGAATAACGAAGGATGAAAAGGAAAAACATAGCGATTTTAATAGGGTTTTTTGTAAGCAAAAACCCTAAATAGGAAACACTAGCTAATTTTTTTTCGTTCTTTATATTCGCAACGTTTAACGTGATAAGTAACAATTTTTCCAACGTTCCAGTTTACTGACAAGGTAATTATTTGCAGAATCATTGTCAATATTTCGTCAGCATTTTTATACCCATTTTTTTTATACCGCATGACCTAGTTTCCGTCATTAATGGCTGCCCGTACTTGTCAAACAGTACGAAAAATTCGCACTCTCTTGTCAAAATTAACTGGTTTTCGATTTCTTGAAGAAAGTGTTTTGTGTTGTAAATGAATTGGCTTATGTGGGTATGCAGTAGTGGTTCGCCGTGTTTTCTCTAAATATGTTTCAGATCGATGCATTTCGTTTACGTTAAAAATGGCGGGTTATTTGCGAAAGGACCTCCTCGTAAATCGTTGGATAAAAACCCGATACCTACGTAATATCGTGTGTAAAATTCAATGCTCTGTACCTAAAGACGGGTGCACGACCACCCGTACCCCGTGCCCCAACGCCCCAAACCCCCACGCCCCCGCACGCACACACACAATTCATGATCTTTTAACCGTGTAAAATGTAAATCGTGGTCCCTTGTGCCTTCCCCACTTTTTATTAAACTCACGCCTGCTTTGATGTTTTGGTTTATCTGTCCTATAAATAATTTTTGTTTTTGTTTTTCTAATCAAGATTTGCATAAATTTTTGACGTTTGTATTAGCTGAAGATTTCCAAGAATGTTATTTTATTCGGCTTGTTTAAAGTTTTTCGACGATTTCTCGATGATAACTTGAAGTTCTAAACACAATTTAGGTTTTTATCCTTGAACTTCATCGCTACGATACCACATCATAAAATTAGTACTCATTTAAGCTGTAATTTAATCTTCAATTTAGAAAACAAAAATACTCATTTTATCTTTGTTCTAAGCAAGTACGATGTTCATTCTTCAACAACACGACGAAATTTAAAAGATTTTAATCGTTTAAAATAAGTTTAAATGTTATACGGTTGTATTTTTATTGATTTTTTTTTTTTTAATTATTTTTTTATTTCATCTCGTAAACTTTTTTTATTTTAATTTCCAGCACAAGGAAATAAAATATTAGAAAATATGATTATTGATTACTGTAGGAAGCATGATTGATAGAAAAATGTAATGTTAAACTGTTGGTATGCATTTTAATTGAGTCACTTATTGTCGGATGAATTCAATTTTTATTTGATCTATTTCGAAACAGTCTGTACATGAAAAGAATGTCAAGCTATTAATGATCTAGGTATAAATGTTATTGCTTTGTAAAAATATCATAAATAAAACTCGGAATTACATGCCTCGGAAATGGTACATTTCAGAGTTGTGAAATCAAAGTTCCCTTACATTTATCTTGCCAAATCACCCCTTAAAAGTTGGCTGGGTAGATAAATTTGAACTGGGAACAAGACAATAATGTGAAGAAATGAGTGATCAGCTCTGCTAGTATACAGAAAGAACGATCATATCAAAATAAAATTACATTTCGAATGAATAATTGTATTGCTAAAAAGCAACCGAAAAGTTTTTTTGAAAGTTTCTGGCCCTCTTTAATAAATGGAAATCCGACATTCAAATAGTGTGATTTTTATTCTATGAAGCTTCTAAAGATCAAAAATGTGGGATAAGAATCATTTTTTGGATTAAAGGTCAAATTTCTCTTCATCTGCAGAAGCCAAAGAATTCTATAATAAACAGCTAAATTTTCTTTATAAATAATGTCGACAGCCTAATTGTCGGAAATTTATATTTTTGACTCTTAGGGGAGTTATGGTTTTCCCTATATTTTCTTGCATGGAAAGTTTCTCCATTTATTTTTTATTCTATCATTTTCTGACTTCGTAGTAGTTACGTATCAAAATTAAACGTGGAATTCATATCAAATAGAAAATTCGTATCTTTTTCACAACTCTCCCTTCCATTTCACTTGTTTCCCCTCATCACCTTCACGTATAAAATTGAACACGTTACTGGCATGATAATGTTCTCACTTTTTTAAACTCATCTCTAAAATCCCGAACTGAAGGTGTGTACTTAAGTGTGTTTCTTCTTTGATCACGAATATTTTTAATACGCACAAATTTTTGTTTTCCTATTTCAGAAAGCAAAACTATTTTAAAAGGCGTGTCTGGTCACTTCAAATCTGGAGAATTGACTGCCATTTTGGGACCATCTGGTGCGGGAAAATCCAGTTTGCTGAACATCCTTACCGGCTTTCAGTAAGTAACTTATATGTATGTAATTTTTAGAAAATCTATTTACTAATCCGAATCTCACGAAACGACCAAGGGATAGGGGGTACATTTTTCGTTTCATAACACACGGAAAATTTTGGCGCCATAAACTCAAATTACCTCCATTCATAATACCTACAGTCCATTTTCTTGATACCACGGTACAAGTGGCAATTTTCATTAGTAGTGAGCCAAGAACTTGACCTGCTGATTTTAATACAAATCGGCCGGACAGCTTACTTCCGATATCGCTATTTTTGCATTTATTTTGGCTATAAAATGCTTCGTTTTCTGCCAATAGCTACGAAATGTGCAAAAAACATTTTTTATAATTTATCGTAACATATTATGCTACTGATTCTGGTGCGGATCAGCCGGACGGTGCTTCCAAAAAATTTATTTTTGTTTCGATTTTGAAAGAGATGATACGGTTTTAAACTGTGTAATTTTAGATAAACAGTTACAAATTTTAATTCAACCATCAATATATATGATCGATTAGTAACATTTCGATCTACATTTTCTAACGGAGCTGCTGCTCCATAAGTTTCTTTACTTTAAAATTATTAACCAGAATTTTTTTTTTTTTTTTTTTTGTTTTAATCAAATACCTACGTTTTATTCAATCGAAAATGTTATTATCAAATGAATTTATAATATCACTAACCGCCACAAATGAGAAATTTCGTCGGTAAATTCCCTCCTCCAGTCTCGATAAATAAAATCTTGACAGCTTTTAAATTGTGTTGAAAATTTCTTCTGTGATTTCCTTAAAAAATTATAATTATAAAATAACTTTTGGTTGATATGTATAAATAAAAATATGGCCTAATACTGCAATATTGGTAAATAAATAAACAAAAAGAAAAAGGTCTGACCTCAGTTACCAAAAATACGGTGTGCCTGAGAGGTTTGCCGAGTGTCAACCGTGTAAATAAACTGAAAAGTGAGTGTAATAATATTATTGCTGCACATTTAGATGTACGTTTGCCGACTTCGAATTAATTTTTTCTACAGCCATCTACATCTAATGTAGGTACTCAAGTACCTGCAGCACATCCTCAACAGACATAACTTAGCCTTCTGCCTCACTTTAAATGTTGTTCAAGGTTATTAGAAAATATACTATTCATCATAAGGTCATTTGTGTGTATGCCATATCATCGTTTTCTAATTTTTCATCCACTTTTACGAGTATCTTTGTCCTTCAATTACTTTTGGTACGATGACTTTACGATGAGAAAGACTTTTAGATAAATTGTTGTATTATGAAGTGGTCACGATTTCGTCGCCCATGTTGCAACTACTTTGAATTTTTTATTTATTCCCAAATACATAATATGTATTTATACCTTCATTAACTTTTACTGTCTTTGGTACCTGCGTCTCGCAATTTACAAAAATTTATTCAATTAATCTGTCCATGGTTACAATGCTGATTCGCACTTGGCTAGTTTTATAGCTATTAGTCAGCTAGGCACTTGGGGCACTATTCTGTTTAAAGTTGAAGTGACTATATCCCATTTTAGTTATTTAAAGTAAACTTTAACTTAATGAGTAGTATTTTAGGAATTTCCGTAGAATCTCATAGGGCGAACTGCCAAGTTTAAGTAGATTTTTGAGTCTACATTTAGATCAAGTTCAAAGATGGGTCAAATTAAATCCACCCATTAATTTTTACCGACTGCGTCAGAAAGAGGTATAGTGTTTCACCCATTTTCGGGCTATCTAATGAAATTTTGTGCCTCTCTGCAGCACTCAATTTTCTTCTTAAAAATACGAATGATGGTTCAAAAAGTTTGTATTTTTACAGTGAGTAACACTGGCCATAGAAATCCGAAAAATTTCCCATAGATGACTCAAAAATTAGATTCAAAATTTTGGAATTTTTTTCATCAAAAAAGTAAAATGACCAATCAAAACCCCCGATTACAAATATAACGCATCCTGATTGGATCACCCAAAAGTGTCTAAGATACGGTATTTCTTGTGGTTATATAAATATTTCAGATAACACCTTTCTCTTAGAATTGCATTAGCCTTCCTTAGTTATGCACATAAAAACATTTCACCAGCAAAATTTTAAGTTTTGAAATTTTACTGTTTGATACATCATCAGTATGTATTTTGAGGGGCTGAGTCCGAATTTGGTGTTCATTTTTTCATTTGACCCATTTTTCAACCCCCAGTAGGCAGCAAAATGGAGTGAATTTTGAATTTCTACATTTTATTGTGTGATATATCACCAAATATGTTTTTTGATGTTCCGAGTCCGAATCTGGTGTTCATTTCTCCATGTGACCCATTCTTCAGCCCCCAATAGGCCTCAAGAGGGGGTTAATTTTGAGTTTTCACATTTTAATGTACCTATGATACATCACCAGATATGTTTTTTGAGGTACAGAGTCCGAATTTGGGGTTCATTTTTGTATTCAACCCATTCTTCAAGTACCAGTGGCCCCTAAAAGAAGCTCAGTTCTGAGTTTCCACATTTTATTGTGTGATACATCATAGTATACGGTTTTTGATATGCCTTTTTGTTAAATTTTTATTACTATTACTACTAATATAGTCCAATATAGTAGATATAATGGTATTTAAAATTGATTTTAAACTTTTAATCTGTTTTCCGTGCATCTGATTCGAATTTTGTTGTTAATCAATAAATAAATTTGAGTTGCCGTAATTGAGAAAAAAACAATAGGCTGAAAATCAAATTCAGATTTGTCCAAATATTAGAATATCAATAATTATCTGTCACTTCTGGAGCAAATTCTTCTTAATGTGAAAAACTGGTAGAGACTTTCATTTTGCATTTTATAAAAAATTATTCAAATAATTAAATTTAAAAAATAAAATAAAACCGACTGCATATAGGGACATAAAACTTAATAAAACTAAAATGTTGAAAACAAGTGAGGTGAACCCATTAATCAGTGATAAAAATGCTCTAAAAATGCTCTACACATTATGCCCCGTGCTTTCACCATTACAGACTACAATGTGTGATTATTTAATTAGTTTTTTTTCTTCAATATTCTTCGATAGTTACTTAAAGCGATGTACAAATGTATTTTGTTAAAAAATTAATTTTTATAAAATTTAATACCTACAAAAAGTTTTAACTAACTTTTTTCATAAATATCTCATAAGCTGAGTTACATGGTGATAATAAAGTGTGGGTATGTTTTTTGAAATCATAATACTGCAGTCTTCATTATTTTCTTACTGTAAAGCCAAAAATGGACATAGATTTAAAGATGGTTAAAGAAATATTCTAACTATTACATCTTATCAATATTATCTGTCAACTATTTGTCATATTTCAGGCTAGTACATATATGGCATACCAAATAACAAAAATAAGACATCAGAAAAATTAAGTAAGTATGCGAAAATTAAAATTGTTTTCATTTTTTTCTGATGGTTTATTTTTCTAACTAAGGACACCATGATCGTATGCGCAAACAGGAAATATGATGAACAGAGCTACAGACTACAGTCTGTTATATTGATGGGAAATATCAGTATAATATTATGATTATTTCATTTGCCATCTTTACGTTGTCTATTTTTATTATCAGCTTCTCAATAATAAAAATATAATGCAAACTGTTAGGCTTTTGAAGAAAATACCTTTCTGTACCACTCCGCATCTCACTTGGTATGGTGGTAATGTAAAAACATTTCGTAACAGTTTGCCCTTGCACTGATGCCGAAGTACTTTTATTTTGAATCATTTCACTATTAAGTAGTATTAAAAAAACTAAAAATATTTACACACTGTAGCCCCCCTCTCCCTAAGAAACACAGGATATGGTGGTGGAGTAGTTTTATGATTCATTATCGATGAGTCCATCTCCCAAATTTTGTGAAAATTTTTCCATCTTTCCATTCTTCCTAACTAAAAAACTTTGGGTGTGGTTTTTCAGCCCGCAAAAAAATGTTAAATCGACAAAAAAAAAGAAATATGCAATTAGGTAATGTAAGTTATACTATATAACACATAAAATATCAAGTAATTTACAATAAAAAAAACTTCACCCATTAAAAAAATAAAATCGAATGAAATATATATAGAATCCAATGTAACAGGAGGAAAAAAAACTAACGATATATAAATACCTTTTAGACAAGGAAAAGCAATTCCCGGTAGTTACCTATATTAGCCCCAAAAATTTAATATGAACACAGTTATAAAAGTCAAATAAAAAATGAAAATAAATATTTACAATCAGTAGGTAATCTGTATATTAAAATTTTTGGTATTCGTTAAACTAGAGGACATTTTTTTTTTTTTTAATGGCTGTCCCCTTTTACTGTTCTATCCTAGAGGTATATCCATTGCTTCAAGTGGCACCTCCACTTCTTCACACTTGATCCATATACCAATGGAATATGCTTTTTGTATGAAGAAGGGACAAGTGCATGTTACATCGTCAAAATTAAACTTCCATTATACATATTTCCACATGTCAGTTACTGAAATTGTCAAACGTCTTCCATTTCACCTTGTCCCATTCAAAGTTTTTAAGATATTTGTGGGGACGTTTCCCTCTTTGCCTCCCTCAGGGCTCGGCCCTGCGTAAAACGAATTACATCGTCTGTATGCACTCATACAGACGATGCGTTTCTGTGTTTACCGTGAGGCGGTAAACTGATTACATACTCACTGACAGTATACGTGCTGCGGTCTGTATAAGGTACTGCCTCGCCTTTGGACAAATGCCTCAGTTAGGAAGTACACTTTGTGTATGGTTAGGCACTTACACCGGCTGGTTACCGGTACCGAGAAATAATTTGGTTGCCCCGCACGTAAACCACTGTCTCCCTCAAAGGTTCCATGAACCCCGTGTAGGTCATCTACCTACACCAAACAAGCCACAATATTTTTGTACAATTGGTGGCTTTAACTTTGAAGAGGAAGTGAAGTACTAAGTGCAGTTTTATACATCACGTTGAAGCACTGGCACTTTTTCAGCCACCCATCGTCTGGTTACCTGGTATCCACAGTCTGGAAAAATGGAATGAGCACCAGTAAAAATAAAACACAGTTAATGAATATTGGATCCCGATGTTGCAACTATTGTTTCACTATATTCACACAACAAGAGAGAAACTGTCCAAATGGCAGCCTTTCCCTCAAAGTATGCACTTTTTCTATTATGGTATTTGTGGCCTCGACGCTGTTATTTGCGGATAATTTTATGCGCATGTCATTTCGGGATTAAACTTTAAATGTCGTTAAACTTTACACAGTTTTGTTGCGACTGATAAATATTTTGTGTGCATGTCATTGCGAGATTTAAACTTAATGTTAATTTGAATTAATTTATGATGCACAAAAATTTCGTTCGAACTGCTTTTTTATTTCGTGCAATTAATATACCTCCAAAAACTTAATAGCTATACGTTACTGAAAAACAAGGTTGTGTATTCAAGAGTCAGTTTCTTGCCCATAAACTTTCAGTCTGGTGGCGCTTTTACTTGTTTCGCCTTATTTTCACTCCTGGCCTCGAGTTTATTTTTAAAATATTGAATTTTCCCCTCTTATTTCCTTCGCTACCCTACCTAAAAAGAACTTCAGAGCTACTTCACTGGAAAACAATGTTAATTAATTGTTTCTTCCAGAATCAGTTTCTCGCGCATGAATCTTCAGTCTTTGGTTTCGTCTTCAATTTTTCCCCTTTACATTAGATTTTCAAAATCTACTTTTAATGTCCTTTCTAATGAGACTCACGTCATGAAAACCGGACCAATATCGTTTTAAGAGTAAAAGAAAGCATACGAAAACTATTCAGCTGTTAATAATAGGTTAAATATGTGTAAATGTAGATGTATATATTTATGTGAAATATCGGAATTGTGGAAAAATTGGGATTTTATAATATTTTATGACTTTTTTTTCGATTGTGAGTCAAGCAACCTTTCGCGAGCCACATTCGGCCCGCTGCCGTAGGTTGAAAATTCCTGCCGTAGACATCGCTGTAATTTATAATTATATAGCATCACTTTAGAGTATACTGATTATTTGCGATAACATTAGTAATTTCTCGACAGTAAATTACAAAAAACCTAAATTTTTTTGGTAATCGGTCCAAATGAATATTTTAATTTGCAATTCGAAAGATTTCTCGCACAGACCTTAGTTTTCTATTATAGAATAACGCTTACTACAGCTTTAACATTTTCTTTTTTTTTTTTTTTTTTTTTTGGTTTTCTTCTATCTATAAATGATACAGACATTGAATCCGTCTCATTCTATGGAAATGTAAAATATTCGCATATTCTATTAGTTTTAATTTAAAAATTTTCTTCTCAGTATCGCCACGGAAAAAAAAATATAAGGCTGCGAATAATTCTGTTAATTTTAGTTCTTAAAATTTCCCTCAGAAACATTTATTCACCATTTTCATTCGCATACTTTCCCTACAAATTTCCATTTTATTGATCTCTTTCACAATTATAACAATTTGAAAAAAGGCAACTGTAAGTTTTTTTTTTGTTGAAACTGACGAGACTGGATTTTAAATTTATTTTATTATCGCATTTGTCGGCAAGAATTTTCGTATTTGAAATTTATTCCAAGTCATTTTCGTATCGACACGTTCTTTACCGATTTATTTTATTAATGAGTGATGAGTTGAAATTTCGTATTAGTTTTCGAGTTTACCTCCACTTTAGCTAACAGTAACTATTATTTTTGGACTTAAGTTATGCATCATTCGTGTAACGATATTTTTGTGGTATTGTTACAATATTAGTTCACGATTTGGATTGATTATAATAAAGATCTATCGAGTTTAAAGTACCTACAAGAGTAAAAGTGTGTAAATACAAATGAGATACCTATTTCACTGTAGGTAGGTACTGTAATCACGAAAAGAAAATATGAGTTATATTAGGCTGTATGTAAGAATTGATTTCGAGTGATCATATTAGTAAGCATTCCTTTTTTTTTGGGAGGATTATAAATCCATTAGTTAAACACAAAATGCTTAATGGTAAGAAAATGGTTGGTTAAATGATTAGTGACATAACATAACACGACAACATGTCGACAAATTAATTAGCGGAAATGATAGAATACGAAAATATCGTGAGACATTCCTAATTCGTACCTTTGAACTGCAGTCATGGTTCACATATTTTGAGTTGCTTAAATAAAAAATAAGTATGAAAATACATAATTGGAGAATTTAGAATAGGATGATGGGCATGGCTCACACGGAGGAATAGCGAATAAAGAAACATAATTGCACAATATGAATATTGAAAATTTTATATGATGAGGAATATTCGACCAACGTATTTTGGATTTAATCATCGAATTCTCGTTTTTTTATTTCTTGGGTGAAAGATTCAGCTTACTTCTCCCCGACATTAATGCGTTCGGGCTTAATTAATCAGATTTCTTTTTTTTTTTTTTTTCTGTTGGAGATAGTGATTAGAAAATTGTTATCGTTTATAGTTCTTGAACGTATCGATAAAAGTACGAACCAATAAGGGTTTAAGGGTTTGTATTATGTAAAGCTGAGAACAGCCGCCAGAAAACTATGTACCATCGTGTGAATGTACCTACCCTCAATTCGATATTGGAAAATGGAAAATGAGAACCGTTAGATCGAAGTTAATATAACATTCAAAGACCCATGTAAATTATGCTTAGTGAACAGATTGAAATAGCTGATAGGTATGCGTAATAAATTCCTAGCTTCACGCCAGTGCTAAAATGTGGATTTAATCATCAAATCTTACCTACTTCTATATAAACTACCTTATGTCGAAAGAGCAATATTGAGCTTTTGTTACTATAACTATAGGCCGAGTACGAGTAACTTTTTTTTGACAAAAAAGTTTTTAAAAGAAGCGTACCTCAGAAAAAAAGTGACAAAAATATGTAAAAGAAAAAATGTAACAACCAAAATTATGACGTCATCAGCCCCTCCAGAAATAGATGACAGAAAACGTCTTTCAAAGAAATTACCTCATTTAAAAAAAAAATAACATAAAAAATGTTACAGTCAAATTTATGACGTCATCCCTTATTCCTCCTGCCAAACTTTCCGAGTGCAAAATTAGGACGTCATCATCCCTTTCAGCTACTAAAATTTCCAATGCATCCATTCCAACAGCTAAAATTTCTACTGCTAAAATTTTCAAGTCCAAAATAATAACCAGTGTATTGTATTTTTCTAAACAAGCCCCAAAATATTCTTAGACTGCTCTCTAATTAAATAGATTAATTAATTAATGAAATAAATTAAAAAATAAATAGGTACCTACCCAATTCAAATAAATACAAATACAAATGAAAATCTGCTACAACAAATCCGGTTACTACAAATTATTGGCAAAAACAAACGAATTTTGGTGCCAAGTGAAGCCAAAACACCGGCTACAACAAATAAATCTCTTGTACTTTCTTAATTTATTTCATACAACAAACCACTTTTTCCATCCAATCCCAATATTCTTCCAGTAGTCACTTTTATGCTTCTAAAAATTACCATGTGTTATTTAGTCACTATTCAATTGCATTTTAATGGCCAGTGAGAATAAACATTAATGTCTTCATAATAATGTATTGTTGCTGATTGGCTTACTGATTTTTAACCCCACATATCCACAGCAAACCGGTTATAGCAATCAGTTAGTTGTATCCAGCTACTGGCTACAACAAACAAATTTCACTGTCCGTTGAAATTCGTTGTAACCAATTTCTACTGTAAATAAATAAATATGTATAGATAAATAAATAGATTTATTGCGTATTAATTTGTTTAAGTATGTTAAAATTTAGGGTGATGGGCATCAACTCAGGGGCAGCAGAAGGGGCTGATGGCGTCATAATTTTGCACTTGGAAATTTGGGGGAATTGTCAGCTTGGTTTATAGGGCGTCCCCTTGAGGTTTTAAGTATCTAAATTGAAAAAACTTAATCAAATCAGGCCAGCACAATATCCTTTTTATTAAATACTGAGTAGCTTCGAGACGAATACGAAATTGAATCAGTTTATTGCCGTCGTTTTAAAAGTTTCATATTCAACTCTTTATATACTTAGCAGTTGTATTTTCTCGCTTCGCATGCGCAAGTACTCGTTTTGCTTCTTCACGCGTCAAAAACGTCTTTCGCAGGCCAGAAACCAGTTCATCGTATTTACGGAATTATGGTCGCACGTTGAAAGTTCCTCGTTGCACGTTCTCTGATCCTGTGGTCGCATTTTTAACCCTGACCCTCGGTCAAGAGCGTGTGTAAATCGAAACCTTCTTTGTTTCGGTTTTCTTCGTCATCGAGTTTGCACGTACATACCTATATGATGCAGGTACATAATTATATTCAACTGCGTCGACCTGCGTTAAATTACATGTGCAGCTAATGTTCAATGAAGCGACGACGTACCTATTTATAATTTTTTGCCCTTCTTAGCCGCCGAGTTTAGTACCTACCCAAAAAAATTTGGACTCGAGACTCGTAAACGGGGGAAGGCTGGATAAAATCACTTTCTGCAGATTAGTGCGTAGGTATTCCTTCTTTTCCTCTCCGCGAAGAAAATAAGATACCTCATCTAACCAGAGAGACTAGTAGTCAAATTTTATTCTAAAGGAAGTAGATAAGTGGGAAGATTATGCACCGCGTGGAAACACAATATCATTTAGCATTACTTGTGAAAAATGGAGCACTGCACTAAAAAACCTAAACTAATTCGTTATAAAGCGATATTTCAGGAAAATAAATCAAAATTAATTTAAACAGTTTATCATTTAGGTATATTTTTTTTCAATTTTGAATAACGAGTTTGAAAAAATTTCCTCATCCCCTCCAAAAAATTCTAACTGCATTCTAAAAAATTTTGAGTAACATTTGAAACTTCTTCAGCGAGACTGTCGTTCAAAATGTTTGACGTTACGCAGATTGGACCCCATTTCTGACGATTTTACTCGATTTGAGCGAATTTTTTTCTCGTAAATATTACCTATTGGGTACTGTTAGTAGACTTTTTGAAATCAATTTCAGTACCCATAAATTGCTTCAGATTGTGAAAATTGCTTAACGTTATATCATTATTTCAAGAGAAGAAAAAATCGTTCTTTGAATTTTGTTACGCTCCTGAACCCCTATATTTCAATTTCGTCCGTTTTTTATGGAATTCTCATGCGTGGAACACGTGAGGCATGCCAACTTATCACGTTATTAACTGAAGTCTTTAATTTTTTCGGTGGGAATTTTACTACAGTTTTGGCACTTAATGACTCCTTTATTTGGATAAAGGAATAAGTTTGGGGTGAAAACGAGTTTTTGAAAAATACACTTTTATATATTTGAGAAATAAAAAAATTACAAAAAATTTCCATCCATAATGGGATTTGAATTCGGTCAGGGGTGCTTCGCACAAAAGAACACATCATCACCAGGATGCTGCAGTGATGGTTGCTGATGACAGATGAAACTTATGTTGAAAAAGCAGTCATATTGACAAGTGATAACTGATAAAAACGAAACCCGTTTTTAGCGACCCCAGATGTTAGTCCTAAAACTACATCACATTTTGTTGCGTTAGTAGTAACTGCAATAAAAACGTATAATAAACAAGGAAAATTATCGTCACAGGTAAATTTTTATAAAATTTTTTGGCGGGCAATGGAAAAATATTTTTTGACCTGCTTGCAATGTTTTGGTTTGATTGAATTTCTGGAGGGCAAAATAATTTTCTGATTCAATCTACCCAAATAATATTATTTACTAATAGCTTAATTTACAAAAGAAATGGCAAACCATAAAAGAACAGAAAATAAAAAGAAATTACCACCTATGGAAGATACGAAACTTATAATCATTCAACAACTCGAGGTTTATTTTATTTGCTAAGTAGTGTTGACACCAGGTTGACTCTAAATGGCGCTATTCCACTCTTACAAGACGAATGCACCAACTGAAAAATGAAAACAGTTCAAATGAAGGAGAATAGATTCCCTCGGTGTCACAATGTCACCCGTGTTGTTTTGTTTTTTTTTTTTTGAAAAATAAAACGAACCTACTGTTGGATGTTCAGATACGTAATATTTGTCTAATTATTTTAATTCTTTATGGAGCACGCTACATGGGGATTGCCATGGAAAATGAAAAAGAAAGACCAGAGACTGTTTTTTTTAATTTTCTCAGGAGGTGTAAGATTCATTCATGGGGGTACGTTGCACCCCTTACACCCCGCAAAATCCCCCATGACTATCGTTTTATCAGAAACACGTTACATGGTACAATTCCAAAAATAGTAATTTTTGCAGGTGACATTAAATACAAATTATCGATGAGCATTATCACTAGTGAACTACATGAAGCTGTGTCTAGCCTAATGGCACTTTTATTAGTTGTATTTAGATTTTAGGTGTATTTTTCCGAAAATAAAAACGGTTTTTAAGCCATGGTAATTACTACTGACGAACAATTAATGTAAAACCCAAGACTGTAGTAGTCTTGTTCTTGGTCTTGGTCTTGAGCTTGGACTAACATGTCTTTTAGCCGTAGTATCGGTCATGCTGGCGAGAATTTTACCATTATTGGTGGCTAAATTAAACTTTAACCATTTGCAAATTTCGAAAATATGAAAGAAAAACATGAAGCACTAAATAAGTATGTACTTATTGCAATTTATTTAGGAACCTAGGTAATTAAGAACTAAGTTTTGCATTTGGCCTTGATCTTGGTCTTGCACTTTTTGTAAGACCTCTTTTACCCTAAACCACAGAATCTGCATTGCCTAAGAACACTTTCTTGAAAAAACATCTTTGGAGAACAAACAGTTCCTATCAATTCCAACCTAACATAGTATGACAATATGTGCATCAACAATGCATAGAATTCTTTTCCAAATAACTTATTAAATGATTAATGTACCTATATAAGTACATCATGCTTCCCGACACGAAGAATAAAATTTATGGACTTATCTGCAATGACTAACCTAAAATATTGATTAGATTTTTTTTTTTTTACAGTAAAAATGGAGTTAAAGGTACCGTCAGAGCCTCGAATCAATCACCAGAAAAACCGAGAAAAATCAATGGTTTATGCTTGAAAGATTCGTGTTACATATTACAAGATGATCAATTGTGTCCGTTATTCACTGTATTAGAAACCATGTTTATGGCATCTGACCTGAAACTGGGTTCTGCTATATCTAAGAAGTCAAAAGCATTATTGGTAAGTTGAAAAAATTCGTACTAGTATAATTCTCGACGACACTTTAAATTCCTTTTCGTCGTTGTAGAGGCCCACACTCACCCACTGAATAGAATAAATGAGAAGCTGCAACTTCTCTGATTATTTTTCAGATTTTGTTTATTAATTAACTTAATTTATATATGACAGGAGGCTTTATTTTTAATTTTTTACAAGTTTTTGTTGTACTTTCTCAAAATGTATTTCTGTTAGGAGACAACCGCATTCGTTTAGCCTAGACGAGGATAAGACATTGTTTGCTGGACGCTAGAGGATAAATATTATTTTGGACTTGAAAAATTTTGCAAATTCTTATCAATTATCACAGGCATGAATTGTAGTTATATTGTATATGTACTTTGTAGTTTCATTCATTTGAATCATATTAACAAGTACCTAACAATAAATTACTTTTGGGAAAGCGGTTTAATTAATAACATTGAATTTTTATTTCTCGCACTCAGTTTGAACAGAACTTTAGCAATATCTCAAAAATCAAACGTAGATACAATTTCAGCCAAATTTTCATAGGATTTTCAACTAAAATACGTAAGGTACCTCGATTACTTCGCAAAATTTCAACTCTCCAGTCCCACAACCAAGAGCTCTCTCGCAATTCCTCTCGATAATTTGGAATTTCCTAAAAATTATTTCACAATTCCAATGATAATCACTAAGAACACTAATCAAGTTCATATTTTGATAAAATTAATTTAATTCTTCGAAAGTAATAATTTATTCAAGAAACTAAAGTACAAAATTTGATAATTAATTAATTATTAATTTAATTATTTTTTCAACGGTAATTTATGGTTAATATGATTCCGTGCTAATGAAACTACGAAGAATAATATGAACACAAGCCTGACGTAAGGGAAGATTCCATCCAGACCGTGGATTTTTAGACGTTCAGAATACCCCCCCCCCCTAAAAAAAAAACAGAAAAAAATTATTTTCGGTCACTGCTCGCAAAACAAACTTTTTCAGTGTTGTAAAACTCATTTAAAAAATAAATTCCAGATACTGCACCTGAACATAGATGCAATTTTTAATTTTTTAAGGGACCATAAATTTTTTTCTCCCCAAGCCCAAATTTTCTCATTATAGCCTTGCATGAACACTATAATTACCATTTATGGACTAATTAGTAACACCAGTTAATCTAGCTAATCAACCTGTACATAAAAGATGGTTGAACATAACTTATTAGAAAGATTGAAAAATAACTCTTATAATTTAATTTGCTAAAAACGTACGGATAATTTCATCCAGTTTAATTTCATAGATGAAAATACCAAAGTAAAAACTATTCCTCTAGCGCAGTAAAAAAGAAACTGTGATAATGACTAATAAAAACTTGCGTAAAATTTTTGAGGTCCAAATTTGATGAACCTTAGAGAAAATCTTTACCCTGTAGTGTCTAATCTATTGTTCTTGGCTTAGATGATTTAGATCGGCCAGGTGTTATGTCCGGTACATCCTATTATATTGCATTATTGGGGCTTAAATGGTTATAAAATGCGTAATTTTCAAGAAATAGGCATGAAATTTGACATTAACATTGAATAATTTTATTATACCTATTCTAACGTTCTGTAAAATGAAGTTTCAATCCACTTAATGGTTCATGGGTAGAAGTGATTCGAAAAAATCTCAAATTATTAATAAGAAGAAAAGATAAATTATTCCAGATGACCAACAAAGCTGGTCAGAAAGCAGGCTTGCTGTTATTTTATTTATTGAGAAATCGTTTAATATATAACTTGCGGTAGTATTATTTTTATAACTTCACAATACAATTCATTATGTATTTCCTTTACACTTCATTCAACATAATTTTCACCTAGTATTCTACCAAATAATTTTGATATTTTTACTTTTTTATTGCATTAATTTATTTATCTATATTTTATTTTTTTGTTGTGGTTAAGAAACCCTACGCTAGGTTGGAGTTTTTTTTTAATTATTTTCTTTTGTTACAAATTTTCTTGAGAATTCATAACCCCGATTATTTCAATTTTAGCTCCTTCATCTCCAACTATTCAAATTGTAAATAAATTTACTCCTGCATACTAAGTATTATATTAACAAGAATACGTGAGAGATTTATTATTCATTTTGCTAAAAAATGTTCAAATTAAAATAGCGATAGAAAGTAATTTGGAGTAAAAATGAAGTGAGATTCCAAAAATTTTATACATTTTGATCATACCAAGAGGTGTGTCTGTTGACAAAACAGTTGTGTCTAACTTATTACATGTGTTCACCTTACTCACATTTTATCTTATCAGTTACCTATCAGTCTTGTTCGCCTCTCAGAATTTATTTCCATTCCAACCTTCAATTAATATACGTACTTAAGACGAAATGAAACGATTAAATTATGACAAAATAATTCAGTTACAATTAATTACTTAACTAAACACCAGAAAATGTAAAATATTCATTCAATCTAATGTAAATAAAATTAATTTCCACTAAGTTTAAGGTGTCACATCGAACAATTTATTACTGGTACGTTGGAGGTTGTACTAATGATGAAGAGTAAACTTCAGATTCAATGTCTTAATTTCTGCATGACATCTTTCACACACTTTATTAAGATGATGAGAAGAAAAATTAATATTTTTTCCTCATTTATAACCTTCAATTAATATACATACTTGAGATGAAATGAAATGATTAAATTATGACCAAATAATTCAATTGCAATTAATTACTTAATTAAATATCAGAAAACGTCAAATATTCATACAATCTAATGGTAAACAAATAGAAATATAAATGCTGAGAGGAAAAACTGATGAAACAAAACGTGAGTAAGGTGAACACATGTGGTAAGTTAGGCATTGATCTGAGAGGAACCATTCTGTCAACAGACACTCCTGTCCCAAGCACCAGAAATTCTCTGAAACGAAGCAAAATACTGATATAAGTAACATCAATTTAGAACATTATTTTTGAAGATAGGCAGAAATGAAAATTTAGGTTCAGGCTGATTTAATTTCGGATAATGCATTTAATAGACTTACCTAGTTCAAGTTGGTTGTGAGTCACACTCGTGAGAATATCATTATCTTTAATTATTTTAAATGTCGCTTTAGATCAGCTGCTGCACTAACCCCGCTAAATTCTCCATCTTTAGCTAAATTCCTTTTTTTGTTTAAAGTATCAACCTTTTCTTTCTCATTTAAATACCGTCTTCATTTTTATTTCAATGTTGTTTGTTTATCTATTGGGTTTTATTTAATTAAATACTATCGTCATTTAGTGTTTTTTTTTTATTTATTTATTTTTTTTTGTATTTCCCTGTATAATAATTTGCATAGGTAATTCTCTGTTTTGGGTAAATGATTCTGGTTGCCAGAAAAAATTCAAAAAAATAAAAAATCGACGGACAATTTAGTTATATTTACTTTTTTTTGTCAACAATTCTATTTAATCCTGAGAGTTTGATACCCTGAGGATGAGATTATTAAATAGAAAATCGTACTTTTTTTCTGCCTACAAATTAGTAATAATTATTCTCTACGTTGTTGATTCATTCTCGACATAGTTAACTTACCTATATATGAATAATAGTTTAACGTACTATACTTACCTATCTATTTGTTGTTTACGTGAAAATAATTATACATTCTCAATTTCGGCAGTGTATGGAAGTGGAAAATTAATTTATATTCGTGTTTGGTTGATTTTTCGAGTTATTTTTTTCTCAGCATGATATTATTTTTATCAGAAATTTAAGTAATTGGTAGGAAGGGCTACAGAACGAAGTGAATTTTTTTTTTTTTTTAATCAAAATGCGATCGACATTGTTGAAAATTAAAGTGGGTATTTCAAATTTCAACTAAATCAATAAAAAAAATCTATCACACAGCATAAAATGCAAAAAAGCGTAGGTTTTTCGTATTTCAAGTTATTGAAATTATTGAATTGTTTATTCATTAATAATCAAAACTTTTTTAATATTTTATAAAATATAACGATCTGTTACCTGCAGCTTGAGCTGTACCTGCAGCGTCTAATAATTGTTTTAGCCCCTTTTTTGTAAACCCAAATGAAACCCGATGACAAAAAAAAAAAAAAAAAACCGAACCAAATGAGACAGAGAGAATCATATCTGTGGTATGCGACCCTGGGTGGATTATCCCAGCCCAATACATAGACCAGCATAATTTCCCATTAAAAAAAATCACTCCATTGAGTGTTCCACGAGCATCTCCACCAACAGAATTCGGTGAAGATGCGAGTTAAGGGCCCCAAGACCTGCTCAGCTAGCCAGGTGATCGATTGAACCGCTTTATACCATGCAACAGGAAAGATGAAAAAGGTGAATAAAAGAAATTTACCTCATAGCTGAGTGTCCGAGAAGGCGTCTTTTTCGAAAAGAGCTGCCTGAGTATGCCTCAAATAATTGCCTCGAGCGGGCCCGATGCCCGCGAATATTAAATCAATTCATTACAAAAAAATAAAAATGTATTAAAATTTTAGTCTTCATAAAATATTATAGACGAAAAATACAATTCGACCTCGATGGTCGACGACAAAACGAAGGATGAATTCCGGTGAAATTCATATAAAAATATTGAAGTACAGAAAAAAATATAATATTGCACCAAATGGTAGGGGATTTTCCGATCAACCGAGGTTGAATGAAGTCATTGCCACCACTTAAAAATAGAAATGGTGGTAATGAAAAGGCCGAAAGTGTGAGAGAGGGAAAAAACGTTAGGCTACGTAGCTAGGCTAAGAGTTTAGCCTAGCCGAAGACGCTCACGGCGTTTGCGTGTAGGTTTTAGATTTTGATTTTAATTTTTTATTATTATTATTAGGGAGAAATACACGAAAATTGCTGAATTTTGGGTTTAGGGGATGGCCGCATTCCACATATCCACCTCGCCAACCGCGATAAAAAAAAATGAAGGAAGAAATTTTTTTTGCAATTTTCTTTTTTATCATTTTTTATTAGGTTCAAGAATGTTTTGTTCCTTTCCTCTCTTTACAAATGGTAAAAATTAATATTTTTGTCTCCAGGAAGGTTGCTGACTTCTTTGATGACAGTAAATCTTCTTTGGAATAACACAATTTTTTTTTGGAAAATCTCATGCAAATTCATCCAGTGGTTCTGGAATGATATTATTTCCAAAAGTTTTTAGCCCCTATTATTTCACTACAATAAACGTACAAGCTGACAAAATTATTTCACAATATTATTTCACCAATATATTCCCTCATTTTTGATGTGCATGTGCCACTGCCAACACGGCCACACACATACACAAAAAAAATTTGCGTTGCTTCCAAGTGAAACGACGAATTCTACAGAGTTAACCATATACCAGCAAAAATCCAGGGCCGGCATTAGTCAAAGCGCCGCAAAGTGGCGCCCCATAGCTTGTTCGATAATGTGTAGAGAAGAGATTTAGCCTATTAATTTGTTTTATTCGAACAAAAAGAATATAAATTACACCTGGTTTGCCTTAGTGATGTACTGAAAGTTTTTTTTTTTTTTGGAGGGGGTGTACCAGATGAAAATTTGGATTGTTGGACCACATATGAAGGGAAATTACCGACTTTTTAATGTTGGTATTCAGCGATGTATGCAGAACACTCACTACACTATAAAATCTGCCTGAGTATTAAGTGATAATTGTGCTCTTATATGTTTGCCAATTGCCAAAATATTTATTTATCTCAATTTTTTTATGGGGAGGAAGTGTTGAAAAAAATAATGTGTGATACACCTGAATGTAGTAGGTAATTGATACTGGTATGATTTGCTTCATTCACTTGGATCAGAATCACATACTTTATACGCTTGTATATCACAAATAACTATTTTTGCAAAATTCTTAGATATTGGTTCAAAATCAAGTATTTTATAGCCAAAAAAATATCCGAAATAGCTGCTCAGTAGGTATTATCTAGTCGATCCACACAAAAATTTGGCGCAAATGAAATACTGGAAACAGTTAAAATTAGCTAAATTTCCACAAATGAAATTCACTGATTTATTTTCTTAGCAGTCATTTAATAACTTGCATTACTTGTATTTTATTGTAATACAATTCATTATGAATTTCCTTAATACTTCATTAAACGTAATTTTTACCCAGCATTTTGGCAAATAATTTTGTATTTTCATTTTTTTATTGTATTTTTTTTCCAATTTGTTTTTGTTTAAGAAAACCTACATTTTCTAAGGTGGCTTTCTGGGTTATAATTTTTTTTTTTTTTTTTTTGTTTATTTCGTTGTTTTTACATTAAGATTTTAATGGAAGGTGCTTTTTTTAAATTTCATTTTACATATCTTACTTACATTTTTTAAACATTTTTTTTAACATTCATTTTCAAATCTCTCTTTATCATTATAAGAAAAGTACAAACAAGCCAAAATTAATTCGTCAACATTATCTTCTAGTATTATTTCGCACCTAGCAACAAAAGAAACCAAACGTAAACAAAAAGATGAACAAAGAGAACAACAAGAGATTTTTTTAAATTTTTTCTTTATGTATTGTGGCAGCAGAATAGAAGTCATGGGCTAGTACAAGCCAAAGCTGCGAAACAGCGCTTCAGGGATTATATAATATATTTCTACATTTCTTTTTAGATTTTTCAGTTAAGATGGTTTTTGATTTTTTATAAAGTTTTTGTTTTCTCAATATTGATTTTCATGAACATGTATGTTGGCATTCAGTAAATTTAGATCAACTCAAGTACCAAATTTCTACTCTATAGAATGATAATAGCTTCTTAATGGCCATTAGTCAAACTTTTGGAAACCACGAGTGCTAAACTGCATGACCAATTTTCATTATACTCTATAACACTTTTTATTATTTTCCGAACCAACTAATTACCAAATTTTAGTCCTATCGAACGAAAATTACATCTTGACCCGCACTGGTGGAACTTTTATTAGCCCTCATAGCTAAACTGATTAAACTCAGCACAAGTTTTAATTAGGTTTAAGGGCACAACTAGAAAATCTTTCAAAGAGGTAAAGCAAATTTTATCAAAGTAGAGACCAACTAGGAAAATTAACAAGCAGTAATATAACTAAGAATTTACGTCAATATGCCACCCTCAACTGCAACAGGATTGTAAACAGGATTTACCTTTGGAGGAGGTTTTATAAAGCGACAAAACAATTATTTCGTGAGGGGAGCGATCTAAAAAAATTTTTTTGTGTTTCTAGGTTCTGGAACATTTATGTATAGAGGGTTATATTTTTTTTGGGTAGGCAGGAGTAACTCGAAACACCAATCACAGTCAATTTTACTGGCTGTGCAAAAAGCAGTCATTGAAAATTTTTTAACGAAATTAAGGTAAAGAAATTTATAATATTTTCAACAAAAAAAAATATTACGTACGCATAGTTTGATTTTATTTAATAAAAATTTTAGCTGTTTAACCAAAAGTAGGAAGATTTTCTTTGAAAATTAAAAATCATGCTGGATAGCCCAACTTTTTCTCATTATTTCTTCATTTCTACACATTATCACCCATATTAGGGATAAAGAAAAACATTCTAATTTTTTCTTTTTTAACTGGCTTTTTTTTTTTTTTGAAAATCTGGGGGGGAAATTTCCTTTTCTGCCCCGTGCTGGCTACGCCCTTAGTTAGGTTTGAAACCAACTAGCTACCAAATTTCTGGTCTAACAAATGATAATTACATTTTAACCTCCATTGGTAGAATTTTTGTCTGCCCCCTTTTTTAAAACGCTTGACCGATTCTCATCACACTTCATGCCTGCAGTTTTTATTCAGTCCAAAACCAATTATTTGCTGAATTTCAGCCCTATCGAATAATAATTACGTTTTAACTTCTATTATAACAAAAGTTATAGGTAACTGATTTTCACGCAATTACAATCGCATCCAAGATTATGTCCAAACCTAGCCACACACTAAATTTCTACCCTATTAGACGAAAATTACGACCTCTGTCGTGCTTATAAGATAAATTCCTGGCATACGTGCAAAAGAATATATGATTATTATTTATATAATATTCTAGCCTTAAGTACCTACCTACATAGAAAGACGTACATGAATTTCTGAGTTTTTATAAAACGAAAAACTATCATAGTCCCGACCCAAACTTCGTTGACTTACAGGTACGTTTAAAAATCTGCTAAAAACGATTTCAAAAATGTTCTTTGCAGAAGTGAAACCCGAGATCGTAATCCTGGGCGTGCCATTGCTTTATTCGCTAGGTATTCGTTCATCACTTTACGATGGTTTCTTTTTTATTATCTTTATTGTCTGCCAAAGTTCACTGTTCACATCATGCGAGATGGAAAAAATTTTTATCATAGAAATTTATAACTTCTTCAGAGTTGAGTTCCGCAATGTGAAATATTTCTGAGAGTTCAATGAGGCGACTGCTATTGAAAGTTAGCTGCGTATAAGTAAAGGTAAATGATGCAAGGTATGAAACTGTAATGATTGGAATATTCTGAGAATTTTTTCTATGAATCATCGTTCACTAAAATCTTCAGTTTGATAAAGTTTCAGGCTCTTAGTCGACATACCTAACTCAAATCGAGCCAAAAAATATTTCTTATTATGTGAAACGAGCGAGCCAAAGCTTCCCTATGTAGGTACCCAGTCACAGAACTACAATTCTGATGATGACGCCGTTGCTCTTAGGCCCATATTCATAAATGTCACTTTAACCTACCTTTACTTAAACTTCATTTAAAAATGACTATTAGCACAATTTTGCATTTAAGAGTGTGGTAACATTTTATTTTTCAATTGGAACTCTCATAAGAGATACAGTGTTCCCTCATTTCTAAGTGTGAAATTGTGTAAAAAACTTTTTTTAAATGCAATTTAAATGAAGGGAGGTTAAAGTGACATTTATGAATATGGGCCTTAGATGCCTGAACCAAAAATTACTAAAATTCTCAAATGAGTATTTCAAGTTGAGCCCCATTTTTCAAATTGGTCTACGAAAAAAAAATTATTTTCCTCTATTGAGATTTGAACTGTCGCTCGTGTGTTTGTTACCTATTCGAAAATGTCAATTTTTTCAGTTCAGATTCCGAACTTCGATAGGTAAGGGATTAGCATAGTGTTGTTGAAGTGAAACTGCTTTAGTATTGGTAGTAAACTTGTATGATCTTAACGCAGCTAGTTGGACGACAAAAAAGGGTAACCTGCTGAAAAAATCAGACATAGTGAAAGGAGCCAATAATAAGGCCCAACATTGGCTAAAAATATTTGACGTCAGTGGACTGAACCGTGAAGCACTTACCTATTTGGTTTTTTTGTTTTATACAAAAATAGGCGTTTGGATTCGTCATAGTCCACATTGTAATAAAAAATGAAAAATGAATATTTGGAGGATTTTTATCACGGCATTTTATCGATTTTTCATCAACATTAGGGATCCTAAAATTTGGCGCAGAATTCTCATTCATTTACTTTTGTGCTTAACTCAATTCGAGAATAAGATTCTTTGACGATATTGAAATGCGAAAAAAAACCTTCTTATGAGGTAAATTGAAATAATTATCGTTTTCGAATGAAAAATAAACTTTTTAATGTTATTTAACGAAGACAATAGCCGAACATGAACTATGATTGCAGCCTGGAAGAAGCACTGAATTTTGTAGGACATTATTTTTGTATTCTCCACTTCGACCTTTCTCTCCTCGCCTATATGTATATTTCATTCTCCACAAAAAAAGTAAACTGAACTAAGTTATTGCCAAGTACCTATCACTGTGACATGAGTAACACAAAATGAAACTCTGATAAAATAATAGATGATTCTAAATCATTTTACCTGCTCAAGGTCGGTAGACAGGCTAATTGTTTCATGTAAATTTTTAAATTTTCCGGCGTGAACAAGATTTCAACACTAAATTTAATTTCTTATTTCAGAGGACGAGTGGATTAAGTTGAGTAAATTTGCAGAGTCGCAGTTTATACTTAACGTAGTATAAACTATTTTCCCACTTTGAAAGAAAAACAAATAAAAAGTAAAAAATAAAAGAAAATAAGTTATAATGAAAAATGTTTAGAAGACAATCCTAAAATGGTTGTTAGTCGCTTTGAATATATATCATCATGATTTCAGTTCCATTTCTTTCTATTTAGCTTTAATTCCAACGTTAATCGTACTGTTTTACTTTTATTGGAATACACGCACGTGTGTACTCTTATAGTGGGTACCTACGTCATTTCTTTTCTCCATGCCAAAGATTGGAACGTGAAAATTTCAATTTAAAAAAAATTTGATTCACAATTAAAAACAAAAAATTTCTCTTTGAACTATTCGCTTCTTCAGGTACATATATATATATATATATATAATAAAATAATGAAATTCACTGCCCTTGGAAAGTTAAATGAAAATTAAAAGTTACTAATACAAAAGCTGACCTTTGTTACGCAGTTGATGTAGGAAAATACAAACCCATTGCATTCAGTGCAATGGTGGGACCTGTGGAAAAGCACCGATCGTAGATTACGAATATACAGTAATTTATTCATGTTATCACGAATCATATGAAATTAACATAGTGATGAGCGATGAAATCAATGGTAAATGTCATTATGATTGTCATTTACATTGCACCAAAATACAAAAGTAAAATACTCAAATAAAATTACAAAATACATTTGACTATAATTTTATTATAGTACCTACTGGACCAATAAAGTTCCATAAGGCCAATGTACTTTTTAATGTCAAGACATCCTGGCAAAAAAGTAGGCAACCCCAGAGTACCCTTTGTGTATTTTCAACGTTTTGCTCGTGTTCACCAATTTAGAATACATCTAATAAAGACATCTTTTAAATTCACAAGGAAAGCATACATAAACGCAAAGCAAAGTACGTCAAAACGTATGCTTCGGTTGCCTATTTAGCGCCGGTATGTCTAATCAGAAATCATCTTCCTTTACTGGTCCAGGAATATATAATCAAAGCAAAATACACAATTAAGTAATCGAGATAATGTAATTAGGTCGCCGGTAAAATGAACATTTTCAAATAAATTATTGGAAATGACCAGCAGTAGCCATGACGTACAATACCATGGGCCATCAGTAAACTCAGCTCTAACATACGCTCTGAGCAAAGATAATTTTGGTCCAGAAATCGTTTATCGCATTTCCGAGTCCCTCTAAAGTGAAATATGGTCCATATTTGTACATCGCAGATGACGTGTGACGCCACAAAATAACATTTAACACATTGAGATTTGAGGACAAAATTAACTACGGTCAATTTTACAGAATGTTCAAGCTGAGTTTACCGATTGCCTAGGTTAGTCGTGGCTACTTGCCATCATTTTGAACTATTTAGTTGAAAAGGTTAATTTTACTTATCAATTATATCATCTTGTGTATTTTACATTTCAATTTTGGTGAAATGTAAATGAGGAATCATACGACAGTTACCTTACTTATTCATTTTATTACTCATCACAATTTTAATTTCCTATATCTAGCATGTGTTAACAGGAATAACCTAGCCTAGGTCATTCAAATTCTTTTGTACACATTTTCACTTTTTGCTCATTTTGACATTTTTTTTGGAAATTGTGGTGCCTTTGCTGTTTTGATCTATAGCAATGAAACTTAGGGTAATGTTATATAAGTTTTCATAGGCTACATATTTGTGTTTAAATTTTTGAAATTCATTCAGTAGTTTCGGAGGGAAGTGTTCACGAAGTTTTGCAAATCCGTCATGTTATCATACTGATAACTCATATAAATTGGAATATCTTGGCTTGAAATTTTTGTAGTACTTGAAGACTATTAAGGAGTGGTTTGTTAGTTGATTTGAGCGAAATTGGTCAGCTGGTTTTCGAATGTCAGCCATTACAAAATTTGACACTTTCAGAAAATACACACAGTGACTGCGGTTGATGCGCGACAAAGATATTTTATACAGCTATTCATTCTGTTTGGTGCTTTTTTTGGCCCAAAAAGAGTACGTGGAGTAAGTGAGCAAAGTTTTAGAGTAGGTACTATTTGTGCTTCATGACATGGTGTGCGTATGCACCGACTTCCAGATGCAAGAGGTATAAATGTCAACACGGAAGTGATTTTCAGCTTGCGGGAAATGCTGAAAATTCATTATTTTAACCCTAAAATTATTTTTCGCAACTCTTAAGTACATCAAACAGAGGTTGTTACTGAATCCATTTTTTTTAATAAAGTTTAAGATTTTTAAACTGATTGGAATAGTCAGAAAAAATAAAATTCATTTCTTGGTATAAACAGTATTTTCATAATATTGTTTTTGTATATTTCTTCATAGAAAAAATTTTATTTCTTCACTATTATAGAAATGAAGATTATTCTTATCAGCATTTTTTTTAAATTTCTTGACAGCATCTGTGGGAACCACCATACTTTGTCTAATATAAAATACATTAACCAGTTATAGTTGGCAGTGAGATGGCTGTGTGGTGAAGTTCACTGTTCTTAGCTAGCAAATATGTAGGTCCCAGGTTCGATTCCCCGAGCCGACAAAACCTACATCTGGTAACCCTTGATGTGTGCCAGACCCGCATGCACCCTAGTGGTGCATGATGGAACTCACAACTCTCCTTCCTAACTTGAGTCACCGATAGACGGCGTCCTATATAGTGGAAATAGAACCCGTATAGGTAGTATAAGCCTGTGTATAGGTATAAGAGGCGTTTCTGACTCCCCCCAACCTCCCACAGCATCTAATTTTGTTCAACTCGTGTTGAATCTCTCTAGGGGGGAGGGTGTGGGAACCACCATACTTTGTCTAATATAAAATACATTCGCCAGTTATAGTTGGTGATGAGATGGCTGTGTGGTTAAGTTCACTGTTGTTAGCTGGCAAATATGTAGGTCCCAGAATTGATTCCCCAAGCTGACAAAGCACCATTTACTACTTGTACTTAACTACTTACACAAGTGGTGCAATGTCAGAATGAAAAGGAGCTGTTTTACACGGTTATGCTAATAAGTAAAACATTGCACCTCTCTTTAATTATTTAATTATTCGGTAAAATTCTTTTGAATAAAAAAGTTGACGTATTCAATCGAATAATTAATAATAACCTCGGTTTGATGAATTTGTTGCTAAGAGAGCTGCAATTGATTGTCACTATCACTTGTTTTGCTAACTATAGTTGAGTAAAATACTAATTTCCATTCTAATTGACAGTTTCCACTCATTTACAAATTACAATTACAAAATATAGAAACGCTTAAAAAAACTAAATTTGGCGCCTATGTTAGTATGCGGGTAGGTACTTTGATTCTGAAGAACTTATTCTAGGATTCATCAATGCAACATCCAATCAACTTGATCGTATTCTGGAAATTCTCATCCACATTCCACGTGGTGTAAAACACTTGAGAGGGAAAGGACATTTTTTTCTTCTCAGATGGAAAATAATGTGAAATTTCACCGTCTAAAATCTATCTCAAAATCCTTTTCAATTTCGATTAAATTTCATTTCAGTACCATTTGTTGGAAAAGAGGAAAATAAATAGAATCGCGTAACAGGGCTTCAAAAAATTATGTACACACGCAATTTAATTATTAAGGTCAAAAAGATGAAATACTTTTTCTCCCCTTCGAAAGGACTAATATTAGGTCCATTTCTCCAACCCTCCCCCATTTCAAATTTTGACCTGCAAATTTTTGGCTTAATTGTGCTCAGTTTGTGCTAATATGTGCCATCAATTTTAGAATTTGTGCTTACCCCCTTCCTTAGTTATAAACAAAAGAGTCTGGGTGGGGCTGGAGAAATGCTAGCCCCCCCTTTTCGAATTTTGACTCTAAACTTTGTATGCTAATTGTGCTTCATTTGTCCTAATTTGTGCCGTTAATTTTAGAATTTATGCTCATTTATTTTCAAATATAAGGGCCTCAGAAATTTATGTGTCAGCCCCCCCCCATTTGGAATTTTGAGTTGAAACTTTGCATGCTAATTGTGCTTAATTTGTGATAATTTGTGCTGCAAATTGAAAATTTTATACTCATTACCTTTCAAAAATATTTGTGGTTTTATGTCTCCCTCAGCACCCCATTTTAAATATTGAACCAAAATTTTTCATACCAACTGGATTCAAATAGTGCTAAATTTTGCTACCAATTTTGGAATTTGTTATCACCCCCTTCTTAATATATAAAAAAAAGTTTGTGGGTGGGGCTGGGGAAATGCTAGCCCCACCCATTTTGAATTTTGACTCAAAACTTGGCATACTAATTGTGCTCAATTTGTGCCAATTTGTGCCAACCATTTTAAAATTTGTGCTCACTTCCCAACTCAGATAGGGAGGATGAAAGATTTCCCCTCAGCCCCCCCCTTTTTGAATTTTTTTACAAAACTTCGCCAACTACTCTTTTTTGATTTGTGCTTAATTGTGCCAACAAGATTATAATTCCTGTACATTCAAATCTTTAGTTATTTGCAAAACAAATTTGGGTTGGGCTGGGGAAATGCAGCCCCACCCACTTCAAATTTTGACTTGAAATTTTGCAAACTGATTGTGCTCAATTTGTGCTGATTTGTGCCAACCATTTTATAATTTGTGCTCAATTATTAACTGAAATAAGGGGTGAGGAAGGTTTTGTCTTTGCCCCCGCCTTTTCGAAGTTTGAGCTGAAACTTTTCCCATTATTTTATCTTAAATTGTGCTTATTTGTGCCAACTTTCTTTTTTAAAATTTTAAAGTTGTAATTTCAAGCATTTAATAACAATCACCCATTTCTGCTGTAGCCTAAATAATAGTCATTTATAACAAAATTTTCAGTAGGGTCAAGAAAATTCAATCCTTCCATTTTAAATAGGAGTTAAATTTCATTACAATTTTTATGACAGTTTGTACCAAATTTTTACCCTGGTACTTTTGAGGGAACTATACTTAACCCATACTTAGCAGTATGTCAGATTTTCTTAATTTGGTATTTTCTGGTTGTTACTAAAAGACTTTGTAAGTACATGTAAATTTTTCCATTGATCACTCTCTATTGACAGTTTTTTCCATTTAAGTTGCCAAATCAAAAATATTATCATAAAAACCTTCTATGTGAATTAAATAGAAGGAAAAAAAGAAATTTTTAGGGTCATATGTGAATAAATTATTAAGTAGGTATTCATGCTAATTTTTGTTTTATATACTTAATAATTTAGAAAATACCTTTGGTGATGTATCACAAGATAAAATGTAAAAACTCAATATTAAACCCCTTTAGGGGCCCTTTTGAGGATGAAGAATGGGTCAAATGGAGAAACAAACCCCAAATTTGGACTGAACGCTTCAAAAAACATAATTGGTGATGTATCACACAATAAAAAGTGAAAACTCAAAATTAACCCCCTTTTGAGGCCCATTTGAGGATGAAGAATGGTTAAATGGAGAAATGAACACCAAATTCGGACTCGGCGCCTCAAAAACCATATTTGGTAATGTATCACACAATAAAAGGTGAAAACTCAAAATTAACCCTTTTTTGGGGCTCATTTGGTGATAAAGAATGGGTCAAATTGAGAAATCAACACACAATTCTGACTCGGCGGCTCAAAAAACATAATTGGTGATGTATCACAAAATAAAATGTTGAAACTCAAAATTGGCCCCCTTTTGCAGCATATTTTGGAATGAAGAATGGGTCAAATGGAGAAAAGAACACCAAATTTGGTCTGGGTGCCTCAAAAAACATATTCGGTGATGTATCACAAAATAATAAGTGGAAACTCAAAATTAACCCCCTTTTGGGGCACATTTGGGGATGAAGAATTGTTCAAATTGAGAAATGAACACCAAATTCAGATTTGGCGCTTCAAAAACCATATTTGGTGATGTATCATACAATAAAAATGGAAACTCAAAATTAACCCTCTTTTGGAAAATATTACTATATCCTATGCATAATGCAACAGAATTAGAAACAAACTCATTGTCACTGTTATCGCATAGGTATACAACAAACATCGATATGTTTTGCGATGTATTGATGTTCTTCACTAGATCGATGCAATATTTTTTTTCGATATATCGATATTGAATAAAATACATATTTTGGGAATTTTTTGGACAACTGTTTGAAATTTTCTTTTCTTATTATGCCAGAAATCTTCGCTGGAGTATACTCAACAACTTCCAAAAGTTTCATGGCCATCGGATGAATGGTGTAGTAATGTATAAAAGACAAACAGACATACATTCTCTTTTATATATATAGATTAATGGTGTAGTAATGCATAAAAGACAAACAGACATACATTCTCTTTTATATATATAGATAACACTGGCCAAAGAAATCTTAAAAATTCCCCATAGATAACCCAAAAATGTTTTTCAAAATTTGGGAATTTTTTTCATCAAGTCAGAATTTTGTGTTGATTTCTCAATTTGACCCATTCTTCATCGCCAAATGGGCCCCAAAAAGGAGTTAATTTTGAGTTTTCACCTTTTATTGTGTGATACATCACCAAATATGGTTTTTGAGGCGCCGAGTCCGAATTTTGTGTTCATTTCTCCATTTGACTCATTCTTCATCCCCAAGTGTGCCCCAAAAGGGGGCAAAATTTGAGTTTTCATATTTTATTGTGTGATACATCACCAAATATGTTTTTTGAGGCGCCAAGTCTTAATTTGGTGTTCTTTTCTCAATTTGACCCATTCTTCATCCCCAAATGGGCCTCAAAAGGGGGTTAATTTTGAGTTTTCACTTTTTATAGTGTAATACATCACAAAATATGGTTTTTGAGGCGCCCAGACCAAATTTGGTGTTCTTTTCTCCATTTGACCTATTCTTCATCCTCAAATGGGCCCCTAAAGGGGCTTAATATTGAGTTTTTACATTTTATCTTGTGATACATCACCAAATGTATTTTCTAAATTATTAAGTATATAAAACCAAAATTAGCATGAATACCTACTTAATAATGGGGTACCAGACATGATTTTCAGTAAACATATTTTCAAATTCTTTTAAAAAAATAAAAAATATCAGTGAAAACCACATTAAAATTGGTTGGATAGAATGGGAGAAAATGAATGGTAAATTTGAGTTGTCAAAAAATGTTGTGATATTTTTTGAGCAGTGGGTGTGATGTCATAGAATTGACACATCAGCAAACTTTTCACCTCTTTCACAGGTTTCTCATTCATTCATTCCTCACTCTCCTGTGTTTGTACATTGGTTTAGTTAAGCTCATCAATTTAGAAAGTTCATGGTGACTGTGAGGGAGGGGATGAAAGGATGTGCACTTGCACCCCCCCCCACTCCCTTATTTATAGACAAATTCAAAACATTGAAAAACAATAAAAACTAAGAAAATCAAAAATCAATTATTCCTTATTTGTTTTTATATTAGAGCACAGCCTTGGAATAAATTTTTGGTGGTGCCTGCGGAGTTATTTACTTTGAGGGCTGAGTTCATATTTGCAACCCATTTTTAGATTTAACCCTTCATTTAGCCCCCTGTAGCCCAAGAAATGGAATTAAGATAATATTCTTGGATATTATTGAATGATACATCGATAATATTATTTTTTGAGGCTCTGAGTTTACATTTATAATCCATTTTTAGATTGAACCCCTCCTTGGCCCCCTGTGACCCCAAACAGGGGGATAAGATAATATTCTTTGATATTATTGAGTGATATATCATTAATAATGTTTTTTGAGGCGCTGGGTTTAGATTTTCAATCCATTTTTTATCAAACCCCTTATTGAGCCCCCTGTGACCCCAAACAGGGGGTTGAGATACTATGCTTAGATATTATTGAGTGATATATCATTAATAATATTTTTTGAGGTGCTGAGTTTAGATTTGCAATCCATTTTTTGATCAAATCCATTATTGAGCCCCCTGTGACCCTAAACAGGGGGTTCAAATAAAATTCTTAGATATTATTGAGTGATACACAATAAATAATGTTTTTTGAGGCACTGAAATTATATTTACAATCCACTTTTAAATTGAACCACTTTTTTTCTTCCTGTGGCCCCAAAAAAGGGATTGCAATTATATCTTCACTTATTATTGAGTGATTTATTAGGTATTGGATGCCCATGTTTTTTGAGACCAACAAAAAACAATAAAATTCAGTAAAACCACTTGCCCAGCTTACTTGTAAGAAAAATAAGATTTTTGTATTTGTACTCAGAAACTTGTAAAACATTATAAACAATATATCACACAATAAAATGTGAAAAGTCAAAATTAGCTACTTATATCTGAACCACTTTGGATCACATTAAAAGGAGTTGAATGAAGAAATACATGTCAAAATAAAACTTCAAGTCTAAAAAAATTACCAATAATGTATAACACAATATAATAGAGAAATTCAAAATTAGCCTCTTTCAGAGCTCCTGTGCGATCACATAATGGGTAAAATTAAGAAATTACGTCAAATTCAAAATCAGCAGCTAAAAAACTATTACAAATGATGTATTACACTACAAAATATGAAAAGTCAAAATGTCCCCTCATTTTGAGCCTTGGGGGTCAAAAAATGAATCAAATGAATAAAATAATGTCAAATTTGAACTTGTTGCCTCAAGAAACATTACAAATGATGTATTACATACTAAAATGTAAAAAAACAAAATTGGGCTCTTTTTCGAGTTCCTTTGGGTCAAAATATTGATCAAATTAAAAAATTTAAGGTCTGATTTGAACTCAGTACCTCAAAAAATATTTTTTTAAGGCATAAACAAACAATATTATACCACCTTTGTGTTAAGATGGATAATTTCAGTGTATATATGTTGAAAGTTCCAAGAAAATGAATTTTCGGCCCATATCTGCTGCCCCTTTCTTATTTTTGGGATTTCAAAAAAAAAAAAAAATAGATGTGATACTCAAGCACCCTCATATCAATTTTCAACCTTCTACCTCAGTGGGAAGTACAAAAAATAAATACAGATAGAAATCCAATCTTATTGAATCTTATTTACTTAGGTGATAATTTAGACTTTAAGTTTTCTGTGCCAAAAGTTTTCTTGTATCCTGAAATGAAATGTGCGCCCACCCTTGCTTCAAAGTCATTTTTTAAAGTCAATTTTGTTCAGTAAATTTTCACCAAAAACCTACTTAAAAATGAAGTATTAATGAGATGTATTGAAACCAGCAACCTCTGATAATGCAAAATACAGATGTCAATTCTATGACATCACAACAACATGGTGCTCATCGAGGTACTGTTTTTGTTGCAGCGCAACTTTGACATCTTATATCTTCCTTTCTATTTAATATTTTTCAAAAAAAATTTCAAAATCTTCATTCACAGGCTTTAGACTATCTCTCCCATTAATTTCAAGTAATTCTGAGAGTCATGTCCAGTACCCCATTTATTCACATATGACCCTAAAAATTTGTTTTTTTCTTTCTATTTAATTCACATAGAAGGTTTTTATGATAATATTTTTAATTTGGCAACTTAAATGGAAAAAACTGTCAATAGAGAGTGATCAATGGAAAAATTTACATGTACTTACAAAGTTTTTTAGTAACAACCAGAAAATACCAAATTAAGAAAATCTGACATACTGCTAAGTATGGGTTAAGTATAGTTCCCTCAAAAGTACCAAGGTAAAAATTTGGTACAAACTGTCATAAAAATTGTAATAAAATTTAACTCCTATTTAAAATGGAAGGATTGAATTTTCTTGACCCTACTGAAAATTTTGTTATAAATGACTATTATTTAGGCTACAGCAGAAATGGGTGATTGTTATTAAATGCTTGAAATTACAACTTTAAAATTTTAAAAAAGAAAGTTGGCACAAATAAGCACAATTTAAGATAAAATAATGGGAAAAGTTTCAGCTCAAACTTCGAAAAGGCGGGGGCAAAGACAAAACCTTCCTCACCCCTTATTTCAGTTAATAATTGAGCACAAATTATAAAATGGTTGGCACAAATCAGCACAAATTGAGCACAATCAGTTTGCAAAATTTCAAGTCAAAATTTGAAGTGGGTGGGGCTGCATTTCCCCAGCCCAACCCAAATTTGTTTTGCAAATAACTAAAGATTTGAATGTACAGGAATTATAATCTTGTTGGCACAATTAAGCACAAATCAAAAAAGAGTAGTTGGCGAAGTTTTGTATAAAAATTCAAAAAGGGGGGGCTGAGGGGAAATCTTTCATCCTCCCTATCTGAGTTGGGAAGTGAGCACAAATTTTAAAATGGTTGGCACAAATTGGCACAAATTGAGCACAATTAGTATGCCAAGTTTTGAGTCAAAATTCAAAATGGGTGGGGCTAGCATTTCCCCAGCCCCACCCACAAACTTTTTTTTATATATTAAGAAGGGGGTGATAACAAATTCCAAAATTGGTAGCAAAATTTAGCACTATTTGAATCCAGTTGGTATGAAAAATTTTGGTTCAATATTTAAAATGGGGTGCTGAGGGAGACATAAAACCACAAATATTTTTGAAAGGTAATGAGTATAAAATTTTCAATTTGCAGCACAAATTATCACAAATTAAGCACAATTAGCATGCAAAGTTTCAACTCAAAATTCCAAATGGGGGGGGGCTGACACATAAATTTCTGAGGCCCTTATATTTGAAAATAAATGAGCATAAATTCTAAAATTAACGGCACAAATTAGGACAAATGAAGCACAATTAGCATACAAAGTTTAGAGTCAAAATTCGAAAAGGGGGGGCTAGCATTTCTCCAGCCCCACCCAGACTCTTTTGTTTATAACTAAGGAAGAGGGTAAGCACAAATTCTAAAATTGATGGCACATATTAGCACAAACTGAGCACAATTAAGCCAAAAATATTCAAGTTTATCATCCACAGACTATTGTGGACCTTAACATTAGTTAGAGACTCAATAATATTTAAAACACACGAGTGAGTTTACACATTTAATAAAATAATAATTCCTACATCACAGTACATAAACATACGTTAATATTTATACATATACAATCACAATTCAACAAGCAAGACTATCTGTTCACCAGAGACTTCTACTAGAGAGGTTCCAGGTACTTAGAAGTAGCTGTCGAGGAACTGTGTCTTATTCCACTGAATCGAGAGATTATATACTCGTTCAGGGTATGAAAACGTACGTGTCAGATAGGTAAAGTGAGGTAGGGTGTTGTTATTATAGGGTTGTGCTGACTCGTCGAGTACTCGAGGGACAGGCACAATTAGGTCATGAATATACAGAAAGTATATCTATATTCATAAAATCAAATACGAGTAATTTAGTGGTTGTTTATAAAGAGTTATAGAATGATTATTGTTGATAAATATCTACGTTTTTGGTATTTGAAAATGTGTGGACAAATATGTTCGTCATTTCTAAAAATAGACGAAAATATACGTTACACAATTCTTCGGGGGGAACAAAAAAACATCAGGAAGAAAAAAATTTTCCAAAGTCTATCCAACAAGTACCAATTTCTTATTAACTATGCATGATTAAAATTATGTCATATAATGCGAGTATAAGTATATATACTTAGAATAAAATATTTTACGAATATTGATTATGAGTAACAAATTTTTCCTTAGGTATATAGGTGATTAGTATATCGTATTATTTTGCGTAATTTTTACAACGCTGTGCTTTTTGTTAGATTAGTACAATTTCGATGGGAGGTTAACTTTAAATATACAATAATAAACATTAAAATAAACGAGATTGTAATTAACCACAATACGAATATCCCATTGACAAAAGTTAGATAATCATTAAAGTTTTGGTCAGGTATTTGTAGTTCAATGGATTTAATTTTGTTCTCCAAGTCGTTAACTGGAACAGTGTGGAGAACAAAATTTTTCCATTTGGGGTTGTAGACCTTTGTCGTTGCCAAGTCTATGGCAAGGTCAAAAGGTTCTGTAGAATCAGAAAAATATGTCCACAGTAGTGGTAAGTGATTTTCGATTTTAATAGTCTCTTCCAAAGATTCAGAGAGACAGGGGATTTCTATTGGTATAATTACTGTATTTTTATTATTTTTGTCAATATTTTCAATTTGGATATGACAAGTTATATCCAGAATAAAGGTTCTGGGGGAATCATTATTTATTTTTAGTTTTTCGGATTTTTTCGTAATGGAATTAGTTGCTACGAGGGAAATAAAGTTTACGGTAGAAAATTTGGTGTGTCCAATAGGATGCACTAATGTTTGGTTATTATTAGGATTACATTTAAACGAGCAAGATTGTAATAAATTTTGATTTAAGTCTTGAAAGAAAAGATTCTTTGCACACGATGACAATTTCTCACTTCCTCTATTAGATGGAAGGAAGCATAACGGTTTATCTGAGTTACAGTAGTGGAGATTAGTTCCACTAATATAACGTACGGAGTTTGTTCTGATTTCATGTATAATCAGGGATGGTTCTTGGTCCCAGCTACACAATTCATAAGAATGACTTTCGAATGTGAGCGGATTGAAGTCGTAAATTTCGTATTTAGAATCTAATTGTTTTAGGGGAATTTTGATTTCTAATTCTAACGTATTTTTAAAGAAATTGCAATTTACCAGTTCAGCATGATAGTAATTTTGAATATCCTTAATGGGGATTGCTAGATCAAGGTCTAGATTTTTTGTAATTTCCAAAAATTTTAGTATGTCTTTTCCTAATATTTCTTTCGAGATGATTGAAGACGGGATCATATGAGATTTGCAAGACGTTAGGATGTTTGATAATCTTAACGTGTTTATCAGGTAGTTATCATAGAATCCTTGAATATAATTTAGACAGATCAGGAGTTCATGTTCTTCTAGGGAATTTTCCATAAAAGAATTTGTATGCAAAATGAATTTTGTCATAAAATTATTTGTATGGTTGATAAAACTATGCAGATTAGTGGACGTATTTACTAACGCTGCATGTTCGGTCAACAGTTGATTTTTTATAATATCATATTCTTCTTTCAACGAGATTTTATTAGCCAGAAAATTTTGTCCATCTCTAAAGTTTAGTACTCAACAGCAAAAGCGTAGCGCATCTCCAAAGAAAGATCTGATTGGAGTGAATACACTTCGTTTGCTTTGAATGGAAGATGGCGTTGAATAGAAGTCTTCTATCATAGCGGTATTTTGTTCTTTAAGATTTTTTATAGCGTTTTTGAGACGTTTTGCCATTTCTGCGTATTTGCAATTTTTCCAGGTTGTTTCATTGCACAACTGATGTTTAAAGTTTGTTGCTAATAGTTTATCTGCTGATTCATGCAAATCTAGCTCAATAGAGTAAATTATTATGCAGATTTAGAATATACAAAAATATTGCTTATTTCTTGAAAATAAGCACCAGTTGACGTCGTCGTAAACCTATATGGGTCAGACGATGTTCTTTGCGCACTAGTAATCGAAGAAATAGTTATTGCGAAATAGAAAAGTAGATTCGTATACATTTTCTGAAACAGAAAGAACGCAACGTCCAAATTATTTACGATTCATTATGATTTTTAGGAGTTTTATTAGGACACAGGAATGCTGAGGTAAGGAGAGAATATCTTTTTTGCAGACGTTCGAAACTATGAGTTTCAGTCATATTATTAGAATAAATTCTAATAGGTCTAGCCAATCAGTTTGAGTTTGCAACCGTCTGAGTTCGTATAACTATTTGTTTTCCGAATTTTCCGTTTTATGTATTTTTTCCGTATTATTATCATTATTATTTTTCATATATCTTTTTTCGAGTTTTATTTCAATTTTTGTTTTTTTCTAGTTCTGTGGAGTGCGGGTTGTGTTTTTAATTTTTGGTGCTAGTTTGTATATTTTACTTTTTTTTTTTCATTTTTTCTTGATTTTGTTAACACACACAACATGCCTATCACTTATATGAATGATAGGATGTTTGTTTCGCATGGGAAAGTGGACGCAAATGAGACCTGGTTTATCGACAGCCAGGTTCTCACGAAGATTCATCCTTTTCAATCTTGTCTGTGTGAATCGCGACTTTTCTACTCATTGCACCGATTGTTTTCTTTATTTTATTGAGTTTTGGGCAAGGCCAACAGGAGTGTTTCTAAACGATTTTGAGCCACATCGAGTGCCGGAGGAGACCATTGAGGAAGATCTGAACTATTGGAATCATATGGTAAGGTTTGTTTGCTGTCCAAAGTGTGAAGAGTTCACAAAACGACTGCTTTTTTCCAAATCTTGACACCAGAGGAATGGTTGGCCTGGAGGTACTCTCCAGACTGCTGGTTGGTCTGCTTTGCGTCTCGCAGCAGACCAACAAGGAAGTTACGGTGGAGTATGTCCACGTTGATAGGACCTACCTTACCGATTTCCTCATTGGTCCAGATGGGGTTAATTTTGCTCGGTTCCTGAACCAGCACTATAAGCCACGCCTGGATGTTTCGGTTTTGATTGTTGGTTTTCATATGGTTTGCCATTATGATGCCACCGAAGGTAACCATGCTATGTCGCTCAAAGGGGGATGGTTGCTAACCGATCCCACTGTCTACTCATTCCTGTGGGATACTCCGTCAGTCAAAGACAGCGCCTCCACCGTGGATTCGAGTTCAGGTGAGGAAGGGGCATCAAATGACCACCACTCTCCAATGTCTACTAATAGCAGCTGTACCACCAGTGGGGAGCACCTCGCCAAGTTCCTCGAGGGCTATGTGGATACCTGGGCCATTGGTGAGTTTTTCTAATTTTATTTTACTATTTTAATTTTTTTAAGAATTTCGAATTTTCTTTGGGCCTGGTGTTTTTATTTATTTATTATTAGATTTATTACAATAAGAGGTACCAGGGCAGATAAGAGAAGAGAGAAGGGGAGAGAGAAACAAAAAGGTATTGAGGGGAGAAAGAGAAAAGAAAGAAAGAGAAAAAAACATCGTGATTGAAAAAACCTGTAGGTGCAGGTAATATACTTACATCTACTCTAGTTTTTTCCTCGGGCGACCCCTTGGTTTAGGTAGAATTTGGGTTTGGATGGGGGTTTCTGGTTTTTTATTATTTATATCGGAATTTGATTCGTTATTTTTTTCGTTGATATTACGAGTTTTATTTGGTATTAATCGTCGTACGTGAACTGTTTCATCGTACGCCGTTTTATCGTCTGTTTTGATGAGGATTATATAATTTAGATCCGTGACCTTCCTAACAATTTTATGAGGTCCAGTGTATTTTATTTTATTTTTCGCGACGTTTTTTGATTGACGCAGCAAAACAAGGTCGTTCGGCTTGAAGTCAATGATCTTGTGGTGCGCGTTATAATGTTTCGCGTTTTTTTCCGATGCTTTCTTTGCTAAGCTCGGCGTTTTTTCACTCGTTTGAATTAGATTTTCAATTTCTTCTTCACAAGTTGTATTATTTTTCGTGTTTTCTGGTATTTCCGGCAAATGTACTTCAGGGTTAAATCCATGAAGTAGGTAAAATGGGGATTTGTTATTTAAATGTTCAATCGGACTTATATTATATGCAAAAATAATTTTATTAATTGTTTCGATCCATTCTTTTTTGTTTGAATGGTCGTATTTTGACAATGATTTTTTAATGACACTGTTGATTTTTTCAACAAGTCCTTGCAATTGGGGGGAATAAAAAGAGGAGTAAATAATTTTAATATTATTCTCTTCGCAGAATTTACGGACGGATTCATTTGCAAAATAACCTCCGTTATCACAAGAAATTTTTCCTGGGGTGCCATACATATAACAAATAAATTTCAAATACTTAATTACGCATTGAGCATTTGGATTTTTTGTTGGACGTATGGTACAGAAATTTGTGCTCTTGTCCACACCGACAAGCACGTACGAGTGTTCATACTCAGTATTAAATTTCCCAATGAAATCGATCTCTAAATGCGAGAATGGTTTAGAGTTTTCAATTTCAATATGTTTGAGGTAGCCAGCCTCTTTCGGGGAATTTTGTGCCATTTGACACTCATAACATGACAATACATATTCTGTTATTTTTTGTATCATGTTTTTAAAGAAAAACTGGTTTTTTATTTTATTTTTTGTTTTCTTAATTCCGAAATGACCTCCATACAACCGATCGTCATGTAATTTTTTCAGAACTACCGGAATTAATTTTTCAGGAATTACCGTAACCGCTTCATCATACGATGAAGTTGGGTCAGGTAATTTCTTTAACACATTATTTTCATCGTGAAAGTATAATTTTATTGTAAAATTTAATTTTCGTATTTTATTTTTATCGTTTTTAATTTCGTTGTAATTTAATAATGAAATAACATTTTTCCAATGCGGGTCATTTTCCTGCATTGTTTTTAGATTTTCAGGTAATTCAATTTTTTGGAGGGGTTCAGAAGTTTGATCTTCTGTTTGGGGAAGTGATGTAATATCGGGATTTGAAATTTGCGGGGACTCGAGAGTCACAGGAGGGGTTGGGGTGATCTGATTGTCGAGATTTGACTCTCTTTTACAAGCAGATCTTGTGACTACGTTTGTAGTTTGATTGGGACAATTTTGGGAATGATTAGATTCATTCTGTGGGGTTGTGGTTTGTACCACGGGATAATATGGGAAAGTTAATGCAGGGGAAGGAGGGTAATAATAGTTTTGGGACGTCGTACTTGGGTAGTACCACATGTTTTGATTTTAATAAAATACAGGATTTAATGGGGCAGAGTTGCCGTTGTGAATTCTACATAGAGTATTTACTTTTTTCTCTTCGTCTTAAAGAGCATATTTTTTATCTATTAAAAATTCACCTTTTTCAAATGTAATTTTATCTGGTTCATCATGAGGACGAGATAACATATCAGCCATACAATTATTTTTTCCGGCGATATGTTTAATTTGGAAACTATATTCGTTTAATTTAGAGATTAATCTAATTAATCTTGGGCTTGGAGTATTGAATTTCTGATGGTAAATCAGAGGCTTATGATCCGTGTATACTACAAAGCGTAATGCCAGTAAGTATCCACGGAAATGGGCTAATGCATTCGTAATTGCTAACATTTCCAAGTCAAAAGAACATAATTTTGACTGGGCAGGTTGGACTCTTTCTGAGAAGTATCCAACTGGATGTTTATGTTTCGTAACTGGATTAGTTTGCAGCAACACTGCACCTAATGCAATTTTCGAAGCATCAACTTCTACACAGGTTTCCAATTTTGGATCATAAATTGCCAATACAGGTTTGGAAATCATTATTTCTTTTAATTTTTCAAAGATTTCAAGATGTTCTTGATTTAATTTAATTTTGGTATTTGATTTGCTATCTGTTCCTCTTAGTAAGTCAGTAAGAGGGGCAGTAATTTTAGCTAAATTAGGAATTATTTTCCTATGATAATTTATTAATCCTAAAAATAATCGTAATTGTTTTAACGTATTAGGGGGATTTAAATTTTTAATTACCTCAATGTTTTTATTTAGTGGGCGTAATTCATTATATCAGACAGTATGTCCTAAGATTTCAATTTCATTCATAGTGAATTGACATTTTTTTGTTTTTATCTTTAAATTTACTTCATTTAATCTTTTTAGCACTTCTCTTGTATTTTCGAGACATTCTTCGAAAGTTTCTCCAAAAATACAAATATCGTCCAGGTAACATACCATTTTTTTCCAGAATATATCATGGAATATGTCATCCATGATGGTTTGGAAAATGGACGGGGAAATGCTTAGGCCTATTGGGGTAGAATTGAATACATATCCAATTCCATCCACATTTATTCCAGTGTATTGTTTAGATTCTTCAGTGAGAGGAATCTGTAAATATCCACTGTTTAAATCAATCGTAAACCATTTTTTATTTCTTAAGTATGGCCAAATAACATCAATCGTCGGGACACGATTATTATCCATAATAATTCTTTGGTTCATTCTTCGGTAGTCTACTAATACTCTGTAGACTCCGTCTGGTTTCTTTTTTACAAATATGGGAGATTCAAATTTTGAGTTTTGTTTTTTTAGGACACCTGCTTTTACTAGGTCATCGACCAGTTTATGTAGGGCCTCATGTTCTGCGTGTGAGAATTTAAAATTTCTACACCGCAGTGGAGTTTCGTCATCTACTCGGACAACTTATTCGAGTACTTTACAAACAGAGACTTTGTCTGTTTTTCCCGTAAAAATATTATTAAATTCATTAATTGTTTCATACATTTTTATTTTTTGTTCAAGCGAAAGCTTTGGATTAATCGGTCCTCGATTATCCTTAAAAATAGTAGTTTCTGTTTTTTTTTCTATTTGGCAGGAATTAATTTCTACTGCGCTACTTAATTCAAATTTTCCTAAGTATTCGCCTTTATAGATCACGTGAGATCTGTTATTGTGATTAACAGCCATACGATTACAAAGAAATTGTGTTTTTCTTCCATGGATGTTTCACACAGAAACTCCAGGTGCTCAGGCAAAGTTGCTAAAATTAGCACTGAATTTGCCTCAATTTTAAAAGTTTGAGGGGCATAATATTTAAAGGGCTTAACATAACCTAACTTATTTTCTTTTTCAATATGGTAATTGTGAAATTCAGGCATGTCAAAACATTGCTCTTCATCACCACATGGTAAAGTGAATTTGTTTTTCGAGAAGTCCATTTTGGCTTTATGGGTTGATAAAAAATCATAACCCAATATGACCGGTTCTACTAAATTTCGGACAACGAAGGTGGGATGTGGGTAAATGCAATGATCAATGGAAAAAATCACATTGGTTACTCCTATGACCTCAAGAGGTTGACAATCCACACCACGAAATCTTATTTTAGTTGGTAGAATTGGTTCCGTAAAATTGACTTTCTTTAAAACTTTTTCATCAATAAGTGTCTGTTCAGAACCTGGATCGACTAGGCTAAGTATTTGTTTACCACAAATGGCAAATGGGAGGTGAAATTTACATTGGGTTCTGCAGTACCCTTTATTTTGAAATTTCTCCTCACTAACATTGTTAACCTGTTTTGATTCTTTGTTCAAGACATCCCTTACAGCTGACGAATCACCTGTAAGGGGGACACTTAGTTTTTTGAGCAATTATTTTGGCAGGCCTGGGGATTCGATGATTGGAGGTAATTTTGTTATTGTGGGACTGCCATCAATGGTGCCAGTGGGGCAATCATTTGAGTGTTTGCCACCACATAAGGGAGGTTTTGGGGAGTATTAAATGAGATACCAGCCCATGCTGGGGCATTATTCCAATTTGGAAGGCCAAGCTGGTTCCAGTTTGGGATTCTGTTGGAGTAGTATCCATTATTATTTCTAGGAAAATTATTTCTACGAAAATTTGGATTAAAGTTTCTGCCTTTATAATTAGGGTTAAAGTTTTGATTATTATTCCAATTTCTATTTTGGTTATTTTGGTTCCAGTTTTGGTTCTGGTTCCAATTACCATTATTATTATTATTATTATTATTATTATTATTATTATTATTATTATTATTATTATTATTATTATTCCTATTTTAATTTTGGTTTTGATTTTGATTTTGATTTTGATTATAATTATTTTGTTCATTATTATTATTTTTATTTTGGGGATTTTTGTTTTTCCTGGATTCCTGAGATTTCGAAATGTTCGCTATTGCAGCGCTCATTTTTTCCATCTCAGCTTTCCAAACTGGATCGGATGATACTAAATTTACATTTTTTTCAGTTTTCTTACCCGTTTTTCCAGCTTTTAACTCTTCAATAGTTTTTTCAAGTTGATCGATTTTTTTCCTTAAAAGGGGATCTGAATGTCCGAATACTTTATCTTTGAATTCTAAATATTTAGAGAAGGCCTTATTGAGTTCTTGAATTGTTTTAGGTTCCCTTTTAATTAGAAATACTCTTTCTTTTTCGGGAAGGTTTGGCATTATTTTTTCGATTATTTTTTCTTCAGAGATATCGGGTTCAATTTGATTTAAAATTCTTTTCACGAACATAATGTACGCAGGGAAATCAGCTTCGCCGTTGTAATTTCTTTCGTATAGTATTTTGCGTAGTTGGGGTTTCGTTCTAGTGAAGACTTCCAAAATTTTTTGTTTTGTATTTTGCCAATTGTTACATTCGAGGTTTGCTTGAATTCTATCTTCAAACATTTGTTTAGCGAGGCCCGAAAATGCGATTTTTATTTTTTTGAATTTCATATTGGCATCCCAATTGAATGATTCCACTTCATTTTCAAATCCAATTAAAAATGACACGATATCTTCAGTTGGGGTGTGCCCATATAGGGAAGGTCTAATATTCACTGCAGCCTTTCCTGACATTTTATTTTCTACAGGGGGAATAAAATTTTCTAATATTCTAGTTTCAAGTTCTGGGCTGAGAAAATCTTCGTCAGATTTTTCCAAGCACTCAGTAATATTGCCAAGGTTGATTGCTGACCTAACTCTTGGAAATGGTGTGGGGTTATCCAAATTTTCCAAAAGTGGCGTTGAAGTAGTAGAGGAATTAAAATATTTTCTTATTAGATTTTCTAATTCGGGGATTTGTTCACCAGGTTTTCGTGTTGTTTGTAAAATTATTTTAATATTTTCAGGAGTTAATAATTTTTGTATTTCTTTACTAGATTTAATTTTTAATAGGATATCCTCTTGGGTTTTTAAACGGGAAAAATATTTTTTATCAACTTCGATATTTAAATTTTGACATACGTTGATTAGTTTGAAATTTTTAGCTTCAATAAGCCAAATTAAATTTGTTTTAGTAGTGTTGGGTTCGGATAAATTTTCCCAAGTTTCATTCATAAAAATAAATTTTTTTGCGACATAATTATTTAACACTTCTTATATTTAAGGGAGGGACGCGAATTATAATTAATATTAATTGTTACTTTGTTTTTCTTTTGTTTAAACAGGAGCTTGATGGATCCGTTGCCATTTTTTGTTGCCGAAATCTTCTTCACCTTGACCTTTTGTAGATACACCCATTTTTATTTTTGTACAATAAATATCCTTGGTTGGTGTTGAAGTTTGATTTTTCTTTTCACTACTGGTCTTTTTCCACTCGCAAATAACCTTTACTTCCTTTCCTCAAGAGCATGCCTTACGCATTTCTCATTGAGTACTTAACTAGAGTTTTCAAGGTTAGAGTAAAGTACTTCGAACCAGAGGAATTGAAACAGCAGCTTGGATCAGCAATTCCGTCAAATAGGTACTAGAGCGAGAGTTCAATTAGCAATAGCAGACCAGTTGGCCGCCAATAATGTAACGGCCAAAAGAAGTGGTAATGTACCTAATTAGAACCACTTTCAGTGTTACACCATACACAAAATATCACGTACTTGAAAAGCAGTAATACTTCTAAAATAAATTCAAGTTTATCATCCACAGACTATTGTGGACCTTAACATTGGTTAGAGACTCAATAATATATAAAACACACTAGTGAGTTTACACATTTAATAAAATAATAATTCCTACATCACAGTACATAAACATACGTTAATATTTATACATATACAATCACAATTCAACAAGCAAGACTATCTGTTCACCAGAGACTTCTACTAGAGAGGTTCCAGGTACTTAGAAGTAGCTGTCGAGGAACTGTGTCTTATTCCACTGAATCGAGAGATTATATACTCGTTCAGGGTATGAAAACGTACGTGTCAGATAGGTAAAGTGAGGTAGGGTGTTGTTATTATAGGGTTGTGCTGACTCGTCGAGTACTCGAGGGACAGGCACAATTAGGTCATGAATATACAGAAAGTACATCTATATTCATAAAATCAAATACGGGTAATTTAGTGGTTGTTTATAAAGAGTTATAGGATGATTATTGTTGATAAATATCTACGTTTTGGTATTTGAAAATGTGTGGACAAATATGTTCGTCATTTCTAAAAATAGACAAAAATATACGTTACATTAGTATGCCAAGTTTTGAGTCAAAATTCAAAATGCGTGGGGCTAGCATTTCCCCAGCCCCACCCACAAACTTTTTTTTATATATTAAGAAGGGGGTGGTAACAAATTCTAAAATTGGTAGCAAAATTTAGCACTATTTGAATCCAGTTGGTATGAAAAATTTTGGGTCAAAATTCAAAATGGGGGGTGGGCTGACTGGAGACATAAAACCACAAATATTTTTGAAAGGGAATGAGTATAAAATTTTTAATTTGCAGCACAAATTAGCACAAATTAAGCACAATTAGCATGCAAAGTTTCAACTCAAAATTCCAAATGGGGGGGCTGACACATAAATTTCTGAGGCCCTTATATTTGAAAATAAATGAACACAAATTCTAAAATTAATGGCACAAATTAGCACAATTAGCATACATAGTTTAGAGTCAAAATTCGAAATGGGGGTGGCTAGCATTTCTCCAGCCCCACCCAGACTCTTTTGTTTATGTCTAAGGAAGGGGGTAAGCACAAATTCTAAAATTGATGGCACATATTAGCACAAACTGAGCACAATTAGGCCAAAAATTTTCAGGTCAAAATTTGAAATGGGGGGCCGGAGAAATGAACCTACTAATATTTTAAATCGCATTTAATTTTCGCTTGAACCAATATATAAGTATTTTCTTATTTTTACTAGGAATGCATTAAATTAAGAATACGTCATATTTTTTATGTTACAGATCGAAGATATCTTGGATACCATCGGCCTTCTACAATCCAGAGACACCAGATGCGCACAGTTATCAGGAGGGCAGAAAAAACGTTTATCTATAGCCCTCGAACTGATTGACAATCCTCCTGTTATGTTCCTCGACGAACCAACTACGTAAGTAAGAGAAAACAAAATTATACTACGATCGACTCATCGTAAACGTAGGTATAGTCTAATACCGTAGATATTTCTTTCTAGAAGATTCCACGGATACCTCTACCAGTCGATTTCTTTTTCTCTTTTGTTGATTAGAATCGCAAACGAGTCAAATAAAATTGGCACTCCAATTTAATTATTGCCCGGAGTCGAATATACTAATTATGTATAATTTTTAATGAATAACTGTGAAAAACATTAAAGTAGATAGGCAGCCCATCAATAGAGCTAGATAAATTTCAATATATTTTAGTATAAGATAATAGGATGGAAAGAAAAATATTTTCGTTTCTCGCCTGTAAATCCATTCGAAGCTTCGATTCGTTAATAATTATTTGTGACAAATACCTACAAGCGTATAAAGTATGTGATTTTGATCGCAATGTAACGCAAATCACACCAGTATCGATCACCTACTGTATGTACACTCGTGTGTCACACACTATTTTTTGCAACACCTCCTCCTAAAAAATAAAAAAATAAAAAAATTTAGATAAATAAATATTTTTACTATTGGGAAATATAATATAAGTGCAAGGAGTTCTCTAACAGGCAGACCTTATGGCGTAGTGGTTAAGGTGATAGCGCTTTATTAATGACGTCAGGTGTTCAAGTCCCTGCAGCAGAGGAAACTTTTATGAAAAAAAAACATATATGTATATATGATCAAAGAAAACGACAACGTGTAGGCTATGCGCAGTAAGCAGAACCAGCCCATGAAATGACGCCATGCTCCCAAGACGATGTATAAATTAAAGATAGATGTATTAAGTATATTTTATATATCGGTCCTAAGTGGTTCTAAAATCGCCTGCTTTATTCATCGTCAAGATGCATATAAAAATGAAGTTTATAAACAGGTATTGCAAAAAGTAAAATTATAATTGAAAAAAAAAAAAAAATTACTTGTAAAGTATGCGCATTAACTCGAGTACTTGGCCAAATTTTATTTGATGTACAAAGTTGCCAAACTGATTTTGATCATTTTATATAAACTTGTTGACATCGTAATTTGAATTCATTTTTACTGCGTTCAATTCGTAGGAAAAAAAATGAAACATACATTACTATATAAGGAACCTTCCTACTACAATTACTTGATTCTTTTTGGCAACTTTAATGATAATAGGTATGTTTTTCAAGTAAACCAAATTGGAGAATTTTTAAAATTACCCTCGGTAAATTTGAAGCCCTCATGCGGCACTGTGGGTTTCAAAACAAATGCGATAATTGCATGCCAAAAAGTTTTGCACTATTAGTTGAAATTCACATAAGTGTAGCCATGGGGCAGAGGGTCCCTAACTCCCCTAAAGTTCCATAAAAAAAATAGTTTTCAATGAAAAATTCAAGACCACTTGTCCACTATTTTTTTGAGCGGATGTTCTGCGGAATATTTATATGAGCCCTCCACCTAAAATCCTGCCTACACCATTAGTATATATATACACAAGCTCTAAAGCACTAGTCTGCAGCTTTGGCTTCTGCCAGCCCATGACTTCTACTGGCGCAATAAATAAAAAAAAAAATGGAAAAAACAATCTCTTTTCTTTCTCTTTCTTTGTCTTTTTGTCTACGTTAGGTTTCTGTTGTTGCTGGGTAGTTGACGCATGCTAATCGAATGTAACGGAATAATATTGGTAAAATAATATTGGCAAAATAATTTTGACTAATTAATTTTGTCGAATTAATTAGGGTTGGCTTGTAGATACATTTACTATAGTGATATATACACATTTCTATTGAACTAGGTATTGGTTGTAATTTTTATCCGGTAGTCTCGTAATTTGGTACACTTATTCGGATCTACACAAAAAAAAACACCCTTTTTTTTTTTGGTCCAGATTAGCCATATGATTCGTCCATTATATCCTAATATGTTTCATTTCTGGGGCTTAAGTTTTCAACCAATAGTCATAAAATTTAGTGCAGACATTGAATATATATTTCATCATTTTGCAAAATTTTATTTCAAACGACTCAACGATTCATGCATTTTGAGATAATTTGAACAAATCTTAAATTGTGTTCCATCACCTTTTTGTAGACATTTTAGTTCGTTTACAAGAATGTGCTGAACAAAATATAGACGACTATTATTCCCAATTCTGAGAATAATAGCTGCCTATATTCTTCCTGTTCTCTCGGACAAACACCACCAGATATGCTGACAATGTAAAGCCATCATATTTGGGGGATGTTCCGATGTCACACCACATATTTTAGGTCGGCCATTTTTCTGTCATAACAGTAGAATTACGGACACTGTATTCTCTTCTATTAAAGATGAATTCATTCCTGCGACTACTCTCGAGAAGAAAAGTTATACGTGTCCACACAAATGGCTTGTGGACTTGGCCAGGTTTCAATTAAGTATAAGTAATAGATTGACAAGTGGTAAAATATAGTGTGATGTTTATAATTAATTCATATGATGTAAATTGAGTTTTAAATAATAAAAAGAGATGTAAAATTGAATCTCTATTTTATTGAGTTTTCCAATCATTTGGAAAAACTCAATACACATTGTTTCTAAGAAAAGAGATAAACAGTGTCCAATGTTTGTAGGAGTGTGAGGGAAGGAGGATTGGTGGTCCCAACGATATTTTTTGTACAATTTTTCAAGTTTTTGGAATTAAGGTTTTTTTTTTCTATATAAATTATAATTGAAAATTGGCGAAATGAGTTTTCTAGGAAAGTAGGTACTGCTACGCTAGTTTTTTTTTTTTTTTTTTTGTGTGTGTTATGTTTGAGTTACCAACAAGAAAAGTTCTCTGTTTAAAAATAAGAATTCTTAGTTCAAGATGACGGTTTTGAGTTGGAGTGAGTTGCGCATAATGATTGGGGCACGTACCTGGGACGTAATATTATTATGTGATTCAAACTCGCGAATTTATTAAGAACTAAAGTTCTGTTTGAGTTCAACAATCATCCTTCAGATAGGTACAACTATAGTTTCGCATTTTTCGAAATATAGGCCAACAGCTTGTTACCCACAGCGCTGACAGTTCCGCACTGTTCACCTAATTGTGCGCCAAATTTCTGTCGATCTTCATCGTAGACCTATATACTTATACCATATATAGAGGTACCTATAATTTCACAAACAAAAAGCTGTCAAAATTTACACCGCAGACTTTCGGTTCTTCGATGCGTTAAACAATCGATTAATTTTCTTTCATTTAGTGTAGCTTATTGTTTTTTATATTTTTTTTTTAATTTTTTATTTATAGCGGTTTGGATAGCAGCAGTTGCTCGCAGTCGATATCTATATTACGATCGTTAGCCAAAGGTGGTCGTACCATCGTCTGCACAATTCATCAGCCCAGTGCCTCCGTGTTCGAAATGTTCGATCACGTATACGTCGTCGCCGACGGTCTTTGCGTGTACCAAGGTTCCTGTTTAAATATAATACCGTATCTGCAGACCATAGGCTTGCATTGTCCTCAGTACCATAATCCCGCTGACTTCAGTGAGTACCCGGCATAATCGAGCGTTGCTAATTACAGTACGCGACTGTACACGCGTAGCTACCTATACGTGCAAAAAGCCTGTGTGTAAAAACACCGGGTTAGCACTCGATATTCTCGAGTGAAATCGTATCCACCAAAGCGGTGCGCGCCGTTATTGCGGAAGGCATGTCGAAAATTTCGCACTGTCTATCCGACCAGTAATGTATTCGGCGAGTAGGTCAGCTGTTGACGTTTTCAATCGACTCGATTCGATTCGCTGTATCCGTGGCCTGTCTGTATGTCAACTGCAAAATCGTACGTGTATCAGGAAATGGATCATTGATCGTTTTGGTGGCGGTCCACTCCGTAGATTATCGCGCCTTCCGTAATGGGCATCGAGTTTATCTGATGAAATACGGCGATACATATCTACACGACGATGTATTTTCTCGTTTATTAGGGTCTGGAGGGACTGTATAAAATACAAGCGTACCAAATCGACCATTTTGTTCCCGAGCCAATTTTAACAAAAATCTGTCTAATTCGTGTAATTTAAATTGGCACGAAACACCCATATTTTCTTCACCAGGGTAGATTTATAGTCTCCATAAAAATTCAAATTGGTAGATTGGGCTACGATTTATTATAGAAGTATTGATGAAAAAAAAAAAAATCTGATGTTCCACTTTCCTTCCAACGAAGAATTTCACGTGTCTAAAAATTCTATGAAAATGGAAAAATTTAATATTTTTCTTTGGGAGCGGGGAAAAACTGGTAATTATTTGTTAAACTAACGCTTTTTCAATCAGAAATTATATGTAGTGGCAGAGACACTACAGTTGTAGGCACTTAATATTAATGTGTGCTTTAACGTCCAAGGGACATGAAAGTATACGTCGTCACACACCTATCTCGCTCACTAGATCCGTAACAACTACGGCGACCTCCTCAGCCCAGTCACTCGCCTACCTACATTTCTTCAGTAGGCGAGTTCCCTTTACACCCGCCAAGTGCGCAGGAGATTGTGGATGTTCCCACCCACGATACCGGGTATAGTCTCAAATTCATCTTTTGTTGTATTCAAATTTAGCCGTAAATTCGAATGCATTTATTTGTTACGAGAATACGATGCATTTATATGTGTCGCATTCTTAGGTAACTTGTACAAGATCCAAAATGCAGATGAAGACCATGTACTTGTGGATAGTCAAATGTTAATTATTAGCTTTTGACTATAGACAGAAATATTTTGTCTAGAAAAAAAATTTTTTCTGGACAATGTAGGTATGTGTTCGAGTCTAATTAAAGTTTCAAACGCAAGGAAAAATTATTTTTACGCATAATTAGTGATTACACTCATGCGCTCGAAGCCACCGTCAATTTCGAGTACATAATTATATGCTTTATTGTGCTCGAAGCCACCGTCAGTTTCGAGTGCAAATTAATTAGGCATTTGAGGCTAAGATCAACTTCAAAAGCTAAGTGCCGTTAAATCAATTTCTATTACAGATATTGACTGAAATTGCCAGTGGAAGCATTTTGTAGCAGTGAGAACTGATTCTATTTAGAGTCAGTTTTCATTTTACATCGAAAGGAAATCGAAAATACCCATATTTCCGACTTCAGAGTTTCTTTATGTGAAGCAGATGCTTGAAAAAGTATCTGTTTTTTAAGAGAAAAAAATTGAAGGCGACAAAAATTGTGATATAATTCATACTTATGTCTTTTTAATACACCCAAAAGAACGGAACTTTCGATAATTTTTAAAAATTGGAGGCTGGAACCGAATTTGGAAAATTTTGCTTTAATTGTCTGAAAAACCTGGCCGAGCCTGCTTGAAAAAACGTATTATGAAGGAAAAAATTTCACACTCATCAAAATCTTAGCTGGGAACTTTTACAAAATTTTGGTATACCAAATCAAGGGACCAGGACATAACAGTATAGGTATTATGTGGGAAAACGTCTTATGGGAGAACGTTAATCTGTATAATTCTATAAATTATTTTTTTATAGAATTGAAAGTAGCTGAAACCATCAGTTTACTTATAATTTGCTGACTTGAATTTTTATTTTTTTATAACACGTGATTATTTAATCCTATTTTGATTTTTTTTATTCAGTACTTGAAGTTGTAAATGGAGAATATGGTCACTTTACCTCGCAGTTGACTGCTATCGCGAACGATCCTTGCTGGAGAGATTCGAAGACACAAAAAACATCGACTACGGCTACTCTCGGTATTCACTTTATTCTAATTATATTGGCAATATATTTTAATTCTTCTTCGCTATATTCTCATCTGATAGAAACTCATCACTCACCCGTCCCCACTTACTCTGTCTCATGTTGAATCAACCCGAAAAAGAATCTCGGAGTATTCTTTCAACTTATCCAAAGACAAATTAATGCGTCCTAATCAGAATTATTTCATTCTTGTCCAGCCAAAGTCCATAAAATGGAACTTTATTTTGTTCGGATCCAAGGGTTTCCGAAAATTTTCGAAAGAGTGAGAGGTACAGAGACTTTCTGGCGCGAGTTATTATGAATTTGGAAATATATGTGCATTCGACATACCAAAAATTTCATATTTGATCATTTTTCAGTCAAAATTTATATTAAAAGTTCTTGAAAATAACCCGTAAACCATGCTGGTTACACCTTCAATCCAGACCAGTAATTGTTCCTTTGTATTCTTTGGTATATACTCTCTAAATTCGGGGTAAGTTCTTAGAATGCAACAAAATATACGAAAATTGACCATTTTTCTCACATAGACCATTCACGGCACTTTTTGGAAAAATATATAATTTGGCTGTGGTTGTTGAATGGTTGCGGTTAATTGGTGAGTATACATTGATTCAGCTGGACATCTGAAATTTTTTTCTACCCATCGCTTCCAGAGAAATTTCTACGTCGTTTAGATCATTTTTTTCTTTCTTCTTTCAAACTGCCACGAATTGAAATAATTGCCCCCATCGTGGAGACCATTCAGCTCGTAGAACTCCTGGCGTATATAAGTAATAAAATATCTACGAAGTCGGAAAAAAGTAGCCATAATTTCAACATTTCCTTCAGTTTTGAGTGATATTTTTTCTTTTCCTCTTTTTTATGGATTTTGGTACGACAGTATAACTGAGACTCAACTTATTTGCAGGCCATCCTTGAAATAAATTCTCTTCGCAAAAAAAAAACACGTTCTTAACATAAACGCTCCATACCTTCCGCCGTAAATAGAAAAATCTTAATCGCACTTATTGTGAAATTTGAAATTAAATTTTTTAATAGTTATTTTCGGTATTCAACTCGAGTCAAGAATCATTTTCCATTGCATTCTGAAATTCTTATTGTAGTTAAAAATTAATTAAAAATAAATTTCGTTAAATTTCAGTGTTCCGAAGAATTCACATGTCCAACTAACATAAGTGGAAAATTAATTGATATCATGTTAGATAGGTAATTTTTTTTTTGTCAGATTTCTTTCCTCATGTAGACATTTAGAAAAATTTATAATTCTTGCTGGTCAACACTTTTTTTGCTTTTTATTTCCTTCGAAATTTCGAGAGAAGGTTTGATTTTGTTCATCCCTCTATTTCAGTATAATTCTATATTTACTTCATTTTAATACAGATATTAAAGAGATGCAGAAGGTATTTTTTTGAATTTTTCAATAAAGTTGAATCGGGATAAATAACTTATACTTTCTCATCTTCCTTGAAAAAATAAAATTGATGACAACCTTGATTCACAAAAAACATTTTTTTGTCTGCCATGCAGATCAATTGGTACTTTGAGGCCTATTTATTGTACTTAAGCAAGTTAAAAATCACTTGTTTCTTTTCTAATCATTCTTTAAGAGTTGGGTTAAATTGGAAAATCTACCTTGATTATTTTCTCAATAACGAAGCGTAACTTTATTATCTTTAAGTTTTTTCATTGTTCTCCATTGATCAAGTTCGAGCCCAGAAATAGTTTCGACAGTTTCATCATCCAAATAATTATTTTTAACAGACTTTGAAAAAAAAGATAGGATGTTATCAATTCGATTCATATATATGTTGTTTTTTTTTGTTCGTTCCAGCGTAATTTCTCAACCTGGGCAACAATTTTGATGAACTTTTTTCGAAATGATATAGGATGATCCCATGGTAGTTCCATTAAATTTTTTTCAGAATTGATGAAATAGTTTTGGAGTTATTGATGTGTAAACATCTTAGCGCTTGGTCTATAGTAGGGGCTAAACGAGAAATTACAATTGTCAGATTTGCATAACTCTAACATTTCAATTGTAACTGTCATTTGTGTGAGTACACGTTGTACACACACACAACCACACACCTAAACAACGAGAATAACATTCAGATATTTTTATGTTTACACATCAATCCTTCATGAGTAGGTACAGCAATGGAACTCGCACCTTTTTTTTAAAATAAAAAAACTTAGTTTTCAAAATATAATAATGGCGCTAACCCTAGAAATAAAAAATCATCGAAAAAAAAATTTTTTTTAAATTGAACCAAGTTTAAAAAAAAAAAAAAAAAGATAAAAAAGGCACTAAAAAGTTTAAAAAGTTTTTAAAAAATTTCTCCAGCAAAATCTAAGTTTAGGGACTGGAATTATTGAAGTCTGCTCTCTTTTCCTTTACCATGTGTAGGCTTTATACCTACTCAATTCCTTCCAGTTTTATGACAAAACATTTTTTAATTAGCGCTGACTTCAATAATTCAAGTCCCTAAACTTAGATCTTGCTGGAGAAATTTTAAAACAATTATTTTCACTTTTTAGTGCATTTTTTATTGTTTCTTTTTTTTAAGTTGGTTCTATTTTTTGTTTGTGGAAGCGTTACTGTCAGACTCTCGAAAGAGTCTCGAACATTTTCTGACTAATCAGGATTAGATTTGTCGAGCGAATTTGAAGAAACAATTTGAGAAATGGTTTGGAACGTTTTACGTTACAATTTGGTTTTTTTCTTCGCCTCTTTTATCACAATTTTTTATGGTATAATTTGACGTGAAAACACTTTTGTTTTTCTCTAAAATAAAATGTATTTAAATGCTAGTGGAACGTTGGTTCTCTCTTAAATCCTAAATTTTTCGTGAAAACGCGACTACTCTTAAACCGAATTTGTAAAAATAGGTAGAACTTGCGTAAATTTTTGTATTTTATTTTATTTTTATTAATATAAGTACAAGTTAACGCATACCTAATCCAAAAGAATATCGAATGTTAAGGGCGATTAAAAAAATTATAATGAGAAAGATATTCCCTTCGCTAAAAATAAAGATAAAGGAACGTGGTTGTCAGTTGGGAACGGGACTCTCAATTGGTATGACGAATATGATGCTTTCATGGGGATATTGGGGGTATAGCTCCTTCTCTCTCTCTCTCAAGATCACTATAAATATTTTTCATGACGGAATATTTGACATTAATTTAATTTTATCTGAAAATAATAATTTATAAATCCTGTGTGTAAAAAATTCACCAACAATTTTTTTTTTAAAGATTTTATTTTACTCTTATGGAGGGAGAAAAAAATGACCGAGTAAAGCTATTGCTTGCAAAAGTTATTTTGTCTTAGTTAGAAAATTTTATCCGTGATAAGAAATATCTCCTCCCATGAATCTAATCCTGTGTACCCCACTGCACGAACTGTCACATAATATTTTGTTTTTCGTAAAATGATTTTCATAATGATTCTTATAATATGCACTCCAGAAAGCTACCGTCGAAACTGAAACGAAAAAAAGTATTATGATATTAAATTATTAATTTTCTTCGAAAAATTGAAACGACTTCGAAGCGAAAAACGATGAAAAATTGCCCTAAGAAGATAAAAATAATCCTTTTAAAATTTCTCCTTCAAGATCTGGGTCTATCGACAGGAAGTATTTAAGTCGGCGCTCTTTTCCTTACAATGTAGACTTTATTCGTCAATTCTGTCGGATTTTATGACAAAACTTTTTAATTATAGCGCTTACTTCAATAATTCCAGTCCCTGCAAACTTAGATCTTGCTGGAGAAATTTTAAAAAGATTACTATTCTCTTTTAGGGTGTTTTTTAATTTTTTTTTGACGTCGATTTTATTTTTTGAAAATAATTATTAATTTACCGTAAGTGTTACTTTTTTTCGTTTCATTTGAATTCCAGTGTAGATTTTATTGGAAAAATTTTAAAACAATAATTTTTCTATTTTTAGAGAAATATAATTAGATTTTCTTTTTTTTTGTTTGTTTGAAGTTTATTAGATTTGGCCATATTACTTCAAAACTAAAAGTTTTTCATTTAAAGATAACTCAAAACTATCTCATCGATTTTTTAAAAAATTTAATCGGAACACAATGAGATCACTCTCTTTCATTTAAAGAAATTTCATCAAAATCGGTATCCTGGTTGAGAAGTTAGGCTGGAACAAATATTAAAAAATAACAAAAAAAAAACATATATATACGGATTGAAATTGATGACCTCCTTTTTTTGTAGTTGGTTAAAAAATTATTCTGAGCAGTTATCAGGAGTGTTTACTCTAATTACCTCGAATTTACACTTACCCTGGTTCACCTTAAATATTTTTTACCAACGAATAACAGCGTAGGTACTCATTCTGGATGAAGCTCTCCAAAATTACCAATTCAGTGTAGATATCACGATACGCATAAATGAGGATACTATTTTTCTTCCTTCTCGAAAAAATAAAAGTCTTCTTCCCCTTCCTTTCAACCCAAAACCCAGCCAAATTTTATATTTTTGAAAATTGACACAAATTTAAGACTAATTTTGAAAATTTCCTATAGATAAAAATAATCTACGATGTTTCTGCGTCTTCGGTCTGGATTAAAACCACAGTTCCGAATCATATGATACTAAATTAAACCCAACAAAATACGTATGATTCGCATAGAACAACTATTTCTCAAACGCTGCATTAAAGTGCATGTTATGTTAATTTGAAAAACATTAATTGATGCGGCAAATGAACAGAACTTCGATTTATGAAACGCTTTTTCTATCATATAAGTTATATTATGACATTTGTAGCTGACGTTCATAACTACCTGTGCTGAAGTCTGATCGTTACTATTATTTAAAGCTTCTAGACTCCAACATCGTTTATGATTAGGTACCAACAGTGGCGTACCGAGGGGAGGGGTCAGTGAAAAAATTCCTCATTCGTATCTTCATTTTTTCAAAGTATTTTTACAGAGTCAGACCATTAAAGTTTTTCACTTCATGATAAATAATAATTACAATTATCGTAAAAATAAAAAATTTGTATAAATTTTGGCCAATTTTTATTTTTTTGGCAGAGAGTGACCTACCCCCCAACCAGTTAAAACAAAAAGTAAAATTTCAAAAAATCGAAAAAAACATCCCAACCAATTTTTTTTCTCGCTTCGTTTGCACTAACGAACGTCCCCACTTGACGATGTTTCCCCCAGAAATGTCGTTCTGGTCCACCACTGAATGTGTGGGAAAGAGAGAAATTTTTTCCCATCCAATTCCCTCCCTAGAGAATATTCTGGGTACACCATTAACGACCAAATTGATAACACATCAACATTCAAATGAAGAAAGAAAAAATAAAGTTTTTTGTTTATATAGCTGAAATAATGATTCGAAGAGTCTATTTTTACCTTCTTTTTTTTTACTTTTTTTTTTGTTTGTATAGCAATGGTAGCCTATAATTGCTAAACTAACTCTCTTTGTATTTTTCTTCTTAGATATTTTCTATTTCGAATACAAGTCAGTTACTTTTAAATTATTGCTTTTTCTGGGTAAATATCATGGATTTTATTATTATTTCAGACGAAGTTACCATTAATCAGATACAACAAAATGGAGTGCAACCGAATGGAGTGCAACAGAATGGAGTTAAAACAAATGGAGTAGCAGCATGCCAGTCGTTTGTTGGCAACCCAAACGAATTCGACCGTTTTTTAATTTTAGCTAAAAGTTCAGTTGTTAAATTATTCAGAGATTGGGTATGTGTGAACTCTATTACAAATTTTTTGACTATCGTTTTTATTATGGTTACTGTTTGGCTTATTCTTATTGATTTATTTGATCCCTGTTGCAGTCTATTTCGCATCTCAAAATTTTGATGCACACAGTGGTGGGAATTTTTGTCGGTTCTTTGTACTCAAGTTGCGGCGTAGATGCAAGCAAAAGTATTTTCAACGTCGGATTTTTAATAGTATCGTTAGTTTATTTAAGTTATACGTCATTAATGCCGGCCATCCTTAAATGTGAGTACAGGTATTGCTTTTAATTACAACTTTCGTAGCTGAGAATGGAAATACGATTCAGCTATGCGTTATGGCGAATAATTTTTGGGATAATTTGCTCGTTTATAGTTCAAAGTTCTGAAATTGTAAAAATTTGACAGTTAATTCGTAATCAGTAACAAACGAAACTCCCAAAAAATAACAATTTTCAAAGAAATTGGTTACATTTTGAATTTTTCCCAGTAATCAGTGTCTATACATTAATAAAATATTATACAGGATATTCACTTCGTGTAAATACACGCGAATTTTGTGTTCGTTGCGTAAAAAGTTGCCATCATTTCTGCGAAACGTACCTTTTTTGAGTCAAAATTTACGAGAAATTGATTTAATATTGAGGAAAATGGTAGAAAAATTTCTGGAAAATATAAGACGTTTTGAAGGGAGCAGAAACAGTTGAAACAAACGCAATTTGAAGCATGAACAAAAGTTTGAAACCAAAAAAATTACACTTTCATAACGACAACATAAAAAAGTTGTATTCTGACCCTAATATTATGATTTACAATAAATGTTCATGTTACACTCCATATGTGACAACACTATAACCAAAACAATAATAAAACTCAGCCCTCGTACTTGAACCGAAATGCTATGTTTCTGCAACATGCCAAAATAGCGTTCAGGTTCTGCAACTCATTGATAAATTTGCTTCAAACATCAATTTAAACTTTTGTGAAGGTAATTACAGCTGCCCTAGCTCCTTTATTTCCATTACAAATAATGGTCTTTTCAATGAAAGTTCTACCTTTATTTCTGTGAATATTTTTCATATGAACTTGAAATTTTCACCATTATATTTAACGCCAAATTTTGTTTCAGAAAAGCTACATATACGCCATGCTTTGAAAAAATAATGGCAACTTTTTATGCAACAAAAACGAAATTCACGTTATTTTATTTATTTTCATGGGTCAGTCGCATGGTGAACACTCTGTGTACGCAAAGGTATATTATAGGTTACTTGCCCGACAAATATACGAGTAGAACCTGTCTTTTTTTAATGTCGGTTTCAAACGGATTGACATACTTTTTGTTTACGAGATATTGTGAAAGACTCAAGCATTGTAAGTTTTCTGAAATCCAACCAAATCAAATGAAAAACTTCTCATATTTCTTTGGTCAGAGACAATGGCGACACTTCAGTGAAGATCTGCTCTACCTGGAATAAAGTTTTCGCTTTTTTTTTCACTTTCTCATGAAAAAAAATTTGTTAATACTGATTAAATTTGACTTCTAAATTTGTGATAAAATATTAGGAAGAAATTAATTAATTAATAATTTTTGAGATTATTTTAATACTATTAATTCTTATAAAAAATAGTTAAATTTTAATGTACTTATATAAATTTAAAAAAAAAAAAATTTCATTAAATAGTAGTATAAAAAAGTGTATCAGCCTGATTTTTTGTTCAGCCTAATCTGTTTTTTTTCCTCACTGACCGCCACTGGTTTGGGAAATAGCATTGAAAATGAACTGGATGTTCGAAATCATTGGAAAGTAATGTCTTCGAGGGAAAACTTCTCAGAAAGCGAAAAAATTGAGTTACACTCTGTCCGAAGAATACAGTTTTGGTTCGTAGCTCATTTCGTCTACAGATTTTCTCCAAAAACTTTAGATTGGTATAAAATTTGATGTTGTTTTTACAAATAAAAATCGTTGGAGGAAAAATTGACTTGAATTTTAACGGAAAAGATAAAGATAAACTTTTGGCTCCTTGCTTTTTCATGAAATAAATGTGTTTCTAAATAATTTAAATATATAGTTATGGAACATACTTAGGTACCTATTTAAAAATTGGAAAATTATAACGATATATAAAAATAACAGTGTGTGGTTCTGCGTCTCTCATCCTATACTTCCAAACTTCTAACTGTTTTTACTAGTAATTCTTTAAAGTGAAATGTTATATTGAATTTTTTAAGAAACTCAGTATTATGGAACATATTTTAATGGAAAAATTGATATGAAGAGCATCCAATTCGACATTTATATGCCGAGGAAACAAAATCAAACAATTTCTTTTTTTTTCTGAAACTATCAATGTGTCAACTGAATATAAAATATTCTACCTTTTTCTTTTTAAACTTGTTAAAATTGAATTTTAATAGTAATTTTCGGAATATCTCAATCTCGTGACAATTCTTCTTAAATAATAAATATCATGAAAACATGAAATTATGTAAGGAAAATACAAAGCGTCTATACTTTTTCTTTGCTCTGGAATTCGACTGAAACTGTAGCCTACAAGGTGGTAATGGAATCGAAGGAAATGGTAATTAATTAATTCTGTAATGATTGAAACCCAACTATTGGACATTGTTCTTGCAAAGTGGCCATGAAGATTTGAATCTAATAAATTAATGTAACTTAGTACAATTAATTTTTCGTAACAGTGAATTAATATAATGAATAATTTTTCCTTGTCTAAGAATAAAAACAATGTTTTCCAGTCTTTTAACGAATAAAAAATATTTACGATCAAGATTTATTTTTAAAACTATTTTTATTTTGTAGACCATAATTTTTATATACCTATATATATATATATTGTCGCAAGGCTCCACCTCCCATGAAAAGGTACTTTAAAGAAATATCTGCTATCCAGCCTAAAACTAATATTTTTATTCTTGAAACATGCATATCATGAATGAAAATTCGATTTTGGTATTTTAGGCAAGTTTCGAGTGAACGGAAAAGTTTTAATTTTTCTTTTTTCATATACTATAGGTAGCATAATTCGCTTGAAACATAATAATATATTTACTGGTACATCTATAACAATCCATTTAAAATTTGGATTCAGTTTCGGAAGGTATAAACCAAAATGCTGAATATCTTCCCTCCCCGTAGCCTATAATACCTTAATTTAATGATTTTTTTATTTATTTTATTTTATTAAGAATGGTTTTTACATAAATTTAATGAGAGAACGTCTTATCAACAGTTCTGAATAGCATACATTAAAAGAATATAAAAAATACAATAATATACGAGAGAGAATGCAATAAAAATCAAGGCCGAAGTTTTATAACTGTTAAATAATTTTTTCATATTATGGAAGTATTTCTTTCCGGTGAAAAAATTCTTGTTTATTTCTCAATTCTGTGTTTTTGCACGTGTATCTATCTATGAGTACAACCAAGCACCAACATTCCAATAACGATCGAAATATTCCATTTAGGTGCTTAGTTATCGATTTTGGTGAACTATTGAAAGGTGGGACTTAAGTTGAATATTTTTTCATATAAATTTATTGCGTTTCATGAAACTTTCTGCGCTCACAAAATCATATCCAGGGAGAATATTTTTTTCTTTCTATAATGATTTACTCTTTTAAACATTATATGGTCGGGAATTTCTTCCGTACACAGAAAATCGTAAAAAATATTCTCGTAAATATTGAATAATTATATGAATATGCTATTCGAAAATTTGAAAATTGATAAATGACTGATTCATCGAGTCTTCAACGAGAAAAAAATGACGACATGGAAGTGTCCGAAAGCCTCTTATCGAAACAAATTTTGTCGCTCATCCTGTGGAACCAGCATTAGAAAAATCTCTGACCACTCATTATCTCGAGAGTATCGTCGTATTTCGGCGAAAATTACTTCCTTCTTTTTTTAAACTGATGATGTCCTAGAAAATAACGAAATTATTTGAATTGTTTTGAAAATTCTCACAAAATTTCCCAATTCTAATAAATTTAATTACATTTATTCTTCCATTCTCGGTTACAGCTTATTAATATTTCTACAGTTAGAAAGTGTTTTCGTCGTTTAAATTTAATTATCTCATGCAAATGAATATTTTTGTTCTCAGTTCCAAGTGAATTACATGTAATTAGAAAAGAGGAATTCAACAACTGGTACAAACTGAAAACGTTTTACGCAGCTTTCATGTTGGTGAACGTACCCATACAAGTAAGTTAATGCCCATGAACAACTTATAATTTGTTATAGCCGGTTACTTCTTCATTATCCCTCTGTGTTGACAAAAAAAAAAAAAAAAAAAAAGGTACAATATGCCATTAAGTATCTTAGCTCGAAAAATTGCAAGTTAATGTCGTGAAATAGAGTTCTATTTGATAATTATTCGATCTGAAAAAGAAAATGGTCAGTCATTTTTTTCTCGTGATGAATAATTTTTTGCAACATAGCTAATAATTATATGCAAAAGAAAAAATTTTCGAAGCGAAGTAATTTCTTATGTACCCACTCACTGAACAATTATCTGATGACACCATTGCTCTTACGTGGTCGAAGCAAAATTGATGAAAATTTACAGATAACAATTTGAAACTAAGCTCGATGTTGTGACGAGGCCAGATTTTTTTAAATTCTACCTGTTTAAAAGAAAAAATCTGTTCCTCTATAAGACTTTGAACCGTTGTCCCACAATCTGTTAAGATTCCGAATTTCAATAGACACAGCAATGTCATATTTTTTCTCAAAAAGTCGCTTATGTTTTTTGAGGGGCTGAGTTCAGATTTTCAGTCGTTTTTGGATAGAACCACTCGTTGAACCCTCTTTGATCCTATAAGGGGTTAGTAAATTTTTTTCATAAAAAATTGAGTGATACATTTTCGCATATGTTCTGTGAGACGCCGAGTTCGAATTTAGTGTTCATTTTTGGATTCATTCGCTCATTGGGTCCCCCTAGCTCTAACCCAAAAAGGGTCGATCGGGCAAATTTTTTACTATTTTCTTGAGTGATACATCCTCGGATATATTTATTGAAGTGCAAAGTTTCACCTCTAAAATGTGTTTTTTAGCCCAAGTGCACTTTTTTAGAGGAGGTGAAGACGTTTTGAGTAACAGCTGCTTCGCTTGAGATATGATTCTGGAGTTCGCTTTTGACATGCAAAACCTATACCTAATACATACATTAATTAATAGGGTAAAGAAACAAATTTTGGGTCTGCGGTGTGAACACAAATATCAACAGACGATAATTTTACACGCTGTTGTGCATCCTAATTTTGTGAAACGACATGGGTAAAATTATTTATTGTTTTTTTCGTAACAATTTTTACTCAGTTTGCTTGCAAAAGGGTTATTTAAAATTAACCTCTCGAAGAAATTAGTGGTGGGGATGATGAAAATTATCCGTGTCGTGAAAAAATAAAACAATTCAACATCGTTTTCCCATTTTAACCTGATTTTTGTTTACATAGGCATGTCGCCAAAATTTTGTGCTCACTGTTCTGGGAAAACTATAAAACAGATGAGTCTGAAATTTTCACATGAGATAGTCTTTATATGCAGGTCTGAAAAAAGTTTGGTGTTTATCAGTTTAGTAGTTTGGAAGAAAAATGCAAAAGAAAAAATTTCTGGACAAGTAGTTTTTCCAGGATTCTAAGAAAACTGCCGTAAGAATAAAGCTAAAATTTTGATGAGATATTAGAAGCAAGTCTGGTTAAAATTTCATGACTCTTGCTTCAGTAGTTTTTGCAAAAAAGTAAAAACCGGTAAAAACGATGTCAATGAAACACCGATATCGCGATTTTCCAGTATTTCGAGTAAACTATTTGAAGAATAGAGCTGAAATTATTTTGGAAAATAGTCTACATATAAAAGTAAGTCTGGTAAAAATTTCATGACTATTAATTACTTACTTTTGTAGTTTTCGTAAAAATAGCTAAAACTTGAGCAATAAAACATCGATTGATTGATATTTTTGTCAAAGGTATTGATAACTCGCCTAACTTTTCGTAATATTTTTACTCAAAAGATAAAACTAGCAATGAAATATCGATTGATCGATATGTTTGTCAAATATCGATAACTACCGATAGTTTATTGAAATTTTTTCACGTATTCGGAATTCTGGTTTGTTTTTAAATTGAAAATAAGAGTTGTCTAACTGGGCTTTCTGGCGAAGTATTGCTGTTCAACAGTTTGTTTTTTTTTGCACTAGTTGTGAAACGTATGGTGTGCGAAAAGTGTTGTAGGCTATTTTAACTCGCGTAAAGAGTTAAAATATCCCACTTTAATTCACACGTCTTGTCACGTACATGTACCGCTATCGATTTATCGATATTTCATTGCTACACTTTTCACTTTTGAGTAAAAACATTACGAAAAATTAGGCGAGTTATCGATATCACTGACAAAAATATCAATCTATCGATGTTTTATTGTTCAAATTTTGGCTATTTTCATGAAAACTACAGAAGCCAGACCCGAAATTTTTACCAGACTTGCTCTTATATGTAGACATACCTATCTCCATAATAATTTCAGCCCTATTCTTCAAATACGTACTAATATTGCTTTCTGTATGGATGATTGAACTTAATGGCAACCTATGTGGTAGAGGAAATATTTTTGGTTAAAAAAAAATAGTTGAAAGAAGTAGTTGAAGGAATGTAGGAATGTTTAAGCCCAAATATTGTAAGTTTGGTATTGGGTACCTATCATTGATTTTTCGCGTACCTAACGACAAATGGCCAACTTTGGTTAGCTACATATTACAATTAGATTAAGTTATTCATTATCAGAAACGCTTCCTTGAACAATTAATTGCAGGATATGGGTAAGTATATCGAAATCGATAAAGTGTCACAAGTCCTTATAAATATGCATTTCTCCGTATAAAATTAAATAAAAAAATAACGCTTTTTTTTTTGGCTTTAATATGCTTATACACTTTTTTTTTTTTTTTTTGACAGATGTCATTCAGTTTCGTTTACGCTATCTTCGCATATTATTTATCATCGCAAGTGATGGTTTATTGGCGATTTTTAAGATTTTTATGCGTTTGCATGTTAACAACTATCCTTTCAGAAGGATTCGGTCTATGTTTGGGAACGTCGCTCGAACCAGTTGTAAGTATTTCAGAGTTATAGACTATTATTCATTTCGAGCCAAACTAAATTTTTCATTTAAAAAATAAAATGAATCGAAACCTGTGGCACAAAAGCTAGATGAAGCTCCGCAAAATCATATTTTTTTAAAAACGTTTTTCTGCAATTATTTCAGAAATCCCTTCATCGTTCAACACTTTTTTTCTAGAAAACACAAAATCCCTTATCTGCCAACATCGCTTCCACAACCTCGAACATTCACTTTAAAAAAAGTCGGTTTATGATCCCATACTACCCAGTACCCATCCATTTCTGAGTCACCTGGGAATTTGTCTGTTCCAAAAATTAGTCTCGAAGTCACCACTCATGCCAAAAATCAATACAGCTCCTAACTTTTATAGTCTCATTCTACCTTTCTCATCTCCCTCTCAACGTAATCATCAACTTCGTCCCATCTTTACCCTTTAATGGTTTAATAAGTATGTTACGCGGATATTGTTCTGTTGACAAGTATATCGATCTGGATTTTCTTTTTCAATTGATCATCCGTTATGTCGCATACCTATCCTACTTTTAACTTTTCTTCCGTGCACACCGCAAAGCTCGACGCAATTCTCTGTTATCTAGAAGACATATTCAACGAATCCAATTCTTAAAATTTTATTATAATTTCTGATTCCGTATCACCCGTGACTGCCCTTCCAAGTTCCAATATTCGTTTATCTGATTATGCTATTATTCCACGAATCCTCATAATCCACAACTTTCTAATCAATTCTCTAAAACTTATTTGGATACCAAACCATGTAGGCAATGTGGAAAATAATATGGTCGACCAAGTGTCACCGAAGAAGTTTCAGTATCTACCAAATGTACCTACCTTACAAATTACCAACTCCCAAATCTGACCTGCGCAATTATTTTTGTCCCAATACCGTATTACAAAATTACCTACTTAGAACAAGACAAGTGGAAAAATATTTCTCGAACCAAACTTCATGAATTTAAAAATTCCATAAGACCATATGGACAGTTTTCAAATTACCTGATAGATTTTGTGAAATATTACAAACTCGTCTTCAAATTGAATGCACTCGTCTCTCAAACTCATATTTACCTTCTCTTAAAATCTTTTATCACCAAATTGGCCCAACTGCCACACTGTTTTTTTCTATGTGGACCACACGTATTCGACTGACATAAAATGAAACCTATCCACGAGTCCTCCTCTATGTCCTAATCCTCACTGAAATCTGCTCTCTGCAGCAACAACCTCTTGATTGACATGATTCGCTTCCTACGAGAAACCGGTCTACTCTAATCTCTCAAATCCCAAACCGGAGTTATGCAGGATATCCTAGAAATTAACTACCACAAATTTTGGTAATCTATAATAGGGAAGATTAGGGTACAATGGAATACTTTTCTCCTTTTTGTTTCTGGTGCAAGTTAGAATTAATTTAGAAATTTAGCACCAATAAATTTGAAAACCAAAAGAAATAATTAAAATGTTGTTTTTTTTTGGTTTTTTTTTTAATTCTATCTTAAAAGGGGTAACCTTTTTTGTTCCATGGTACACCACCCCAATGTACCATGGAACTGAGGGTTGTGTACCATGGTACCTACATGTCAAATCTCATAAGAAAAAAATATTTTTAATTTAAAAAATCAAATTTATTTTATCTAGTACTTACAATATGAAGCGCACTGCATCTAAAAATTAATTTTATTTAGAAAACAAATTACATCTGCTATTCGAATTGTAATAATATAATTATTATCAGGAAAACTGATCGTTTCTCAATTGTGTCACTTTTCTCTTAAACTTGCAAATTTGAAACATCTTTTATATAACTATTTTCAACTTTTTCAAGATCGAATGTTTCATGTTTTTGGGTAGTTTTATTTCTAGAAATTAAAAATTGAAATATATGGTTTAAAACATGTCAAGGGTCTGAGGGGAGGTATCAACTTAGCGATAAATATTTGATTTTATATATTTCACCTCCTAATGCAATAAGCGCAAAATATTATCTTCATTTTTTCTTGAGAAAAGGCACAATGGTGGCAGAATGTAATTCTACATGGACGGGGTCAAAATTCGGCGTGTGAATACATTGGGTTTATATCTCAGTCTAGCATAATGATGGGCCAAATCCACCCATTTTTTTCCGAATTACGGATTTTCAAGATTTCCATTGTAGCACTAAATTTTTAAAACCAATAATGAAATCAACCACCAATACACACAATGTTCTCTCCGACTGGCGTGCCCAGGGCCAGCAAGATTTGATTTTCTCAGAGGGTGCAACACAATTGAAAAATATTCAACATTTAAAAAAAAAATCAAACGGGAAGCTCCTAACCCCCCTACTTTTACAAAAGATCTTAAAATCCTGACTTTCTTCTCCCATAAATCACAGTAGTGACAATTAACGAATGTTTTATAAACTATCAACTTGCAATGTTCAGTTTTATTTTTAATCAATTTTCCCAGAGGGTGAAAAAATTTTTTCATAGGCTGCACATGTACCTTTGGACTCCTCAACTTGCCACCCTGAGCGTGCCATAGGCATTTTTACATTTTTTTAGTTTAATTTTTTTGTTTTTAAACGAAAGTAATGAAGATGGGTCACCATCGAAACTATCGTTAGTTTTTGAATATCAATATTGAAACTTTTCGACATTTGCCATCTAACAAAGAACCTCTAAAACTGCGTTCACACCAAACAAACGAGCGAACAACAATTGTTCTTTTTTGGTCGTTTAATATAAACGACCATCAGGGGTAGGCGTTAATTTTAATTTATCCGAAAAATGGATAACAGATAATTTTCAGATAAAAACATCCGTTATTCGAATAACCAATTATAGAAAACTGAGCATTTGTTATCCGAATAAAAAAATAATTTACCGAATGCTTTTCAAATTATATTTTGCTTCCTAAATTATGAATTATCGATTATCAATTATTATCAATTATTATCAATTTATCATTGTCATTTTGTCAATGTCAAGTATGTGTACATATCTACAATTTACAAAGTAAGTACTCTATAGTTTACATACTATACACACTGAGTACTGACAATGTGATATTTAAGATGTATAAAATAAGAATAATAAGATATAATATGTAATTCTTCAATTTTGCAATTAGGTAGTCAAAGAATTTTTTTTTATTCATATTAAAGTATACTAGTAGTCTAGCATAGTGCACAAGTACAGCATGGGTTAATGTAGTGTAGGCTACTTAAAAGTTTCTTTTCTGTAAAATTTTTATGCTAAAATAAAGAAAACACACTATTTGATAAAATTTAAATAAGAACCATTCATTTTTTAATATTTTAATATCAACTCCATAATCATTCAATTCCAATTCTCTAAAAATAACTGTTAACTACTTTAAAACTATTGCTCAACAAATCAACACGAATCTTGTAAATTATCTAAAATCATCTAAAAATAATTCGGTTTTTTACGGGAAAAAATTATCCATTATTCGAACGATAATGAGAGAGAATTGGTTTGTATTGGTTTTCATGAAATATCAATATTATTGATTATTATTTTCAAAAATGACCAATTATTTCCTGGAAAATTATTAATTATAGATAATTTGATTTAGGGAAAATCTTTTTTGTCTATTTTAACCCAAAAATAATCAGTGACCACAACCAATAACCAGAAAAGTTGTTTTGATTAACCAGAACAATAACCAGTAACCAAATAATTACATTTTTAACCAGTAACCGCAGTTACAAATATAGATTTTTATTGGTTCCCAGTAACCCATAACACCAAAAATGTTTTGGTTACAAGCCCTACTGAGTACCAACCACCAAAGTTTCACCATCCATTCCCTAGGACACTGTATCTTTTACTATATAATACTAGACCAATAAAGAAAGATGATTTATCTTTAGACATTCCAGTGCTAAATAGGCTATAAGAGTGTATTTTTTGACATACTTTGTTTCGTGTTTGTGTACGCTATCCTCGTGAATTTAAGGGATATCTTTATCAGATGTATTCTAAATTAGTGAATTCAAGCAAAATGTCAAAAATATGTAGAAGGTATGCTAGTGTTGCCTACTTTTTTGCCAGCTACATTGGTCTTACGGAGCTTTACTGGTCTAGTACTAAACAGTCAAAGCTTTGTATAGCTCTTCAACCAGCTTAGACCTCTGATACCACCTACATATTATACCTGGTGACCCAAAATTCACGCAACCCAAAACTTCAAATGTAAAAATTTTGAAAAAAGAGGTACAAGACTGAATCTTAGCACAGTTGCAGAAATTGGTTACTCCATTATTCATGCAAAGTTTCAGCTCTGAATCTGTAATAATCTAACTTCGAGAAATTTTTAATTTTTAATTATAATTTTTCCACATTTGAAAAATAAATTTTGAAAAATTTTGAAAAGTAAAAGTTCTCAAAAAATTTTGAAACTTGGTACAATAATAGAGAATGATTACCTGATTAAACGGGAAAGTTTCACATCAGTACCTTCATCCTTGTTTTTTTCATAATTTTTTCCATTGTCTATACCATGCTTTCAAAACAAATAAAAAAAATTTTTTAATATCAAAAATTTTATTTCATCCTCTCCATTGACCCGCGCTTTGGTGCAGTTCTTCACTTTATGGCAGAAGTTTGTCATAATAGTTTCCTTAAATTTGTTTGGGTATGCAACTTTTCATACGTCAATGTTTTTTTCTCGATAACACCTGCAATCAGCAGTTATGCAACTTTTTATTCAGTGCGTACAAAAAGTTGCATAAACATATAATTAAGTAGCCATTTCCCTATCGTTGTGCCATGTTTCAAAATTTTTGCAGTTTAAAATTTTTTGATTCGTTTTTTATGCGTACAGATCGCTAAGAAAATTCTCGAAAAAAAAAATTGAGATAAGGAAGTGAAACTTTACCTGTTTAATCTGGTAATCATTCTTCATTATTGTGGCAAGTTTCAGCATTTTTGGAAAACTGGCCACTTAAAATGTTTTAAAGTTTGTTTTGTCACAAATACGAAAACTGAAATTAAAAATCAAAAATTACTCATAATTAGACTACTATAGATACATTGTTGAAATTTTGCATAAATAATCGAGTAACTCACTCCTACAAGAGTGCAAAATTTCAGCCCTCCATCTCTTTTTTTCAAATTTTTACATTTGAACGTTTGGGTTGCACAACGTTCGGGTCACTCGGTATAAGGGAAAAAAAATGTTTGTGAGGATGAAATTAGTACGAGTGAATTCGAAAAAACGTTCTTTTCTTCTTGCTTTTCGATGTTTGCTTTCATTAATGCCCTGCGCTCCGATAAATATTTTCAGAACGGAGTTTTCATCGGATCGGTGATGATCTGTTTCTTCATCTTATTCGCCGGATACGTTGCGCTGTTCTCGCATATGCCTGCGGTGCTCTACCTGCTGTCGTACTTGAGTTACTTCAGATACGCCTTCGAGGGTATGGTTGTGTCTGTGTACGGCTACGAACGCGGACCTTTGCGGTGCCCGTCCGACACGAACGTATACTGCCATTACCGATATCCGCAGAGTATTTTCGCCGAACTCAGCATGAATGAGACCAGATACTTATTCGACGTGTGCATGCTGCTGGTTTTCGTTATCGTATTTTTCACCTTCGGATACGTAGGACTTCGACGAAGAATTAAGCGCACGTGAAGGGCGCAATGATATATATCCGTAAGTATACCTATATAGGCGTAGGTACCTAGGCGTGTACCCAAACTTGCCGTCAATTACCTTTTTTTGTTGTAAGGTTGATATGCGCTGCAAAATCTGTACGCTGTACCTCAGTCGCGATAGAAAGCACGTGGCGTACATATTGCGCTCTATTTAGACAATTCGATTCTGAACCCTCCAATTCTGGCCATTAAGCTTATTTATTGATTCGAGTCTACGATCGTACGTTGATGTGAGTAGACCCGTACGATGATTCTGATCGTTTTTACTCACCTACTATTATACTAAGTACCTATTATTGTGATCGGCAGTATCTTCCTCGTAATTTTTCATTTGTTTCATGACGAACTTATGAATATCGAGAATCAAATTCTCTTTTACCAATTTTTTTTTTATTCATTTTTTTTTTTATATTTAAACCGACTGTTTTTTTTGTTTTTTTTGAAGTTTCAATAAGTTTCATGTATAGAATCTACGATTTAATTTAGAACAAAAATTAGTTACGCAACACCGACGAAATCTCTATATCGTGGTAAAAAAAGCAGTAGCCCCCTGTACCTGTTTCTTAAGGAAAAGATCTCAATTAGAAAATATATCAAGACATTTAATATTGTTTCAACAATTTTTTTTTTTTTTTTTTAAATGTCTGTACTTCTGTTTTTTACCATTTTTACGTACCCATACTTATACATACTGATCGTAAGATTCTATTTATATACATTACTCATTTTAAATATAATTTATGTTTGAATAATGTGGTTATTGTATATTATGTTAATTTGTTATTTTAGTGTGATCGGATGAATCTGTGTCATTTGTTGTGTTAATAAACCAAATATTAATTTAATTTTAATTCTTTTTTTGCTTTCGTTTTTTTGACAAGGGGAGCAAAATTATGACGCGATTAAACAATTGAAGCGAACGAGGCGAAGCTGAACGAAGCTTTTCTTGTATACCCACTCACAGAACAAGTTTTGTGATGACGCCATTTCTCGTAGATGGCCGAACCAAAAATTACAAAAATTCCCAAATAACAATTTCGTGACGAAGACCAATTTTTCAAATTCGATCAATGAAAAAACCATCGTAGCTCGATCGTTTTAGATATTCACAGCGCCGTAGCGAGGGGGTTAAATGGGGGCATTATCTCTGGTCACTGCATTTGTCTTCCTACGAATTTAAATAAAAAAAAGTATGTATATAAGAAAAAATTGCGTATTTTATTTACCAAAAAAATTATGGTTGTAGTTTTTCGAAAACAATTTTGTTTTGTTTAAATTTTTAAAAGTTTATTTCTGCAATTCTTTTTTTGATAAGTACGAGCGAAGCGAACAAAAACATTTTTAGAAAAATAACTGCATTTAGGCCTACTTTATCAAGAAATTTGTTTGCCCTTTCTGAAATAATGACCTGGCTAAGGACCTGAATATTCGGAATTTTCAATTTTTTCAGTTCATATTCCGAATTTCGATAGGTAAAGGGTTAGAATATTCATTTAAGTTAAAGCCTGCTTCCAGCTCTGGTAAAATAGTATCATGTGAACCAGGCCTTATGCTTTCAGGTGTACTGAAAAGTTAGGTTTGGAAAACAAGTTTTTTTTAGAAGGAATTTATCTTCAACTTTTAGGTGTTGTGGAAAGTTAGATGAGGTGGATTTTTTTTTTTTTTTTTTTGAAAAATAAATTTATTTTACACTTTTGTTTGGTTGGCGGCTAGGTGAGGGGGATAATTTTTTTTCTTTTTTTTTTGAAAGAGGAATAATTATCCTACAACTTTAGGTATGGTGGGAGGTTAAGTGAGGAGGATTATTTTTAGCAGGTTTTCAATTTTACTATTGAAAATTATGTGAGTTAGTGAAGTTAGAGCTGGGTCCATGATTGTTATTCATTTCATAGCAAATTATGACGTTTGGCATAAAAATAAGAAATTCATATATCTTTATACAGAAAAACATGTTTTTATGGAACTGCCTTTCAACATGTGCTATGCAATTTGTTTTACTCACGTACTTTTTTTCTTTTTCAAACGATTGAAGGCAATTTCGACTCGTTCAAATTGAATCAGTAGGACTTTTAAAAAGAATTACATCAGTTCCGCACTCCTTTTTTCCAAACCAGTTCCGCACCATTTGACAATACTTTCGTAATAAATACGAAAGTCTGACAGGAGTTTAGCAACTAATGGTCTAGTAATTTCCAACAAAACTGAAAAATAAAAAATTCCTGTAAAATTAGTTTTTAGCAATAAAACATTGTTAGATCGATATTTTTGTTAAATGTATCGCCCAAAATTTTGTGTTCACAATTTTGAGAAAACTACTAGGTGGATATAGCTGAAATTTTTACGAGAGATAGTTTTTGTATTGGAGCAGGCCAGAAAGTAGTTTTTTGCCCATCAGTGAATTAGTTTTTAAGAAAACTGGAAAACATAAAATTCTTGGAAAGTCGATTTTCCGGGATTCTGAGAAAATGAAAGAGTAGATTGGGCTGAAATTTTCACGACAGAATTTCCTTATATTGGTGCTAGTTTCTTAAAAATTTGGCGTCTATTAATTCCGAAATTCCAAGAAAACTGGAGAAGAAAAATTTCTAGAAAAAATTCGGTGTTCACGACTTTGAGAAAACTACCAAATAGATAGGGCTGAAATATTTACAAAAGATAACTATTGTATGGAAGCAAGTCTGAAAGAAGTTTGCTACTCATTGGTTCAGTAGTTCTCGAGAAAACTGGAAACAAAAAATCTCTGGAAAAGTGGTTTTTAGCAATAAAACATCAATAGATCGATACTTTTGTTAAAGATATGGATAGTTGTCGACAGTTTTTTTGTAATATCTTAACTCGAAACTAGTGTTGAGATCACCAATCCTCCTCCCCTCTCACTCCTGCGAACACACGATCACATATCATATACATTTATTTATATCTATTTGCGGCTACACTGTTCCACCACTTCCGCCACTCATTCGTTCGTTTCCGTTATCGTTCGTTCGTTACTCTAAAAATGCACTTTACTTAAATTATGTAACTTCTCAAATAAACACTCGCTTCTTGGACGGAACTTCGCTTAAATCTTTCTTTCTTGTTACAACTCCGGTCCTCATCCTCAATATGGTAGCATCGCTCGGTAACAATCCTTGTACCTGAAACAAATTTTTAAAACTTTTTTAAAATCTTTTATTGTGAATTTTTGTGTTTAAGTCAAACTTTTAATACTTTCGTGAATAATTGTGTTTTTAGTCCTTTTTTCGTAATACTATTTATTGTGTTGGGTAACAAAGTTCCAACTTACCATTTTTTTTGTTTCGAGTCATTTTTATTCTCAAAAAAAATTTTTTTTCTCACCTTGAATGCTGTAAACGTTCAATGAGTTTCGTCGTTTGCTGAAAAGGATTTGCCCTGTTTGTGTACAATCCGGCCAAGTGTTTCAAAGATTCCAAGACTCGTTGATTGCTAAGTTGTTTGGGAGCCCTGCTTGTGTTGCCCAAAAACTAGTAAATTCATTAGTGTCTGCCCTGCTTGTGTATGAACTAATTCGTCGAAGTCATCAATTGGTAATAAATTGCCTTGAGCCATCACAAATTGATCTGAAACCAACGTAAAAGCTTCAACTCAACAACATCAAAATTGGTATTCATCATCTTAATTCAACTTCATCTTTTGGTATCATCTTAAACCTCAAAAAAAAAAAACACAACTCAAACACTCATCGAAGTACGTTCAAAACAACCGAAGCGCAGTTCAATCAACATTTCCAGAGCATCATCTTCGTAAATTCCAGAAAGCGAACCTGAAAACCAAAAAATCAACGATAAAAAGGTATCACTTAAAAATTTTCTGCTGAAAAAAGGTAATAAAAAATACATTTTTCGTAATTTTTCGTATTTTTTTCGTATATTTTTCGTGTTCAATTTCGTATTTTTGCGTAACTTAACCATTTTGATTCAAAATTTAACTTGCATATTTGAAAACACCGTTATTTTCAAATAATTTCGGCTTTTACAAAATTCTTCTAAGTGCAAATTTTGGCAAGTTGTGTGCAAATTTTTGCAGCCACTTTTGTCTTGGAGTGTACAACTCGTGACGTATGCACGGCTCGTTTCGTTCATTCGTTCGAACTTGTACATTAACCTTTTGTTAAGTGCAACGAACCTACGAACGCTTATCTTCGCCCATTCAATAAATATGTTGGCGCGGTTTTTCAGTTTCAAACCACCATTTTGTTGCAACTTGAAAATTTTTGCTGTTGCACAATTTTGTCGAAAATAATTTAACGATTTTTTTTTGAATTCTCTTTTCTTATACGAACACTTAGACTAAATTATTTTTCTTGCTCAATATTTTTTTTTCTCGTACACCTTTAATTATTTATTCGAAAATATTATTTATTTCAAAAATTTTTTTTTCCTTTTTACCATTTTTTTTCTACTGTGAATTTTTTATTATTCTTTCGTGTTACCAGTAGAATCATTTTTCGTTATACTTGGTGATATTTAAATTTTTTTTCCCTTTTCAAATCACCTGCAATATTTTTTTTAATTTCATCTCGAATTATTTATTTTGTGGTTATACAATTTCAAACAAAAAATTTCCCCTGTTATCAATAATTTCATTTCTTTCCTAATTCCCTTGGTCTGAAAGTAGCTAATTTCATTTTCACCCTCACATTTTCATTTTTTATTGATTTTAATTAATCATCTTTTCGAATATTAAATTCTGATACGAATTACTTTGGGTTATAAAAGTCTTGTTATTTTATTTTTAAATTTTTTTATTGGGAAGCGTCCACTCTCAGCTTTAACGTGTGTTATCTCTTGCCCGCAGTGGACTTACTCGAGAATCACACAAGGACAATTAATATACTATCGTTTAAAATTTTACATTGTTTGGTAAACACAGGTACGGCAATCCTAGTCTTGCGGCATTTGCTGGGGATTGACATCCGTTGTTATTTTTTTTAATTTTTTTTTTATTTTTATTTTTTTTTGAATTTCAGTCAATTCATTCATTATGAACACTGAAAATAATGATAGGATCTCGAATGTCTTCCGTGGAAATGGCTATGAGGGATGGCGTGCAACCGTCATCAGCACCCTTATAGGTAAAGGCTGCCATTCCACAATTTTTCCAACCGCTCGTGAAACCAGCTATATTTATACATCATCGGAAGAACGCCTAACTTCCAAATGGCTAAAATTCTTTCAAACTCAGGAACGGGCAAAAGCCCATATTTTCGAAAGGCTTGATAAAAGAATTCTTCATCATGTCAAAACCTGCGATGTTGTTTCACAAGTTTTCGAAATTTTGGATGCTCGTTATAGAAATCAGACAGCTACTAACATCATAGTTTTGAAAGCAAAATTTCAGTCCCTTCGCTTCGATCCAAGGAGAGGTACCATCCGTAGATTCTTGGAATACTTCTCAACCATTGTGGAAGAACTACGTGATGCTAATTACCCCCTATCGGAAGCTGATGAAATAGATCAATTAATGATGTCTTTGCCCGAAAAATTTGATACTGTTTTCTCAGAATTCTGCCAATTAGAAATTGAAAAACGAACTACTGTCAGGCTTACAAAAATGATACTTGAAAAATGCGATCGTATAGAATATTCGAATAAAACTTTTCCCGGGTTTGATCAGCCCAAATCATCATACCAACCAATGTATAATAGAAGAAATTTTGGAAATTTTTGAAATAATAATAATACCTCAAATTCCTCAAAACCAAATTATAACACAACGAGTTATTTAAACGATCACAAAAATAGTCAAAACAAACAAAATAGTTATCCTTCCAAAGATAATGTGTCCCAAATGGATGTTACGTGCTTTAGATGTAATAAAAAAGGACACATGTCAAGAACATGCCCTAATGAGACATCTACTGCAGGTAACACTCCACAAACCCAGAATCAGAACAGTAGCTCGAAACCCCAAACTTCAAATAACACGAATCCCCAAAAAAAATCAGAAGATAAATCCAATTTTCGTGTCAAATACTCTATGATGTTACACTCAAATCTTAATCATTTAAGTTTTGATGACATCGAAGATGAATTTCAATGGCCTAAGCCCCCTACAGTATCAAAATCCGCCCCCCCCCCAAAAAAAAAAAAACCAACTCCACACGATGTTATTAGATAATGGAGCAGATGACCATATGGTCAACGATATTTCAAAACTGAGAAACATACGCAAAGTTGACAATTCTCGTAGAGCACTTTGTGCTAAAAAAGGTGTATTCGTAAACCCCACCCACGTTGGTTCAATGTATGTCAACGTCTGCAATTCTAATGCAGAATTTTCCACCATTCACCTAAAAGAGGTATATTATGATCCTGATTTAAGCCTTGATATTTGGTCAGGTGCTAAAATAATGGAGTCCGGCTTATTTAAAATCATAACGGACACGGATCATGCAGACATCATAAATAAAAATACTGGTGAAATTACCATAACCGCTCCAAAGAGAGGTTCAATGTATTATATTGATTACGAGATAGTTGATGAAGATGAGGAAAATAAGGTCTATCAGGAGCTTGTGTGTATGCCTGTACCTAGTACCTCAACAGAACAGGAAGATCATATAGATGATCCTCAACAAAATTTTGAAGAAATAAACCTGATATTTCCCATCTTCGAGTCTTTGGTGCTATTGCATATAAACACGTTCCTATAGAACAGCGACAGCAATCAGCAGTCAAAGCTAAGAAGAACGAAGAGGAGCATCTTGACCCAAAATTCTTGCCCCGAGCCCTTAAAACTATTCTGATCGGCTTTTCGAATGTAGGTTATCAGATACTAGATCCAATTAAAATGAAATCCTACAAATCCTGCGATGTTAAATTTGATGAGACGAAAACATTAGCCGATTTCACAAGTAGACCAGAGGAATTGCAAGTAAAACCCTTAGAAGAGGAAATTGAGGCAATCTACAGGGTCAATGTACTAAAACAAGCCTCATCTGAAGACTTACTATTTATAGAAGATTGCATACCAGTAAGTTTCAGTGACATCTTCCAAAATCCTTTTAAGAAAGAGTGGCTTAAGGCTATCAATGATGAGCTGCAATCCTTGTCAGATCTTCATGTGTGGAAAATTGTAGACCGTCCACATAATGTCAAACCTATAGACACACGTTGGATATTTACGGCCAAAGCCAATGAAAGAGGAGTAATGTGCCCAAAAGCTAGACTCGTTGCCAAAGGTTTTATGGACAGATCCGAGTATACCATGACAGAGACCTATGCACCTGTTGTGCAACTCTGGCTAATTAGGTGGATCTTATCCGTAACTAACCTATTAAATCTACAACTTGTTCAATACGATGTCAAAACGGCCTATTTGAATTCAAAAATTAAAAACGACATCTTTCTGAATATTCCCCAAGGTTGCAACGTCGAAAAATCAAAATTACTTAAACTTGAAAAATCCATCTATGGCCTTAAAACATCAAGTAAAAATTGGATTGAGTTACTGGATTCTCACCTTCTAACATCCAATTTTACAAAATCAAAGATCGACAGATGCGTACATACACGTAAAGATGAATCAGATGGCATTGCCTTTATGATAATTTACGTAGACGACATCCTCCTTGCAACTAACCGACCCGAATGGGTTAATGAAATAACTACCCATTTTGAAACTCGTTTCACTATGAAAGTTGTAAATAATCCAACCCATTTTGTAGGTTTCGAAATTGAAAGAAATCGTGAATCACAAACAATTAAACTTACCCAAAAACAGCAAATCCAAAAGATTCTCCAAAAATTCAAATTGTGTGATTCAAATCCTTCCAAAATGCCTATGGAGACAGGCCTCAAGTTGAGCAAATCTGAAGGCACAGACAACAAAGAATACAGGTCTATGATTGGTGCACTATTATATGTATCTAGAGGCACAAGGCCAGACATATCCTTCTCAGTCAATTACCTTTCAAGATTTCAAAACTGTTCCGATGATACGAAAAAGAACTATGTACGACGCATCATCAGGTACTTAAAATCCACAATTGATCTTGCACTTGTCTATAAATCAAAGTCCGAAGGTATATCAGCTTATGTCGATGCATCCTATGCCCCCGACATTGATGATCAACCTATAAATTTGTCCGAATTAGAAAAAGGAAAATCCATAACTGGTTACCTAATCACTATGTATGGCGACCTTGTAAATTGGGGCGTTCATCGCCAAAATATTCATGCTTCATCATCTACAGCAGCTGAATTAATTGCTCTTCACGATTCATTCGAAGATATTGAACTTGCTTGGCTTCTTAATCGTGAATTCTTCTCAATTGACACTCCAGTAACTGTATATGAAGACAACATCTCTGTTATACATATCATCTCTGGAGGAGGTCAAAAACGTCTTCGAGCTCTCATGATTAAATGTTATGGACTTGCTCAAGCCTACAATGACAAAATATTCATCTTCAAACAAATAGCTACCGAAGACCAATTAGCTGACTTACTCACAAAAGCCTTATCCAGTAAGCAGCACATTTCACTTACCAATCAGATTCTAGAATCCCCAAATTGTGATCCATAAAATGTCAAATCCATTACCGAATTTGTATCTGTAACACCACAAAATAAATTTTTTTTTTTTTAAATAAATCCAATTCACCTAGATTTATCTTACTTTTGCATGTTGTTTGTCTTATTACATAAAATAAATTTTTCCTGCATGTTACCATAATTTACTATATTTTATTCATATTTATTAATCAATATACTTACCATAATCGTCCAAATTAGTTACCATTTTATATATACACGTTTACAATTTTTAAATTTATATTTTTGTAATTTTGTAATTAAATATAACAAACTAATAATTTTTTTTTTAAATAAACACTTTTGTAACATTCGCAATCGTGATCGGTTCAAAAGATTGTAGGGGGGTGTTGAGACCACCAATCCTCCTCCCCTCTCACTCCTGCGAACACACGATCACATATCATATACATTTATTTATATCTATTCGCGGCTACACTGTTCCACCACTTCCGCCGCTCATTCGTTCGTTTCCGTTATCGTTCGTTCGTTACTCTAAAAATGCACTTTACTTAAATTATGTAACTTCTCAAATAAACACTCGCTTCTTGGACGGAACTTCGCTTAAATCTTTCTTTCTTGTTACAATTCCGGTCCTCATCCTCAATAACTAGCAATTAAATATCGATATGTTAAAAACTATCGATATAAATATCGAGAAATTGGGTTTTCTAGCGAAGAACTGCTGCGTTGGAGTTTTTTTTTTTTAATGTACCTCTGTACGTATGTATCTATGCATGTATCCCCTAAATTTTGGGTTTCGGAAGGGATAGGGCTGAAATTTTCACGAAAGATAGTTCTCATATAGGACCAGGTCTGAAAGAAGTTTGGTGCCTAGTGGTTTAATAGTTTGCGAGAAAATTGAAAAATAAAAAATTTCTGGAAAAGTGGTTATTTCAGGATTTTAAGAAAATTACAAAAGAAATTGGTTTGAAAATTTCACAATAGATTTTCCTTACTTATATGCAAGTCCGATAGAAGTTTTGAGCCTATTCGTTGAATGGTTTTCCGAAAAACTGGAAAAGAATTTTTGTTCTCAGTTTTGAGAAAATTACCAGAGGGATCGGGCTGATATTTTCACGATGACAGATTATCATTATATGAGGGCAACTTTGATAAAGTTTGGTGCCTGTTGTTTCAGAAGTTTCCAAGAAAAATATGAAACAAAAATGAAAAATTATTGGTTTCACCAATGAGATAATTCGAAGGTTGAGATAACGGAACACGGAGATAAAAATCACCTACGAATCTACGATTATCTGTTCAAATTCAGACTGTTCTGTCTTTGCCGTTGTGCTATTATAATTATAACATTAAAAAAAATATTTTATTCCTTCACCCCTTCTCCAAATTTTGGGTCTCTAATTTTTTTCTTAACATTATTATTGTATTTTTTTTTTCGTTTTTTTTTTGTCCTCTCGATGTCATACACCATACAAGTAATTATTTTATTATCACACAGTACGAAAAAAGATGAAGCTTATCTAAAATTTTTTAGAATTAATTATTATTTATTTCGAAAAAGACAAAAAAAGTCGCTGATCGCCAGGCACTCACTTGTGCACGCCAATGCAGATATAAAAAATTAGAAGAAAATAGTAGTTTAATTGGATACAGCTACATGGGGTACACCTATCGATTTACACCCGGGCCATTTCTTATTTACTGTTATTACCTTGAGCAAGAAACTGATGTTTCGTTGTATCAAGGCGTATAGGTAAGCATAGATAAGTAGCATAACCGTATTTCTGATCACGTATTATACGTTGCCTTCGTTAGATTAGGAGCTTGGACGCGAATCCTAATTAATATTTTCCTAGTTTGTAGTTGTAACTTGTATGTGTACACAAGTATGCAACTAATTTATGTATACATTGATGCGCGCGAAAGCTTCCTTATGTACCCACTTACTGTAGGTTACTTATAGGACAAGTTTTAGGATGATGCCATTCCTCATGGATTAGTGATGGGAATTTTAGGTCTTTTTTAAAGTTTAGTTCATTCGGTCTTGGTTACAAAAATATCAAGTTTAATGAACTAGTTCATCATGACCTAAATGATAAGAATGATAATGAATGAAAAACTGTGAACAGTGAATAAAGATAATTCGACTTAGAACTTTACTATTTCCAGCGGGAGCAGATTGTTGAATCATTTCCTCCTACTCATACTATCAATTTAAAAATTCAAATCAGTCACAAAATAGTTCTTTGGGAGTTTAACATCCGTATTCCAGAAGGTTTCTTAATGTTAAGTAAGACTGAAGTACTTGTTTGATCAGGTTTATCCTGTACTTATACATGGGAGTCACAGATAAATATTACTTAAATAGGAAATCTTTACTTAAGTACCTATTGTTCTAGAATACGGGTGTAGGTCTTGGTCATTTAGGTCATTGAATTGTTTAGTTCAAATGAACTAGTTAGTGAACTACCAACATATTGCTATCGTGGATGACTGAACCAAAAATTAGGTACCAAAATTCTCAAATAACTATTTCAAGTTGAACCAATGTTGTGACAAAGCCCGATCTTTTAAATTTGATTTATTCAAAAAAAAAAATTATGTTCCTCTAACTGGATCATTTTAGATATTGCAAAATTTAAATTTTTTTCATTCAGATTCCAAATTTTGATATCCAAGAGGTTAGGATATTCTTTTATGCACATCCGGTCCATAGTAGCATGTTTTCTGCCCTCAATTTAGAACTGAAAGTTCATCTTTTTGTATCAGTGGATTACTTTTTGGTAGCAGGACAATTTGAAAAAATGACCATATCTAATTATATTTTGGTGTAAGGACGAAAAAGTGAAATTTTTAGAACTGAAAAGTATACACTTTTTAGTCCTTGGACCAACAAATCAGTGTTGTCAAACGGAACATCATGAAAATATTTCTTGAAGTAGCAATATTTTTAATTTGAATCAACATTTTTATTTTGAGAAAAACCTATTGTCTTTCACTCTATGATTCTCAGCTGCTATTGAATCCAGAAAGCTGAGGTTAGTATTGCTAGAAAGAAGAGAAAATTTACTCAAATTTACAATCTAAATTTATTTTTTTATCGTAAATTACTTCTTCATAATAAAAGAATAAAAAATTGGCTAATAAATGGAAAAATTGCCGTTTCTTAAATTGTTATTTATTTAAAAGAATAAAAGTTGTAGAAAAACATTTTCTATTAATCCCTGTTCCGTCCCGTTTCTGCGGACGAATCAGTTCGTCTACAGAAACGTGTCGAACAAAATATAGGCAACTATTATTCTTAATTCTTAGAATAATAGCTGTCTATATTCCAACTTGCTTCTCACAATCAGACGCCACCAGATATGCTGACTATAATGTGTCATCATATTTGGCGGATGTTCTGTATCACGCCACCTTTTTGGTCGGCCATGTTTGATTGAAACAATGAAAACGAAGGTGATGTCGTGTCTTCATTTTGAAGACATGATCATTCCTAAACCTACAGTCAAGTAGAAACATTAGGGTTCATACTAGCTGTTATGGACATTAGGTTTCATTAGTGTTAAGAAATAGTATTAAGTATAGTTTCGAAGTGTTGTAATAATTAACGTGAAATATTAATAAAAGATAATATAAAAGAAATTATCTTATTTGTCGAGGTGATTTCAAATTAATGAATTACTCTCGCAACAATCCCCTTATTTTTTAACGACAAATTAATTTTTATTTTCAGATTTCACGAAAAACGAAGTCATTTTGAGTCGGTGGCGAGTGAAAATATATTAGAAGAAAACTCAAACATGTTTTTTCACCATAACATTTTCACTTTCAATTTTACAGTAAAAATGAATCTATATGAAAATAAAGCCCACAAATTTCCCTACAAAAAAAGTTCTTACAATTTTTTCAGTTGGTCAATGATAATGTTATTGGTGTCGGGGAATTGTTTTTTTGCCACGCCATTTTGCTACCCTTGTCTTCGGCTTGCTACGCTCGCCAAGGACGTGTCTTGCAAACACAGGCTCGACAAAAAATACAACTTATCCCCTTGGTAAACAATGTACTATTCTTAAGAACTGAGTGATACATCATCCATTATGTTTTTCGAGGCGCCACGTTAAAATTTTCAGTTCATTTTTGAACTGAAACACACGTTGCGGGTTCTTGTGACTCCGAGAAAAGGTTGGGATGATTTTGTCTCCCAAAATTAAGTGATACATCACCGATTATGTTTTATGAGACACCGAGTTCAAATTTTCAGTTCATTTTCGGATTGAATTACTCATAGGGCCCCCTTTGACCCCAAAAAGATGTTGAGATGATTTTTTCTTAAAAAGTGAGCGATACATCGCCGGTTACATTTTTTGAAATACTGATTTCAATTTTATAGTTAATTTTTAGGTCGAACCCCTCATTTTTCCCCCTGTGACCGAAAAAGGGTTGATAGGGAAAAATTTTCAAGATTTCATAGGTGCTACATACTGGGATTTCTTTATTGAAGAACAAAGTTTTACTTCTAAGAAACGTGATGTGGCCCAGGTACACTTCTTTTTGGGGGTGAGATTGTTGAGGGTAACCACCTTCGCTTCAGTTATGATTCTAGGGTTCGCTCATAAACGGAAATCCTATCCAGTCATATTAATAAATTATTTAAAACTCGTCGACAACATTCGAACCCTCGTTGATTTTGTTTCTTAGCAAGAAGCAAGTACACGCAAGCATTAAGCCGATTATTCTCTCTGATCTTAATATAGACGATCTCGATATAACATTTTATTTACGATCTACTTCGAGTATCGACTACATTTTTCGTCATTCTCGTTAGTCATCGGTATATATAAATTTTACTTTTAGGTGTGAATGCACGAACGATACTCAAATATCAACATTGTGTTATAACAAAGTTATATCTAATATAGTTTCTTTTTTATATGAATATCAGTGGCGTAGCCGGGAAGGAGAATTAGGGGGATAAACATAGCCGAATTTTGGTCATAATATTTGGGAGGGCTAAGACCCTGGTCAAGCTTTATCTGTCCTCCAGCACCTCCTTCCTTTATTATCTATCAGTAAAAAACCTCTCAGATTTTCAGTGGATTTCCTACTTTTTTTTTTTTGTAAAAATCTCTGAGGGACTAAATGCCTGTTGTGGGGAGCTTACTTCTTTAGCCACCCAAATCCGTCTGTGGGGATAAATCCCCTTCGTATTTTCTTGAAGCATAATTTCATCGTGTGAGACTATAATGGTTTTTAATTTCATGACAGATAATAACCATTAGCATGAAAATCAAAAATTTATATCCCAAAATACACAGAAAGTTGTTTCAAACGTAAAATTATTTTTTCAAATTATGAATTCTCCTCTCCTCCGAGATGAATCCTGCATATGGCCCTGGTACAGAAGGTGCAGATCGACACTTCTTAATTCAAATTTTTTTGGTCCACTCAGATGATTGACAAAAGTTCGCCTGTTGTCGATGATCGCTGAAAAAAAGTTCTTAAAATTCGTCGCTGGAGGTGAGGGGGAAAGGGAGAAATTTTTTCTCGTAAAATCACTCTCAAGAAAATCCTGGCTACGCCACTGATGGTTATAATTATCGACAATGTAAAAAATGTAAGAATTACTCACGTATCGTTCTTGCATCCGGCATTTCGCCATTTAATCTTCCATATAACTTAAGGTCGGTATATCTGCTGTGATTGTAGTGCAGGCAGCACAGATTTTCTTTTGTGGAGAAAAGTGTATGACAAAAATTACAAAATTGACAATGGGAAAAAAAAATACGAACAAAACCATTATCAAATAACTTTTTAGTGTAGCAGAAAAGTAAGAAAAAAGTGTGGGAAAAAATAGTTTTCGGTGAAAATTTGGATACTAAGAATACGGAGAAAACAAAAAGAGTGTAAAGTGTTTTCTTTGAACTAAAATAAATAATGCTTTTTTTTTTTTTTTTTTTACTCAGAAAGAAAATGCTCTAAAAAAGATTAACTTACAGCATCTGTACACCTACTATTTCATTTTTTTAATGTGTAAACATTCTTGCTCTCTAGTCCGATTCCTCCCATATTAGATATAAAAAAGTTGAGATTGCATAAAAAAAACTGCATGGTGCACTGTCCAGTTTCAAATTCTGTTTGTCACATAACACACATACACACACTCACAAGCAGACATCCGTGGCAAGCTGGTGGCACGTTACATGCACGCACACATACAAGCTAGATACATATTTATCGTGTTTCAGCTGAATGTTTACACATTAAATATGTGAGGGGGACCCTTGCACGCCTTTTTTTTTGCTTTTTTTCTTTCTTTTTTTTTTTTTTTTCGTTATTTACCATTTTACCTCATTTTATTATAAAATAACATTCCTGCCGGTATTAACTAAAGTATTAACATCCCTGGTTCCTACCACCCGCATGTTTTTGTACACTATAAAACACCACAAAGTGAACTTTTGATAAACGTCAACGTACGTCGTACATTCTATCGCAATTTCAATCATCCTACAATTTTTATTACAATGTGCACTCTAAACGAAGACGGTTAAAAAGAGCTAATCGTCCATTTTTCCACTGCATCAGCGCAACTAAAGGCTTGTAGCGTGCGGCGCAGACGACGCGGACGATGCAGACGATGCTGACGATGCAGCCGCCCTCGCCCTGCCATCAGCAACAACGTAGTAGTCTGGCTGCTTGTTTTAATAGTCATTTTGTTGTTGTTGTTTTGTTTTTTTTTCATCATTTATGCGTATACGTGTGTGCGTTCCGTCTCTCCCTCTTCCGAACATTTCTATCTCGTAAGCCGAATAAGTTCTGAACGAAAACTTCTTTCGTCGAAAAAAAAAACAAAAAAACCACGAAAATAATCAGCCAGCTTCCCATGTACACCATCCACATCTAGTCCACTAGCCGGTCACGGAGACGCGCAGTCGCACACTCTCGCCTCCCAACCTACTTGCTTACGCAGCAACTGTTAGTGTGTGCCATTGTCTGCGCGCTCAGCACGTAGTCGGTAGTTCGGTACGTGCGGTGGTGTGGTAGTAGTTCGTCAACTGTCTGTCCGACTGTCCGTAGGCTGTACCGTAGTCGAGTTAGTCGTATCGTACCGTCGTTGCGTGGTGTGTGTGTGGTTCGTGTTCGTCTTTCATCTCTCATCAGATTTTGGCTTTGTCAGCTTTGTGTTTTCATATTCTCGTACGCTGCCGTATCGTCGTTTCGGTTTTGGTCTGTTAAAATATGTCGATCGATATTACGTTCTGGTGTACGTAGAAAATCGTCGTCGTACTGTTCTGCGTTTGACGAACACGTGCTTTCATATTTGAGCGTCTTTGTTCTATCTCGCCATGGTTGACGAGGCGAATATTGTTCGATACAACAACGTCGGTGAAAATGTGGACATCAAGTTGCCGATTGCGGACGAAGCGAATTGTGTTCCGTTGAAAAGCCAAGCTGATCCAGTTAATATTCATTTTGAAAATATTTCGTGTTCGGTGAAGGCCGGTATTAGTTTCTGGAAAAATGGTACGTACCTATACCGAATGTTCAGTGTATCGATTCGAAAGTAATTTTCACCAGTGGCGGAAATTTTGAATTTTTCCGTATGTTGTATTCACAACGTAAGCCCAAATAGGAAGGGGGCAAAAAAATTAGCTGACTTTTCAATTTTCCACTTTTGTAGAACCCTTCCTATATGCATGTATGACTTGTACACTCGGAAATTGAAATTATATCTAGGTATCAAATCAAATCATCATGCTATATGTACCTACTTGTACTTGTATTTTATCAGAATGGACCCCACCTTATTTGCTAAAACTTTTTAACACAATAATATAAAACCTACTAAAAAAAAAGATGGAGAAATAAATAAAAAATGACAAAAAAATATGCAAAAAAAGAAAAAATAATTTTGTTATGCTCTACGATGTTATGACTCAATCCTTTATTTTTCTGAATAAAACTCTTCAAATAAATGCCAGATTTCAAGCATATATAGTTCTGTGGTTATTTTCAAAAAGTTGATAAGTCATTTTTTGCCATTTTGCAGGAGACAAAAAGAATATTTACCTGCAATTGTTAATTCAAGAAATAAACTAAATTGCAGTATAAAGTAGTGGAACTGCGTGTTCTAAAGCTACATTTACATAACATTTCTGTCGTTATTTTTGTCTCTGCTACTGTCTGCAAGTGCAGGTGTCCAGGTGAATGGTCTAGAATTAATTGCATATAGAAATAGCTGTATTATCCAATATGCGTTGATATTACCCCTCTTTCCAGATGTAAACGATGAAAATAAAAGAAAATAAAATATAAATTGTAGAAATTGAAAGTATTTCTATTTTTCTAGTAATATTTTGAGAGAAAGTGATTTTTTCAATTTTCATGAATTAAAAGAAAAAATCAAAACAGCTGATTTTTTTCGATACGGTATCTGATACCTCTTTTATCGCATATGGATGTAAACTGTTTTTCTGTTTTTAAAAAAGAAATGTCGCTTTTCATGCGGGAGACTCAGAAAAATCTCACGAGAAAAATTTTGCAATTTATTGCTGAAATGTAAACACCCCGTGAGTTGATTATCAGAAAGTTGGAATTAATTTCGCAGTTTTTCTCGCATTTGTAAACGTACCTGCGGGGTGTATTTTCAGGTAATCATGAACGCTACTTGAAATAATGAGTAGATGGTTGAAGAACGTTTTGGAGTGATGTATGTACTTATCATGTTTTGATGAGAAGTAACTTGGTGAGAAATCAATGAGATATCAAGTTTTGTTAGTATATATCAGTTTTTGATTGAGAATTAAAATGTGCTACTGTGAACATATGTATTTTCCAAACCTAATTTAATGGTAGAATAATCAGCTGAGGTATCATCTTTTACCCGCTTCAAGCATTGGTTTTCTTCTATCATACCCAATGCTTAACTCAGAACTGCCGAAAAGTGACATTAGATTTTTGAAAATAACCACAGAGTTATATGCTGCCTGTTTTATATTCTTCAAATGGATTTAAGTAGGCAAACTTATAGACTTAAATGTAAGTATTGTTATAAACTCAGATTAGAGTTCAACAGGGTTTTAGGAACTGAATGTTCTAAATATTTTAGATAATAATAATGAGTACAAATGTCAAAATCACAGGAACTATTGATCCATTCTGTATAATAGATGCATTATAATATGAAATATTATTCTTTACTGATGCAGTTTTCTAAACTTTATAATTATCTATAAAATTAGATTTTGTGTTTGAAATCTGGAACCAACTTGAAAAGTTTTACCAAATAAACTTAAAAAATTTTAAAAATTTAGGATGATTTTATAACATCCTAGATCCTAACAAATTATTTTTGCTTTTTTGTAATTTTTTTGTCCCTCTTTTTTATTTCCCAAACTCTGGATTTTTACAACAGACCAGTAGGTGTACAATCACAACGACGTTTGGAAATGTAACTTGGGATAGTGTTGGAAGCTTTTGTGAACTACACATTCTTGTTGAAAGTTTAGATATTACTTTCAAAGTTTTGCAAACCCACCATGTTATCATACCGATAACTCACGTAAATTGAAATATTATGACCTGAAATTTTTATGGTAGTTGATGACAGTTAAGGACTGATTAGGTTTTGAATTTGAGCAAAATTGGTCGACTAGCTTCGAAGTGGCGACCTGTACAAAATTGGACATTTCTGATAATTGTTTATGCGCCGAAGTGATCATTTCTTTTATTTTTAAGTCAGTGTCGTCCGAAAAATACTAGAAAAATTGAAAAACACTAGTAATTTCCAAAAATGACAAAGAAATTATTAAAATTTCAACTTTTTCCACTTATCAATTATTGCCTATATACTCATTTTCCTCGGAAAAAATCTGTGAACCTTGATTAGTTAAACACAAACCTGCCTCACGTGATGATTTATTTTAAATCTGTTCTTCTTGCCGAAAGAGTGTTGAACTCAAATTGAAGGTTTTCGACGAGTAGGTATCGTTATTGTAAGAGTGAAAATTCAGTCAATTCCTTTTGATTTTCGAACAGCATTTACAGAGAACACAGAATGGCTCCGCACTTACGCGAATATAAGAGGTTCGTTAGGTATCAAACGAAAAGTATTCGATGTATAGTACTTTTTCCTACAAAGAAAAATGCAATTAAATGAATGGAGTAAGGGTTTTTCGATATAAGAAAAGAATGGTTGAACCTTCATTTGAAAACTGGATGTTTGATTTAGAAAAGTGCGAAACTAGTCTGAAGAGGGCTTTCGATTTTTTGGGTAGAATTCGAAGATAAATCTATCAGTAAGTCAGTAGTGGACTAGAACTAACAGAAGCCCCCAACATTGGTTTTTCAAGTAAATTTTTTTGGAATTAAATCGAGATTCCCCCTTGTTGAATGAGCCCATGAGACACTATCACTGTCGCTCTTTTGGTCCACTCTACTGACTGTTAATAGTACTCAATTTTTATCTAATTTAATTTCATTGGAACTAATTTGGGATCCCATGGCATAATGCATGCCCCCACCCCCTAATTATTAGTCCGTCACTGCAAACAGTACAGATTTTCCTGACGCAAATCGATTTGTAAGTTCAGGAGAAAATTTCTAAACAAGTAATCGTATTATAGTATAATATGTTCCAGTGGTATGTCTTATCAAAAAAGTTTTCCCTATTGATTTTTTGAGGTATCAATTTTTTCAATTTTTTTCTTGTACAAAAATTGAAAAGGTTGAATTGGTACGTCCGGTTTTGTTCTTATTTTGAGGGTTTTATTGCTCGCTAAAATACTTAATTTTCTACCAACAGCTACGAAATTTAGAATAGATATTTAAATTATTATTATAATCAACCTATTCTAACATTTTACCAATTTTAGTACGGATCGGCCGGATGGTCCAATTTAACCGTTCTATCACTTTTTATATTTCCCACTGGAAAAAGTAAAAACTTTTTAAGTGAAGGTGTGGAACTATGCTACCCATACAAAACCATTTTAAAAATACAAAATTCTATAAAAACTGTGGAATACCTTGTCGTGAGAGATATTCACACTAGAAGGTCTTCAACAGTATTTGCGTGTTCTGCCACTTCATACGAATAAGTATGGGAGAGCCAAATCCTCGGCGAACACTGGCGATTTTTGAGCCGGTTCTGAGAGTTTATATACCGAATTTGGCACACGCACACGGACACACATACGTACGTATGTATACGTAATTATGTCATACGTTGCGTCGTTTCCTGTCTCCGTCGAGATGATAAGAAACGACGCAGTGCGTTTGGTACCGAGTCGTGACATTACCGAGATCGTTATCAGGTAATTGATCTCGACTCGTACGATGTATCTTACCTGTACGTACGTACAGGTACGAACATACAAACGCATTCGTGTGTATTTGTTTAACGTCATAGAGACGAATATTGCCAGCCTTTGGGCGGCGACTGTTGTCGAGGGGTGCGAGCCCCTAAAACCTCATACGAGTAATGTCCCCACAGCTACTCCCCCCCAGTTTTTGCGCCGCGAAAATGATAAGTCGCGTGCCTGGGGGGACTTATCGAGTCTACTGTCTTTGGTCCCGCTCCCATTTAGAGAGGGCAGACCCTACCGCGGCCCCGACGCATTCGTAGGACTGCTTCCTAGCGTCTAATCGGGCCTGGTAGGCGTCCCTGCTTGTTTGTCCCCTTCTCCTCGGCGGTCGTTGATGTGGAGCCGGGTGGTCATAAGGTCGGGAACGGTTGGACAGGCGGGGATCGACTAATGTTAGGGGCCTTGGTCTTCGATACATCGGGGAGTTGGAACTCCCAGATGGCTTGTAGGCCAGGCTAGCGGCGGGGGGAGGGCGTGGAATTCGCACCTCATCCACCGGGGGTTGCTTCTTCTCCAATTTCGCCAGGGCTAGAGACTCCGGAGGTGGGTTTGCCACTTCCGGTGCTCTTTCCGGCGATTTTGGCGGCGAAATCAACGGAGGAAGGGGGGCGGACATTATTTTCACAATATCCGCCGCCGAAGTCGTATCCATGAGCAACTCGTTCTCGATTTGCTCCAATTCCTTTTCGCGTTCCGTCTGTTCCTTCGTCTTGATAGGCTGAGGTACAGGTGGGACTACGAATTGGAAAGGCTGGTTCGAGGACGGGGTGCTGGATGAGGACGACATGAGGAAGGAACAATGGTACAAGAAAATAAAGAAAAAGAAAAAGAGAAAAAATTATGAAGACTTTTCGGCGTGCTCTGGTCGACAGTCGAAAGGCGTATGAAAAACTTTGCGAGAATAATTTCGATCGCAGCTTTATTCCAAGTCGTTATCTTTTTTCGGACTTGTTCGGAGGGGATAGTGCATTCAATATTCTTTAGCTTAAAAGTTTTCCGGTTAAATTTGGTTAAGTACAAGCAGAGTTAAGCGTGTTTGAATTTTCGTACTTCGAATTTTGTATTTCACAAAGGAATGCACTCTTCGTTTGTGACGTCACGATCTATTGACTATTTTGTTATCTGTATTGTTTGTCAATAGAAACACATTGCAATATTTTTCTTCCGTATTGCACGTGGATTTGTTTATTCGTGTCGTATTTTTATTGTACGCACTTTTTCTCTGCTTATCTGAAGAATTTCTTTTGTTACGAATATTCTCAGATTCTCGTACGTCTTTTTGTGCGGGTTTGTGTTTTCCGCTGCGGATATTAACTTTCGTGAATATTTTCAGTTTCTCCGTGCCAATCTCTCGGATTTTCGAGTTGGAATTTGGTTTTTCTGCTTTCTGCTGCCAAGGGGCCTGCCTCTTTTTCGTGGGCACAAGGGGGCCGACGGATCGTATTGTATTTTGACGATCTCGTCATTGAACTTCACCGTTTTCTTTATTTTTATTTTTTTTTCTGGTGATTTTTTTGATTTATCACCTTTTTCGACTGAGTTGTCCTCAACTTTTCGTGGTTGTGTTGTTTCGGACTGTTCAGTCTGTTCTTCCTCTATTTTTTCCTTGTGTGTCGTCTTCCTTGTTGCTCTTTGGAGCATTCTCTTGTCGTCATTTATAAGGTACGCAGGTTTCAATCTGTCAATTGAAATCGTTTTTTGTTCACCTGCGATTAGTATCACGAAATTCTTGTCATCTCGTGATACAACCTTATAAGGACCGGCGTATGGTTTCTCCAACGAAGATCTTATTTTCTCGTCTCTAACAAACACATGAGATGTTGTGGCCAAGTGTTTGGAGACATAAATCTTTGGTTGGCCATGACGAGCTGCCTGGTTCTGAAAGTTGTTGGCGTCAGTCCGTATGTCTTGGACGAGCGTTTTGGGGCTAATTTCTTTCGAATGGGTGAAAAAGTCCCCTGGTAGGCGTAGCTCTTCGCCGAGCGCTAACTGCGCTGCAGAGTGACCCGTGTCCGTTTGAAGAGCAGATCGAAGGCCCAAGAGGATGGTTGGTAGTATGTCAACCCATCTCTTGGTGTCGCAAGCCATAATGGAGGCTTTCAAAGCTCTGTGCCATCGCTCAACTTTTCCGTTTGCTTGAGGATGGTAAGCTGTGGTGTGATTGTGTTGTACACCAAGCTTCTTAGACAGCTCTTGAAAGAGCGAGCTTTCGAATTGACGACCCTGGTCCGTGATGATGACTTCAGGTACGCCATAGCGGGCAATCCAGGTGTCGTATAACCTGGCAGCTACCGTGGGAGCTGTCATCTCATGGAGAGGAACTGCCTCTGGCCATCGAGTTGCTCTGTCGATCATCGTTAACAGGTATCTGTGTCCTTGGGATGGGGGTAATGGACCCACCAAATCTATATGTATTGTTTTGAACCGCTCCGTTTGTTTAAAAGATTTGAGAGGCGACCTAGTATGTCTTCCTACTTTGGACTCTTGGCAATTCAGGCAACTGCGAGCCCATTTGTTGCAGTCGGACTTCATCCGAGGCCAAACAAATCTTGATGATACTAGTCCAGCAGTGCATCTTGGTCCAGGGTGCGATAGATTGTGCACACTACTGAATGCCAATTTGCGGTACTTTGTCGGCAGGAATGGCCTATTCTTGCCTGTACTAATGTCGCATGTGAGTGAAACATTAGTACCAGGGATTTTCCTTTGTCTCAATTTGAGAGCTGTGTCATCGTTTGACAACAGTTCCTGCAATTCTGCATCCCTTAACTGTTCTTTGGCTATTTATGCGTAAGGTAATTGAGACGGTGCCGAGATAGCTTCGATCCTACTAAGAGCATCAGCTGGAGTGTTGAGTTCTCCACTTATATACTGGATGTCTGTAGTCAACTGTCCTATGTAGTCCAATTGTCGAGCTCTTCTCGGGGAAGCTGGTTCTGTCTTTTGCGTGAAGGCATGTGTTAGGGGTTTATGATCTGTATACACAGTGAAACATCTACCCTCTAATTGGTGCCTGAAATGCTTCAGCGCAGCGAATATTCCCAGTAACTCCCTGTCGTATGTGCTGTAGTTCTTCTCGGTTTTTGATAGCTTTCTGGAGAAGAAAGCGAGCGGTAACTTCTTGTCATTGTCCTTTTGGTACAGTGTTGCACCAATAGCAAAGTCGGACGCATCAGTTGCGACACACAACGGCAGACTTTCGTCTGGGTGAGCTAGTAGAGTTGCATTTGCCAGTGTTTCTTTTATGTTTTCGAAGGCTTTTTCAGCTTCTTCAGTCCAGTCGAGTGGAGTTTTATCTTTCTTTTTGTTTGTTTTTATTAATGCAAACAGCTTACTTTGTTCGGCTGCAGCATTCTTAATGCAACGTCTGTAGAAATTCACCATCCCCAAGAAGCGTCTAAGTTCTGCTACTTTGGAGGGTTTCGGGAATTTCAATATGGGCTCTACCTTGGTCTTCAGAGGGGAAATGCCTTCGGTCGAGACTTGATAGCCGAGAAAGTCAATCCTGGATTGTTTGTATAAACTTTTTCCAACATTGATAGTAAGTCCAGCAGCGTGTATACGTTGTACGATGGTTCTTACATTCTTCTCGTGCTGTTGCTCACCGCCTTCTGAGCAAATACATATGTCATCCAAATATGCATAGGCAAACGGCAAATCCATAAACAGTCCATTGATGAATCTTTGGAAAGTTTGTGCAGAATTACGGAGTCCAAACGGCATTCGAAGGTATTCGAATAGCCCGAAGGGGGTTATGACCGCTGTCTTTGGGATGTCCTGTTCGGCCATTGGAATTTGGTGGAATGCCCAGTTGATGTCGATTTTTGTGAACATCGTTTTACCCTTCATATTTGCGTTGAAGTCCATTATGTTTGGGACTGGATAGCGATCAGGAACTGTTTTGGCATTTAAGGCCCTGTAGTCTCCAACGATTCGCCACTCTCCACTGGCTTTTTTGGTCATGTGGATCGGGGAACTCCATGAACTTTTTGAGGGGCGGCATATGCCTTCTCCTATTATGCGATCATAGTATTCCCGTGCTGCTTTGAGTTTATCAGGCAGTAACCTGCGGGCTCTAGCATGGCAAGGCGGTCCTTTAGTTTCTATATAATGAATGGTATCATGTTTATAGGTCGGATGCCTGCGAATCGATGGTTGTGTAACTCCAGGATAGTCTGACAGAATCCGTAGGAATTGTTCGTCGACTTTCGTGCAACTGGATATATTGGTGTCCAGTTGGTACGCTAGCGTTTTGCCTTCCACCCATAGACCAGTTTTACTGTCTATGATTTTTCCATTTTTGAGGTCAATGACCAGACCGTAGTGCGCGAGGAAATCTGCACCCAGGATCGGAGTTGGAACGTCCGCAATTGTGAAGGACCACGTCATGTCTCTTCGCAAACCGATGCTTACTTTGCTGGATTCTATTCCGTAAGCTGGAAGGTTTTGACCATTCACAGTTCGGAGGTAGTATTTCGGAGGAAATGCCTTTTGGTTTTTATCTACTGGCAAAATGCTCAAGTCAGCACCTGAGTCAATTAGGTAACGTCTCCTATTTGTCCTGTCCTTGATGAACAGGCGGCGTGAGTATTTTTTCGAGGGATCTTCAGCCGCATAGACGACCCCTCTTTCTAGTTTGACGACTTATTGTATGATTTACCCCACCATTGGCATCTGTTGTTGCACTTGGTGGCCTCTGCGCCAAACCGATTATGAAAGAAGCAGGATTTATCGTCCCAGTTTTGAGACCGGGGTTTGGGGGACGATGTTCTTCTTGGGGGAGTTGGACTCTGACCCCTGGTAGAATTGCTCTTGCGGTCTCTGGACCTGGATTTTCTGTCCTTACTTCTATTGTTGCTCCTGCTTTTCGAGCGGTTGTTGTTTCTACCATTTCTTGGACTGTTATTATTACCTTTCTTCTTGATTTCACTAGTCAGCTGAGCTATCTGGGTTCGAAGCTGAGCTAGTTCTCCGGTCTCGGTTGATACCGCACTGATCGAGGATGTTGATCTCGAATGTTCCAGTACACTATCTGCACTCTTCGCTAGGAAGTCTAGGTCCTCGGAATTGTTTATTACCATGGTACCTATGGCTGCCAGACACTGCACAACATGTTGGGGAAGTTGCTTGCAGAACTGGTTTCCAATAACTGACGGTGACACTATGTTATCGGCCTTTTGTCTGAGTTTGGCCATGAAGGTGGAGGGTTTGTCGTCTCCAATCTTCATTCCGCCCATCACATCATCAATAATTTGGTTCTGGGTCTTACCAAACACATTTCTTATTTTTCTGCAGAACCAACTGTATTTATCTGCTTCCGCCGGAGGGCATTCCATGATATCCGGAATGCGGCGTATAATTTCTGCGGGCATGCCGCTGCAAATGTGTGAATATTTTTGGTCGTTTTGCAGATTCTCTGTCTTAAAACGACCTTCGAGGAGAGTTAGCCATAATTCAACTTCATTTGGTAGGAACTCCGGAATCTCTATCCTCCGTCTTTGGATGGCAGGGTTCTGCAACGTTTGCAGTTGCAACAGCTGTAAGAGCTGTGCAAGTACTTCGGGGGTCAGCTGTGGCTGACCACTTCCGCCTGCTCCTGGTTGGTTTGATGATGGGTTCGGGTTCGTGTTTCCATTGGGCATCGTGTGCTGGACTTCTTTACTTGTGTTTTCTGCGAAGAGTCTTCCAGACTCCGTGGTTTGTCGGTGTGGGGTTGAAGGGTCGGAGTCTTGGCTCAATAGACGACCGCTTCTTAGTGTCCGAGCTGTAGTTTCGTTCGGGTTTACTACAGCTCCCAAACGCAAGGCTTCTGGCCTCCGGATTCGTTTTTGTTTTTCCGGAGTCTCAAAGACTTCTGAGTCTCTGGTCGAAGCTGGAGGAGTTGGCGGATGAGGGCAACTTTGTTCCTCCAGGTCTACTTGTCTTGGTTCCCTTCCGGCAAATATATTTGGAAGGGGGGGTGTAATTTCCCACTTTCTAAGTCAAGACCTCTGCTTCGACAGCCAAAGGTGTCTAGATCTTGTAAAAATTATTTGTATTCTGAGAGTTTATATACCGAATTTGGCACACGCACACGGACACACATACGTACGTATGTATACGTAATTATGTCATACGTTGCGTCGTTTCCTGTCTCCGTTGAGATGATAAGAAACGACGCAGTGCGTTTGGTACCGAGTCGTGACATTACCGAGATCGTTATCAGGTAATTGATCTCGACTCGTACGATGTATCTTACCTGTACGTACGTACAGGTACGAACATACAAACGCATTCGTGTGTATTTGTTTAACGTCATAGAGACGAATATTGCCAGCCTTTGGGCGGCGACTGTCGTCAAGGGGTGCGAGCCCCTAAAACCTCATACGAGTAATGTCCCCACAAAAACCTAATAAGAAATTGAACCTGTTGATTACAAATTGTTCAACATTTTTACGTTTTCCTATTATAGCTGTTCAAAAATCTCTTGAAATTTATCTGAATAATATCCAAGGAAACCTGCTGGAATTTTCTACCTCAAAGTTATTTAAATACAAAAAATGTATTGTTATAAAAAAAAGAAAAATAGTTTTTGTCCTGTTTTCAAAATAAAAATTGTGAATACCTTAAGATGATTTTTTTCTTGATATAAAATCGAAAACATTCTGAGATGGAAAAACTAGTAGAAATTGATTCAAGTTTTAAATTAGAAATTTAGTCAAATATTCTAGATCCCTCATTTGCTTCATATTCATAAGTTTTACTGTTGACACTCCAGAATGATTTTGTTTTCACAGAAATATTCTGCGATAGCAATATTTTTGTGACCAATTCTGCCCGTTATCTGTAATTTATAAACTGCTTTGTACTGGAAAAAGGATTTCAAGTGAAATGGTAGAGAACTATCCACAATTAATATTTTTGGGATCTAGATAATTTGATACTAAAAACTTGTGTATTCCGCCCAAATTCTGAAGTAAAATGTTTATTGAAAGCCAGTTCAGTGATATAGTGTGAGATATTTCTCTCATTCAGATAACGGGTAGTAGGAAATTAACAATTATTGTAATTTTCTATCCATTTCATATTTTTAAATTTCACTCATCCTAGTGAACAATTCATTTCTTTCATCTGTTAACAGGAATTTTGATATTATTGTAGATACTTTAACATCCTAAAGCAATAACTCGTACTAAAATTTCTATTAATGTTATTAACATTTTTGTTATATTCTTCAATTCTTACTATCTTTAAAAGTCTATCAACAATATCACTTCAAAATTTCTGAAATTACTCTGTTTTCAGTAACATAAATATATTTAGGTTTTCAACTCAAATCAATTCCTACTTGGGTTTTTTTAAATTTGATAAAGTCTCATTGTCCTATTACATTTTTTTTATCTCGGAATATTGTCAATTTTATATCATGAAAAAAATCATCATGGTATCCATAGATTTTATTTTGAAAACAGAAAAAAAAACTATTTCCCTCCTTTCTGTAAAAATGAATTTTTGTTTTTAAATAATTCTGAGGTAGAAAATTCCATTAGGTTTCCTTGCCTACTATCCAGATAAATACTGAGAGATTTCAATAGCTGTAATAGTTAAGTGCGAAAATTCGAAAATCCATTAAACCTCGCTTAAGACGCTCTTTAAGGGACCAACTCAAACAAGCATCTTAATTGCGAAAGTGTCTTATGAGGGAATATTCTGTTGAGTGTGTTTATAGAATTCTTTTAGAAATACTTTTGGTAAGAGAGAGAGCGTCTTATCTGAAAAGACAGAGCAAAACCAAGCATTTTGACTTTTCAATGTACTAGTATTGGAAATGTCCAGGGACCAAAGGAAAACAGCGTCTTATGCGAGAAAGCTTCTTTATTGAAATCTTAGGCTAGTTTTACTGTTGTTGAAAATATTTTAGTTACAGTCGAGTTCAATTTCCTGTTTGGTTTTTGGAAAATTTTTTATTTATAAATTGGTTTTGTATGAGTAGTAAATAGTTCCACACCTTTACTTTGGAAGTTTTTACTTTTTCCTGCGGGAAGTATGAAAAGTGATGGAAGGGTTAATTCTGATTTTAGGTTTTAAAATGCATAATTCATAATTTTCAATTAATAGCTAAAACATTAAAAATGATCGCTATTTATAATCTATATCTTATCAGATAACTTGTTGCCAATTTTTAATCTAACTGGCTAGTTTTTGGAAATCTACATTTTTTAGTATTGCGGTTTCTGCGCTAGATTTTTTTTATTGAATCTTTCTAGTGTATGGTATAAATTAATGAAGATATAAGTGAAAAACAAATTTGCGGTACTTCTCGTAGTTTAGTTTTTTCACGGAGTGACACTTCGAATTCGTCATTTGGGAGTTTTTTCCCGATCATTTGTGAACCATTTTGTTTATTAAACGTTTATTTTTATGCTTAAGTGTGTGCACTAACATGAAACCAAACATTCGTTTTCTGCACTTTTTGAGTGTCGTAATTAGTTTGTAATGAATTCCGGGAATTCAGATTTTATTTTGAGTTGGAAAATTTTGTATTAACAATCTCTTACTCAAAGGTTACCATCTCTTCTCTGAAATCACGAATGGGCCTTTATTGGCAAAGACATTGTCAGTTGTGGATTGTATTGAAGCCGAAAAGAATTTTGATGTTCGAATATCTTGAGGTATTCTCAAAGCCCCTTCCATTTGAAATACCTATAAAATTCGGTTAAAAATACAAAAGGAAAAATGCATGGTTTTCATGTGCACATGAGGTTCTCTGTAATGTTATGTTGTTTATTTTATTCAGAAGTGTAAATTATTTAATTTTTATAAAATTTAAAAATTACTTAAAATAAAATAAACGTTTGAAAACAGCGTATTTTCCAACATTTTCAGCACCCTCCACCCAGAAGTTTTGAATTCATTGCCCCCTCCCCCATGAATGTGTATTTTTGTTTTCCCTGTTCTTTCTATAAACAATATTTTATTCTATATCACTTATCGGTGACACATTTCCGAATGATAACTATTTTTTATTTTCTAGTGATTTGAGACCCATTAATTTTTTCTCCGATAGCGATTTGAGTCATACTAGAGTCTCCATTACTATTCATTGTTCATTTCACTTTTTTTCTTTTTTTTATCAGCTGAATCAAACATTTTAAATAACCCAGTTTTTTCAGTTCATATTCGATGTAAACACGGTATTGTATGAATCACGATGTTTAATTTGGGACATTTCTTTAAATTGTGTATTGGTTATGTAAACCTACGGAAAATTTCATTGGTTCGTTATTTCTGAAGTTGAGGACGACTTAAATTTTCCAAGTGAAAATTTATGTATTGTGTATCTTATTCAATGGCTGTGATGAATTTTATTGAGTCACGACGCTTCTGATGTTTATTTGTTATACATTGTTGTAATTATACATTTCATGCAGACTTTGGTTTCATATTGTTGTCTCTTGTACATCTCTACCTGTTTTGATTTTATTCTATGTTTTTCATCGCCTGATCCTGCTTGTGTCATGTTCAGGCTCTTGAATGAGTACTATACCTATTAAATTTCGGTTAGTTTACATGTAATTTTTTATTAAATATCTTTCAATAATCATGTCAAGTAAAACTTCATTGATTGAATTTTTAATTTACATTTATTACCTTTTTAATTTCAGATGAAACTTTCTCCCCCTTCCCTCTTATTAATTTCCACCTAAAAAAAATCTTACTCCGAGTGATTTTCTGGTTCAGAAATGAAGAACATCACTTACTTTCCCCCTAAAATGAAAGTATTATCATCTCTTTTTGCCGGGTATCGAATATCATGGCTATATTTTCAGTATTTAGAAAAAACATATTTTCCTCCTGTAAAGTCACCTGCTAATCCATTGATTGATTCTATCAAATGTTGAATGGAATTTTTTTCTTCTCCCTTATAACATCGAACACCTTTACTTTCATTTTCAGTATTTTTGAAACCACAATTATTCAAAAACCTTCTGAAATCCTTATTCCAGTGTTCGAAATTTCTTGAAAATTTTAACTAAGTAAAATAGAATTTTTTTTTTATCTTGTGGACTGTCTCAAGATTGGTTTAAAGGTGAATTTTTAATTCATTGTTTTTAGCTGCTACTATTTGAAATCTGTTGATACTTTTCTTGGAATTAATTTTTCTCATTAGATTGACGAGTCCAAAGCTCTGCTAACCTTTGTCAAACTTCTTTGTTCATTTTTGAACAAAATTTCTTTTATTTTTATATCCAATCTCTCCCACTTCTAAAAAAATGAAAATTAATGTGGAAGCCATCGATGCGGAAAAATGTGTATTTTCGTATTTTTTCTTATTACAATGAGCACGTAAAATTTTGTCAACGTTTTGTTTGAGTAAATTTTTTTTCTTCTTTTAATGGTTCGGGGGAGACATCGTAAGGGAAGCTTCTGTTGAATGATATTCAGTTTAATTTTTCTATTATTCCTGTTTTTTTTTGTTTTTTTTGTTTTTTTTGCCTTATAATTTTATTTTATTGAAAAATCTTTGTGAAATATTTCCCTTTCTCATTGTCATCTCAAAACGAAACCTGAGCTAACATTAATTTTTATTAATATTGAGTTATACATAGGTAATCATTACTACGAGGAGAATTGTGATTTGCTGTTGAAAAATACGGAAGATTTTCTTCGTTTTTGAAGGTTTTCAACGAAAATAAAATAATACTTAAAAGAAAAAACACGCTATTATAATTTTTCTCATCGTTACAACGTGAATTTTGATTTTTTGCTGTGAAACGAAAAACTCAAGTCGAACTGATGATAAGTTACTCCTATTATGTTTTTTTATTTTTTGTAACCTTGGAAAATACTTCGAACGTCAATTTGGCTGGTTTAGTAGTTTGTTGAATTTCAATCGATTGATGTAAGAATCGGTAGATTTTGAGAATCGATTTTTATCGATGTTTTGTGTATAATCGATACGTATATAAATTTTTTTCCATCTGCCAATTTTTAAAAATTTGCCGTAAATTCAAATGATTTGAACAGTGACGCAACAAGAAATTTCTTCTGAAGAGGGTGTTGACTTTTATTTTCCCAATTATGGTCGAATGTTTTTCCTGTTTTTCACTTTTTTCTATTTTTTGTATTTTTTTAACGTATTTTTTAAGCTTTTTGATGAAGCTTACGATGAACCGTAGAACTGATGAATATTCAAATTTCAACCTAATAGGTATCAAATGAATGAATTAAAAAACTATAAATTGACTAAATTTTTTTTTAATCAATAAAAGTTGAAAATTCAAGCAGTATCATATATGACTATCGATCATGAACTGAATTGTGATGAGTTGATAATTGATACGAGTGCACAGCATATGTGTCTAAAACGGGGTATCAACCGCTATCAATTATCAATTCATATCAGTTCAATTCATGATCATGTCCAGGTGCATCCACAGAATATTGAATACAATAGAGGACAGACGTTCATTGAAACGCTGCAACAAAAAATGACACCATTTTCTAAGCTATTTGTCCCCACTCCTTGGGTATTGAATTTAAATTTCCTTGCGGTCCCTCCATTCGAACCCATGGGCAATAATCAGAAATTGTTTTTTCAAATAATTTAATTAAATGAATGAGTGAATATAATTGTAGGTTTTACCGGTTCGGGGAATTGAACCTGGGACCTACATATTCGTCAGATAATTGGCGAATGTATTTTATATTAGACAAGGTATGGTGGTTCCCACACACTCCCTTTCTAGAGAGACTCACACAAGTTGAACGATATTAGATGCTGTGGGAGGTTGGGCCGAGTCAGAAATACCTCTTATATCTAGACACACAGGCCTATACTACCTATATGGGTTCTATTTCCACTATATAGGGCGCCATCTATCAGCAACCCAGGTTAGGAAGGAGAGTTGTGAGTTCCACCATGCACCACTAGGGTGTGTGCATGTCCAGCACACGTCAAGGGTCACCAGATGTAGGTTTTATTGGTTCGGGGAATTGGACCTGGCACCTACATATTTGCCAGCTAAAAGTGGTGAACTTAACCACACGGCCATTTCACCATCAACTATAATTGGCGAATGTATTTTATATTAGACAAGGTATGGTGGTTCCCACAATAATTATTAGTTCAGAAATCACAATCAACCTGAATTTCATAGATAAAAATGAGATTGAAAATTGTTTAAGTGCTTTAACGCTGGCAGATATTTTGATCGTGAGAGTGGTACCATTTTTTGTTTCATATGAATCCCCTATTATATTTAATACGCTGTTGGTGTATCAACTATTAATATGCAATCATATCCAAAATTCCCACTCAATCCAGTTCCAGTCCATTTTTCAATCCATTTCCAGATTTCCAGAAATTTACATTTTACATTTGATTAATCAATTATTTGGAAAAAAGTATTGATATTTTGATTCTTAGATTCTCATAAAATCCAGAGAACTGAATAATGAATGCCAGATCAAAAACACATTAGAGATAGAATGTTATAAAATTTTTCAAATTCCAATATTTGATGCTGCCCATGTGTTGTAGCTTGATTGTGTGTGTTGGTATATAGATGTCTGTTTTCACAATAAAATATGTGCAACTTTAGATGCACAGAACATATAACTTAAATTGGTTTTTTTTTCTATGTTTCATATATTTGTAAAACACAACACATATGGAGCATTAGACATATATTTAGCTGTGTATCTCTGGTTATATCCTGGTTATTAGATTCATAACAAGCTTCACTGATACCATCAAGGATATATATACATATATGATGAGATAACACGCTACTTTTTTACAATAAAATCAAGTGTTGTTAACATATACACCAATCTTGTGTACACTGGTGTACAAAATACTTTACATCAACTAACATCACTAATCAAAATAATCAGATTCCCTGGAATGAGGTACTTTAATGCTAGTGTTTATAAACAAATTCACATTCCAATTTCTCCCTCAAATCTGATCTTAAGGAAGAAAAATACGTGGTGTTGGCAGTGCTATCCATAGATACGACACAAAAACCACATTTTATCTTCTCCTTCATATAATCAAAGATCGATACTTAAATTCTTAGATAAGTATTGGTACATATCAGTTCTTTTACAGTACTGATCGATTCACGTCTGTCATTTCCCTTGTAGTCCAGTACCATCTCAGTTGAAATTATCCACTGGCATCTCACACCAAATTCCCTTTCTAAACATTTTTTGTTCAGATGCTCAAATGATCTTTATAAATGCTGTTGTTTAATCAACAAGAGCTTCAATACTAAGCATTTTCTTCTTTGAATATATAATTATGTAATAGAGGGCTAATTTTAGTAGTTCCATTCATCAACCATAGAGTGTTTCCTGGAACAAAATTACTTTAAGATATATATATATAAATATATATAGCAATTTACAAAACCGAGTAATTTCATTCCCTGAAAATTGTATCTATGTCTGATAGTAACTACATATACTCAAAGGTTTTCTTAGAACCCGTGTTCTGTGACATCATTATTTTTATTATCATTGTTTTTATCATTTATATTTGTCCATTCTCATGTCAAATAAATTGATGAACATTCTGTAACTCATCACTTCTTTGCGTATTTGAAATGTTTTATTTCAAGATGTGTATTTGTAATAGAGGAAAATTAAAAATTATGTTGGAATTAAATTGCTGAATGGGAATAAAATGATAGTGAGAAGATTGGACAGTTTTAGTATTAATTACATTAAATTTATTCCGATTTAAATCATCAGATTACAGTTGTGAAACATAAACTTGATTTTAGTATTTTAGGTGCTAAACTCATTAAAATTGTGAAAAATTTTGGGGAGAATATTGTAAGAGAACCATTGATTGTGTTGTGAAAATGATAATGAAATTATTAAAAGACATATTAATAATGAACTTTTAATTAATTAAACTGAGATGACAGTTATAAAACTTTGAAGAAAGAAAAATAGATTATCAGTATGGCAAGAAAAATGACAGGATAGGTATTAAAAGATAAATATAATAATTAATCTTATGATGTCATTAGTCATCAATATTTTCCCCAGGCTGAACCATGGATTCAGCAGTGACTTGGCTTATTTTCATATAGCCCCTTGGAAAAGAACATCTGCATTTCAGACTAAACCATCTGGTCCTGGATAAATTTTTTCAACTTTGTCCATTGGCTATTGGAAGGGTTTGGTTTGAGTATCCTTGACCAACACTATTTGGCCAACAATTAAATTAGGCTGCGAGGATGTCCAATTGGACCATTGTTGTAGTTGATTTAGATAGCAATTTTACCATACTTTCCAAAAGGATCGAAGTTGATTTTGCATTAAGTGCAAACGATTTGATAATGATAAGTGTTCCGTATCATGAACAACTGGAAAGGAAACGATAGATTGACTGATTAGAAAATGAGCTGGTGTGACAATCTCATAGCACTAATTAACATGCTGTTTATAACAGGATGCGAATTCAATATTGCCTCAATTCTGGAGAATAATGTAGCATACTTTTCAAACGACATGACTATATCATGGGTGGCATTCAGTAGATGTTTTTTAGTAGACTTCACTGCAGATTCCCAAACTCCGTCAAAGTTAGGATCTCAAGGAGGAATAAATTCCCAAGCAAAGTTCTCAGATGTAGCAAAACTTTTAATTTCATTCTCATCAAACTTTAGGAAATTAATTGTACCCACGAAATTGGTTGCATTGTTGGAAACAGTCCTTCCAGGAACACCTCTTCTTGACATGAACCACTGCAGTGATTCGATAACATTCAAAATTGATAGGTCAAAAACCATCTCGATGTGGACACCTCCTACAGTTAGACAAACAAAAACTGCCATGTAAACTTTATAGTAGCAAGTAGTTCTGTGGGTGACACATTTATAATCAAATGGACCAGCAAAGTCTAAACCTCAATAAGTGAATCAGTGAATTGCTTAGCTATAGTTACTTAAAAACTTGGTTACTTTCCCATCAGTTGGACTGCATCTAGTTTGAATTTTGAATAGGTGATACGGGAACAAATTGTGGATCTCAACAAATTGGTACATCCATCAATGAACCAATAATTAACTGCAAGAAATGTATCCATAAAATTTCAACCAGCATGGAAGTGGATGTACTGGAAAAATAAACAAGCAAAATGAGACATGGCACTAATGATAGTTAGATGCTTCCTTCCAGGCGATACCTACCAATAATTTTACAATTCTTCCACCAACCTGTAGCAACCCTTATTTATCTAAAAACTAATTTAAAGCTAACAAAGAACTTTTCTTTTTAATAAGCAAATTGTTTTTCAAACGATTGACATCAAAATTAAATGATATATATTGCGAAATACGAATTGCGACATGACGAGCATTATTAAATTCAATATCATCAATTTCTATACAATTAAAATTCTTATGATGAATATAACGATCAATAAATCTAATTAGGTAGGCAAGAACTCGGATCATTCTTACATATGAAGAAAATTTTTCAAGAAAGTTATCAATAACAAAAATGCTAAAAATGGATTTTGATTTACGTTTTTCTAACAAATTGTAAATATCTAAATTAGGAATTGAAAATTGTGAATATGGATTTTATTTTAATAATAACTTAGGACCATTTAACCATTTTTCATTACTTAAAAGATCATTCACTGTTTAAACGATGGGTTACCAAATCCACAGGGTTGTCTAATGTATTAACATAATACCAATGTGGAAATGATAAATTATTGACAATTTTTTAAACACGATTACAAACGAAAGTTTTCCAGTTATTTGCTGCTTCATTTAGCGAAATTTCTCCCTTGGATTTAGAAGAGGCATTAAAAAAACTTGAAAAGGGGTGGTGATGCTATCAACTCAAATAACTTCTCAATGTGGAATATAGTATGCAAGCTCACTTTTAAGGTCAGAAACATCCATATGTCCCAGATCTAAATACTGCTGTAGAAAGTCATTATACATTGACCTCATTGTTTCATTCAAACAAGACTTGGTGCAATAGGAACTAGCCAGTGCTCTGTTTCTCTTATTGGCAACCTTTGAATGATTAGTTTGGAAAGGCAGGCAATTGACAAATCTTCCATCATCACCAATTGTATGCGTTTCTTCAAAATGTTTTGTGAATAAGTTAGCTTGTACAGATGTTTGAGTTGGTGGTTTCATAGCTTCCTCAATCTTCCAAAACCTGGACAAATTTTGATCAGTTTGTTGAATAGTACAACCAGTAAAATGAGAGCAGGTTTGGATGCGTTGAGGAGCAACTCCAGATACTGTCCAACCAAAGCGCGTTAACCTCAGGTCCATCCCTTTGACAGATTAAGTTTCACTACATATACAACGTTCAAAAAATTCTGTACCAATGATTAAATCAGTCGATGGAATACAACCATTAACATTTCTAAGTGCTGGATCAGCTAACTGAAAATTATGAAGAAAATTTAACACACTCGCAGGAAATGAAACATCAGTAGCATATTTAATCGCGGAAGCAGGAACAATATCAGCAATTATTTTTAAATTGAAGGATTCAGTTTTTGAACAGAGAACGATCGAAATATATGATGAAATAGATGTTGGATTTGTTCCAACTCCTTCAGTTAATTCACTATGAGAATACGATGAAACATGAATTTTATACCTTTGAACAAACTCATCAGTAACTAAAACATGCTGTGAATAACTGTCAAATTATAAGTAACAATAATTGGAAATATTTTCACACTAGAACTTGACAAGGGCTGATGGGAGTAAAATCACTTTTTTTGTATTTGTCATCAAGCAGGAATTCGAAGATTTTGTAACCAATAGCAAGCTTGAAGATACTGGAGATGGCTGCGTAGCTTTAGGCGCTGCACCTGGACTCAGACTTTTCAATGAATTCATTTATGAACTGTTGGATGCAGAATGGCGTTTTGCTGGACTCGTATCTGTATGGTTTTACTAAGAAAAGTTATTCACTTTCGCCTCGCTATATTCCATTGTTGCCGCATGTAAATGTGTTTCTTTTATTAAGCTAGACGTTTTATTTTTCTTACGTTTTCGGGATTTCTCTTTTGGTATCTCCCTTTCTCTGGAATTTAAAAATTTGAGAAAAATTCTTATTTTCTGCTTTGAAAATCATCATAATTATGCCAAATCTTTGTATTGACCTCTACGTTTTTCATGATTATTATAGATTTCTGTAAGAATGTTTTGGCATGCACTCCAATTTAGAAGGATATCTGCATTAATTTTCTCTATCCTAGGAATTTTCTCGTATGAAAGTCGAAAATTTTTTTTTGTTTATAATTCTCACGTCCTTTTTCTTTTTTCTTGAGCTTCTGCCAGCAGCCAAACACGTATGAGGTCGTTAGTGTTTCTCATCCGTGTAATATTTCTCGAATATTATGAAAAATACGTATTTCTATGTTTGTTCGAACTTTCAAATTTGGAAATTTTCATACAAGTATTTTCTTTGAAATTTCTAAAAAATTTATCTTACGTTATTTTCGTGCTTTCAAAATTCAGTTCTTGATATTTTAAAAGTGATACTTTCTAGTGTAGCTTACGTTTATTTTCTAATTCATATGTGAATTATTATTGTCGCTTGATATATTAGATGATTCGTGTAATTTTTAATACTTAGGTATTTACTAATTCCTTATAAATTTATAATCTTTGTAAAATGTGTTCGTCGTCTAATTCAACAGCAAGTCGCTGATCTCTTCAGTTCATGGGTGGGCTAATGATTTTGGTCCTACGTTGGATGATCAACGTTTCTTATCTCATTTAAAATATTCGAACCGATTTGCTTCTCTGGAAACACGACAATGGAAGACTAATTATTTTTATCTTGTGGGTCAGTTTATCACGCACCATTGGAAATTTCCATTTGGTGCGTGTTGAAAAGTTTCGCTGTGCAAAATGTTGTCACTACAAGTATTTTTAAATATGATATGCCCCATGACTGCATGTGAACAAAAAGTGTAATAGAATAATCCCAACAGCTTTAATGAGAAGAATTAAAACAGATACAAACTCGATGTGAAAAACTGCACAAACAAAAGTGAAATTAGAGAAAAATTTACAACAAATGTTCAAATAAATCTCTTTTTGACTACTATGCAGTAGTATAGTAAATTTTTTTTTAGAGAAAAGGAGTACAATTACTACAAAATTACAAAATAAAAAAAATAAAAAGTCATCAAATAATCTGTGTCACCGAAGAGCAGAGGCAATAAAAAGTTCTGAAACAATAGTTTTTAGTGACAGTCTGGGTACTAATCAAAGGCGGATTTTGGTCACAAGGTTTGGAAAGACTAAGGCCTTGGTCAAGTTTTATCTGTCCCCCAACACCTCCTTCCTCTACTACTTATCAGTAAAAAACCTCTCAAAATTTCAGTTAATATCGTACATTTGTTTTGTTTTTTTTTGGAAAAATCTCTGGGAGGCTAAATGTCTATTCAGGGGGCTTAGTCCCAACCCTCTTAAATCCGCCAGTCGTACTAATAGTATGAAAAAAGTGAAACATGTTACGCTGAAGTTTGTATTTTGAAGAATGAATGTTTTGTTAGCAGCGTGATTTTTCATTTTTTATTTTGTATAATATTAAAATGCAAAAAAAGTAATATAAATTAGAATAAAAAATTGTTTTCACCAATTGGTGAACACTTCAACATCAAAATTGAATCACACTAAATTCATTCCACTGATAAGAAAGCAACAAATGAAAATGTATAGAGAAGGTGAAGAGGGAAATGAATCAAATAGGGTTGAACGGGCGTAGCTTTCATAAGGAGGGGTCAGTGGTAACATTTTTTTGTTTCACCGGCTTCTTTATATTACCATTTTGTTTATTTCATTTCTCGGGCTTTGTTGCATGACTACTTTTAGTTTAATAGCAAATGCAAGGAAATTTCACTTCAAAAAATGAGAAACTATGGATACGTAAAGTACTATCAGTGGTTATTGGTAGTTTTCCCATCCTTATTAATTTGGCTTTGGTTTGAAAGATTTTTGTTTGGTATTGTTTTGTCACATCGAGTTTGTATCTCTGTTTTCTTAATTTTTCTCATTCAAGCTATTAGTCATTGTCCCATTATATTTTTACACTTTTTGTTTTCGTGCAGTCATGGTACATCTTATATTTGAAAATTCACATAATAACATATTGTATTTTGCTCGGTGAGTCTTTTTTATATGCTCCAAATTGGAATTTACAGTGGTGCGTCATAAACCGATACTTATATACTGACTGGACAGTAATAAATTTACGTTAAAAACGCGTTTTTAAAAGATAAGCTTTTATTATTATTATTTTTTTTTGGTTTTAGCTTTATGCGAAATAACAGTATTTTATTCAACTAATAGCAAAATAAGTGATTGTTAATGAATTGTGTAATTGTAGCACGAGCCGTAGGCGAGTTCTGTGAGTGCAATAAGTTAATTATCACGAGTATCTGACTAGTTGAGTACAATATTTTTTTCAACGAATCCACCTAAAAGAGGTTATTATTTATTCGATTAAACAGATAAACTTTTTTCATAAATAGAATTTTAGATATAATTAAATATTATCGAGAAGCGAACTTTGTTGTTGCCCTTTTTCATTGTGACATTTTGTAACTTGCTTAAGTGTGAATGGTGTCATGAAAAAATGAACAACAAACAGTTGAGAAAAAACTCATTTTTACCCTGTTTCTACACTTGGTGAAGAAATGAAAACCATTTTCGATGTCCCAAATTGCTTTGGAAATCTCGTATTTTGCCAATCAAAATCGATTTAATAATAACTTCTTTTTGGTGTATGAGTTTAGAAAATATTATTTCGTTGCCGAAGGTTGTCAGCAGTATTAGTATATTTTAAAATCGCCGTAGCGAATAGAATAAAAGTTTATAAATAATATAATCCTAGTCTCGAGTGGAGTGACTTTTGGCTTCAAAAATTTTTATTTTCTCCATTATTTATTGTGCGAAGTACCTACCCAATTATTCACGTTTGAGAAGTTTTTATGAAAATTAGAATTTTCATCCAAAACTAGTTTATCTTTACTCAACTTTTCGATGAAAATACGGTTTTTTCTGTTCCAACTTCTTGGCTTTGTAGTTCGTCTTTTTTGGCTGGGCTATCACGGGTGATACCTTATTACAGTATAATACACTGGATAAAAATAATAAAATATTACAGTAGATTTTACCCTGGTTTTTCACTTTTAGTACCTATATATACATAGGACTTCGGGAATTGTGGCCCGACCCTAAATATCCCTGCTGTTTGTTTTTTAAGAGTTCGTAAGCTCCTTTTCAAAATTTTTCTGGCTATGGGCCAGCTACAAAAAGGACAAAAAAATTCAGCCCAAACATATCCAACCTAAGACCGATGCATTATTCATCCCAACAATTGGGGGAGCACGCCCCTGTAGGCTATTAACATTAGCCGCATTCATGAAAACAATAATTTCTGTCGAACTTTTTTTTTCATGTTACTATTTTAATGTAATTCGTATAAATTGTTCAGAAATAATATTCGTCTGAGTAAATATATACTTTAGCAGTGGCATGTTTTTTTTTTTCGAAACGTAAACTGCTAAACTTGCTACTTATCGTCGTCTACAATTTTACATGTTTTTGAAAATCAAGTTAGACATAATTATTACGTAGTTCTATCGAATTCAACTCCTTCTACGTTAGACCTTGAAATTCGTGTCATTTTTTTATTTGAATACCAGTATATTTTCTATAGTTTTTAATGAGTACAGGTCTCGAGTGTCTCATTATGAGAAGCTTTGTCGTGATCAATTCTCTGAAACACTTCGATGTTTTGGAAATGCATTACCAAATAATATGTTTTGTGTAAGAATGGATAGTTCAGCGGTTATCTGCCCTGTTGTTCTAACACTTGACAGCAAAAATTCGATGTTATCGTAATAGTGTAACCATGTCTTCGTCATGAATGAAGTGAATCAAGTAAGTTTAGAATTTTGAAGTTTGACTGTATAGTCAAAGATTTTGAATGATTTTTTTCGTGGTCCACATCATTCCATTTTCTATTTCGAAAGCATTTTCGTTTTGAAGGACTGGTTTTAAGAACCATCTTTTTTCGATAGTCTCTGCTAAATTTGTCGAAGGGTTGATTATGAATGATGGGACATTTTTTTATACTTTTATTGCTCGACTCTGAATTTAAATAATAGTTTATGTGAACTATATCATCTCTCATTCAACCATAATGATTATCGAATTAATACTATTTTTCAAAAAATGGCATTGGATATGGTTGACAGTTTTGAAAATTCAATAATTTTGTAGCTGTTATATACGTATTTAACCTTCTAGGTAGCCACAAAACAGAAAGTAAAGGTAGATAAATTAACTTCACATGCTTAGTTATACTAATATAACAAATATTTAGCAATTTGAAACGTCAACTGTATGATGAAACGAGCCTGGAAATGTGCAAGTGTTCAGCCACTTCGTACGTAAATACGGGTAAGCCAGAACCAGACCGAACACTGACGATTTTAGAGCCGATTTGGGCGGTTTATATACGGCTTATTCACACGCACACAAACACACGTACGTAAGATAATACGTACGTTGGTGAGAACGGCCAGGTCACATCATCCCCTATTGAGATAAGAGATGTCTGGCCGGTTCGTGTACAAATTGTGACGTCATCGTATTGTGTCACGATTCAGTACTCGTACATTACCTGCAAGTACATACAGGTAATTACTATCAAACGAGTTTTGTGTGTTTAACGTCATATAGACGAATAATTAGCCTGCCCTTTGGGGCGGCGACTGTCGTCAAGGGGTCCGAGCCCCTTTACCTCATACCAGTGAGTCCCCACAGTCTATTTCTAAAAATCGATGCCAAACATCACACCTGAATTCTAGATGAAAATAGCAGCGTTGTGGAGATTTTCATTACATTCAAATAATTGGTTTCATATAATTAGTCAGATAAGTATAATGTGAAAATTAGGATCTTCCATAATTTTCACAATCAGGTGAAATGTATCTGGAAATTACAATTTAAAAAAAAATTAAACTTTTTTCAAATTCAGTTCTGTGAAAGTTCTAGGTTTTTCATTCTGGGCCCAGGAACATCTGTATCCTAAATCCAGTCTGTATGTGTTTTGTTGTGATTACTCAAAGTTTAGAAATGTATGATAAATGCAAAAATGGATTTTCCAAGTTATTTTCGGATTTTCTTACATTTTTTTAACGGAGTTGGGTAATGTTTCACTTATTCCATGTACGGTGTTACATACCCATAAGATAAACATAATGCTCAATGGGAAACTTTGGACAACCTCTGATTGATGATTCTGGAAATGCAGGTTTTTGATCATATCAAATTTTGAAAATTTATGTATTTCTGGGCCCCTTTCATCATGTAGATAGGATTTTAAAGGCTGAAGATTTGCACCTTGTATTAGTACAACTAAGTATATAAAATGAATTCATCTATTTAACTTTACTTTCCATTTTGTGGTTACCTAGATGTTAAGTAATGATATCGAAGTATTCATTAATTTCCCAGGTTTCCTCCACCACTTCTGTAAAAAGTATTTCTAATTTGATGTAAATAAATAGTCAGAAATTTTTAATTTTAACTGATATTTTTGAAAGATCTTACACAAGTGTAGCTCATTTATTTTTATTTTTTGTTTTTTATTAGAAAGTTTCCTTACCTCACTTGGTTTTTATGACAATTCAGAACAAGTTTGGCGTAAATGTTGTTCTTTTTGTGTCTTTAAATTGCTGTCGTCCTAATACAAGTAGTGTGTCGGTATGTTTTAGATAAGAGATCGTAATTATAATTATAAGCTTTTATTATACTCACTACTGCGATTTATAAAATATACCAATACCGCTGCCAACCTCCCGTAGCGAATGTTTATTTCGCATGAAGATAAAGCCTAAAAAAAATAAATAAAAGCTTATCTTTTTAAAACTTGTTTTTAACCTTAACTTATTTTCTTTGTGGGGCAAAGTAATGGTCTAATAATCTAATATATAATAGCTACTTACGTGTAATCCTATACCATATATGATTGTCATAAAAGTTTTATTTCGTAGAATGAAGTTAGACTTCCCATTTTATTAAGTTGATCCAAAATTGAATTATTGGTATATTTTGAAATTTACGTCAAGTTTTTGGTATTGTTTTTTCCAGAATTTATTTTCTAGTGTTTGTAGGATTGAGTTTGGTTTAAGCAGGGTTTAACTTCGTGTGAAGCTGCTCTATTCATGAAGGTTTATAAGAAAAATTTATACCTATAGTCGTCTTCGGCTTTTATTAGCATGTTGCTTTTCATCGATCATGAAAATGGTCCTTACAAAATTTAGATCTAAATTCAGTTTCACAGAGAATATAATTAAAATTGTGTTTTTTTTTTTTGTTTATATTTACTGGCTAAAAACAGGTTTCATTCTTGAACGGTTTGTCATCCATATTTAATTGAATACGTAAGTGGCTTTATTGACGAATGGGGAAACGTAAATTCACTTACCAAAAATTGTTGCTATTATTTATTATTTTTAATAACGATAGGATGACAGTTTGGAAAATACAAAAATTATAGTCATAATTTTAATAAAATGTAATGACTTTTGAGGCAGTAATTAATACTTTTATTGTGTTATGAATAATATTTTTTTTTTCACTTTGTCTTTCCTTTAATCGAATATGATAGGTAGGTAATGTTATCCGCAATTTTTTTTTATTTCTGATGAACCTCTGTTTCGTAAATTTCATTTCAAAATCCTTATCTATTTGTCCGTGTACTGAAATTGTGTTTTATCGACTCGGGAAATGAGACATCAAAAACAAAATATAAAGCTTCCTTCATGCAGTGCCAGTTTTCCAGTAGGCATTTTAAGCTATATTTTGCTAGCCGCTACAAAAGTGGTAACAAAAATTTGGCTAGTTTAGACATTCATACGAAACTAGTCGAGTGAAAATTACTGAAGTAGTTGGCTTCTATCTTGAAAACTAGCCTTGTGTAAACGAGGCTTAGAAGTGTTGTTGCAGTTTACGGGATCTGGAAGACCCTGACTTCGCCACACCTGCAGTTTTTTCGATACCATATTCTATATCTTCAAGCGTATAAATTTTTTTAATTATTTTTTTAAAGAATAATTTTTGTTTTATGAAAGGTACTTACCACTAGATGTCATTAAATTTAGTTGTTCAAGTCGAAAATAAATCGACTCACGTAGGCTTCCTATTGAATTAACGAACGTAGCAAGTACAGAAAAACTTCTGTATATTTGCATATGATGTCTTTCGTGAATTCACGATTTAATGAATCATCAGTAATACGAGGACTTGAAAAATTCACCCTCAGTGATGAAAATAATTGTACGATTTTAGCTCAGTCGAATTTGCGTTTTGGAATATTTTGCTCAAATTCTTGAGACGCCCTTTGTGTTTTGGTAGAGCATTTTGCCGAAAGTGCAATCCTCGGAAAAAGGCTGAAAAATTATTTATCAAATTTTCCAAGAATTGGTGACGGATCCTACGTGTATAATTATGGAATATCGTGGGTATTTTTATGAGTAGTGTCAAAATCGCCATTGAAGTTTACTCTTTCAGAATTACTGTGTGATACGTCTCTGCGTCCTATGCGTAGTCTGTTTTCAACATTTTTATAATTTCAAGTGCTGAAGTGTTGAGAACTTTCAGTTTTTAATTAAACTTTATCAACAGTATATCTCTTTTTGGTATAAGCTACTGTATTTTTAAAGTTCCTGTCAAAATATATTCATTAATTTTTCTTAAAAATTGTCTATAGGAGGATACGTTTCTTTTCCTAAGAAGAGAAAGGCTGTAGAATGCTCCCTCTTGAATATGTTTTCTATCTGCAAGTTACTTACGTAATATGTTAGAGGATTGAGACACTCGCCATTTTGGATTTTACTTTTTCTGAGTAGGTACTGTTCTGTTTGTTCCGCTGAAGCTGCTCACCTTCAACGGACAGAACAAAATGGTACTCGAAAAAAACACGATTCAAAAAATGGTGTATGTCTCAAGTCCAGTCTGATCAAAAGCCTTTGCTACGTAAATGAGCGTTTTTGGTTAGTGTAGAGTCAACTTGATGATTCACATATTAAAACTATTAAATTTTTATTCATGGCTTTGGAAGACCTTAGTAGTAGACACGTGGATCAAATAATGGCTAAGTCAGCTACTATCGTGACAAATATAATCATGCATAATTGCGATACAGATAAGTAATGTCCCTGTTAACGATAGTGGAATAACATAATCAAAACCAACAGTGTTCAGATTCTTACGAAAGTATCTCAGTTTAATCTCGGTAGATGTCATTTCTAAACATAATGAAAAGTTTTTAATGAATATTTTCTTTTAAAATATTAATTATTTTGTTTACTCGTTGGCTAATCAGTGCAGATATAAGATGGCCGTAAACATTATGCGGAATGAACGAATTATCTATTCTCTGTATCTGAGTGCATCAGTTCTATTTAGTTTGACAAAGAAGTAGACTATAAACGTTGTGTGATCCCTTCCTCCCCTTCAATAAAATACTGAAGGCAAGAATAGTGTTTAAAATATAGGCCTATTTTTAACGTCTACCGTATCCGAAAGGAAGTTACTGTATTTGGTATGTTGTGCATGTTTGTCATCGACAAAATGTGTGTCTAACTATCACAAACCAAAAAAGAAAGCTCGTCTTTCAAGTTTCACTTCACTTGAGTATCCATTGAAAATCCATACCTTTGCACACTTTCGTTTGTTGAAATGCCGAGCTCAAATTTTCAGTCCGTATTTAAATTGAATCATTCTTCCGGCTTCCATTAGTGGCTCCGGAGTTAGTAGTATAGTTATTAGTAATAATTATTGAGTGATATATCATCGGATATGTTTTTTGAGACACTGAACTCAAATTTTAAGTCCATTTTTGAATTGAGTCATCCCTTAGACCTCCCCTGGTATGCCGAAAAAAGAAAAATTTTGACTTTTCATATTTTATTGTGTAATTCTTCATTGGGTTTGCTTTTTGATAAGCTGAGTTCGAATTTGACGTTCCTTTTTTCACTTGACCCATTCTTTAACACACATCGACTTCAAGAAGGGGCTAAAATTTGAATTTTCGTATCTAATTGTGCAATACATCATTTGGTATATTTCTTGAAGCGCTGGGTTCAAATCTAAATTTCATTTTTGAGTGGAATTACTCATTGGGCACCCTGTTGACCTAAAAAGTGGTTTGTAATGAACTTTTCATAAATTATTAGAGTAATAAATACCATCAATGTACAAAAAATGTATCGAATAGAAAAATATTAGAAAAAATTTTAATAACCCGTCTTAACAGAAATAAAAGGAAACTGAAGGATTAAAAACAAGTTTAGTGCTTCGTAATACTAAATAAATATAATACTAAATTACTCTAATATTAATTATCACGAAGTAAAATGTAACTTGGACATTCAAATGATGATTCATTAGTTATACCATGAATTTGATTGGAGGGGTGAACTCTCTGCAATAGAAATTGACAACCTCATAGGCATAATACCACTAATAATACAACCTCAACCAGCGACTATCTGCGTGTCAGTACATGGTAATTGAATATAATAATAATTAGGTGGAATATTTATTTAGTATTAGGAAACACAAAACTTGTTTTTAACCTTACAGTTCGTGTTTCATTTCTGTTATCGGTGGTCATTTTAAATTATTTTACGTGTAAACGTCATATATCTCACCCTCTTTGTAGGGGCTACACAATACTTTGACAGTCAGATTTTCAGTTTATATAGTTGTAAGTATCGTTAATATCATCTTTAACAGTAGGAAACTCAAAAAAAATTCGCAGTTTTTGAAATCTAGAAACCTATTCTCTTTCATTCATAATGATTCCTTGGCCTCTATTTAAGCTAGAGAGCTGAGGGTAATATCACTGGAAGGAGGAGAAAATTTTCATCAATATACTATCCATATAATTTTTCTGTAATCTTTAACAGTTGAAAAACTAACGAATGAAAAAATGGAAAATTAAAGGAATATGTGCTGTTTTTGAAATCTAGAAACCTCTCTTCTCTCTCAATTAATCCTCAGCCATTATTTAAGTTAGAAAGCTTGATTTGGTATTTGTGAAGAGGAGAAAATTTACTGGAATCTATGATCCTCTCTGGTTCGAAAATAAACGAAAAAAAAACACTTATAATTAGAAAATTTTATGTTTTACTATTGTTGAGATATTTTCATGTGTACATATCAATCCTTCATGAGTACAGCCTCTGTAGCATTCGCGTATTTTTATATACTTTTATGTAACTCAAACATGTAAAAGAGAATTTAGACTTTTATAGCTGCTAATTGAATAGCGTAATCAGTCGAGAACATAAATGTATACCCACAGGGTATTAAATATAATAGAGGATGGATTTGAAACAAAAAACGGCACCATTTTTACGATCAAAATATCTTCCATCGCTAAGGTACCGTTGCAGTCTCAATTTTATCTATAAAATGGGTGTTGATTATGATTTATAAGTTCATAACTATATTTATTCATACATTTGATTAAATTATTTGAAGAAATAATTTCTGATAATTGTCCATGAGGCCAGATAAGGGGCGAAAAAATTGGAATTCGTTATCGAAAGACTGAGGACAAATAGCTTCGAAAGCGGTGCCATTTTTCATTGTAGCGTTTAGATGTCCGTGCGTCCTCTATTATATTTTATACTCTGTGGTAGTACCAAGGTGGATCGTGGTGTTTTTTTTTGTTAATGCAGTAACTTATGTGCAAAAATGGGCAAAATCTTTAAAAACATGATACGAATCATGAATACTTTCAGTCCATAGATTAAAAGTGATTTACACAAATCATTTTTGTATGAATCACAAATCCTCAAAGTTTCATATGTTAAATAATTGTGTTTAACCTTGATATGGGAAAAAAGTTCTGATCATTTGAATACTTTTTAATAAAAAACTGTTTTTTTTTTTTGGGAAGGAAAGTGAGAGGTAAAAGTTGTCTGAAGAGGCTGTTTAATTTTGCAAGAATGAAATTCATGAATTTTTTCTTCCAACATTTACCAAATTTCTGAGAATTTTTCGGGGATTTCCTGACTAGATGAATAGGATTCGTGATTCGTTGTTTCTATTTGTAAATAAATGGTTTGAATCACGAGTCCTCTGTTTCCTAATGTGATTCAAGTCCTGTTTTTCTACTAATCCTGCTCACTCTAGGTGTGTGTCGGTGTGAATACGCTTACTCAAGTATCGTACTTTATAATTTGGTCCTTAAATCGGATCTTGACTTCCAAAAACTTTTTTTTAAATATTGAACCAACTTTAAAAAAAAAACATATATACGGATGAAATTATTAATAACAGCTCCTCCTTTTTTATCAAAGTCGGTTAAAAAATTTGAGAGCCGCACAGTATTAATGTGAACGATTCCTTGGTTATTAGATTTTCTAAATTCTTCATTGTTACATTTCAGAACGCAAATTCATTTTGAAAGGTGTGAGCGGTGATTACGAAGGCGGTAAATTTACTGCCATCATCGGTCCTTCGGGTAGTGGTAAGAGCACGTTGATGGATATCATTTCGGGTTACAGGTACGAAGGTTTTTCGCTTCGGTTTTCGTTTTTTGTTATTATTAATGCCCTCCATATACGAGTGGATATTAGATTTTTTGTTTTTGCAGATTGAAGGGCGTCACTGGTAATGTTTACGTAAATGGCAGCCATAGTAATATCAAGGTATTGACCAAAAAAAGTGGCTATATCATGCAAGACGATAAATTGCAGCCACTAATGACCATTGGCGAGGCTATGATGTTTGCTGCAAATGTTAAATTGAGAGCGTCTCTGCGCCCGGGTGTTAAACGCGCCATGGTTTGTATACACTGCCTATATGTATAATCCATGTATATAGATATTAGTCATTGATAATCAAATTATTATTTTTGACATGGTTGAGCACAAATCCACTAAAAATGGATTCGAATATAAATCCACATTTTTGTGGGGATTTAAATATGATTCGATTCACTATCACTTTTTTTGGTATTCGAATCGGATTCGAATAAAGTGGGTGGATTTGTGGATTCAAATCCGGATTCGAATCTACGAATCCGATTGCTCAGCTTATTGGGTTTCTTTTTTATTGCAATAATCTAAAATAGAAACAATAGTAAGAAAAAATCAAATTTCTTTGATCTCACATTCTAAATGGAATATTCATTTTATTTTTTCTAAAAGTTTTTTAAATTCAAATGAGTCGAAATGATTTTCAATTCTGATTCTTTGAATCAAAAACCAAAATGAATCTTCCATCCTTTGAAAATCGTTTCAAAATTTCGGATCCCCTGAATCTGTCAAACGGATTCGAATTAAGTTCACGAATACAGTATCTTTTTTGAATTCGAATCTCTGATAAGAATCCAGTTTGTCAAAATGGATTCGAATGGATTTGCCGAATCACAAAAACTGATTCGAATCATGCTCAACCCTGGTTTTTGATGTGAACTTGTGCTAAATGGTCCCTATTTATGAAGCGTGTTGTCAAAAATGATATTTTCTTGTAGCTTATGCTACATTGTAATGAAGAACGGATCTTAGAGCATTTTTTCGTCGTCATTTAGCTAAGTAAGAGATGAGGTTTTGTGATCGGTGGTGTATTTAAGGAAAAAAGCCCGGTCAGCAAGAACAACAAACCACCCAATGGACTCGATACGCCGATGATAAAGAGCAAAAATATTTTGTGACTTGTGGGGGATAATATTCTTCCTCTCAAAAATGGGAGAGAGAAAACAGAGAGATTCTTTTAATTTTGCGGTTTTCATGGAGGAAGTGCATAATACTGGGTGTCTATATTTTTGGCAAAATTGGTTATTAATCATTGCCCTTGTTGGAGAGAGAAAGGGTGTCGATCTTTTTCTCTCTCTCTCTCTCTCCAACCAGTTTCGTCCGTTCTGTCAGCGCTTATCTCCTTCACACAGTGACCTAGTCACTACTCTCTCTCTCTTTTTCTTTCCTACCTATTTTTGGGTGTGATTTCCTCTCTCCTCGCCGCGATCTTTTCTCCTTCCTTTAACCAGCTATGGCTGGCCTTTCCTCTTACGTTTCGCCGCGTTTTTGCCCTTCTTTTTCGCTGGCTGATGCGACATTTGTTATCGATTGCAGCTAAATTATTCCGTCAACCTTTGCTCGCCTTATATTTTTTATTCTGTTCTAGCTGTTACGACAGCCACGTTTCCTTTTTTTTCTAATTAAATCTAGCCAACGCATGGCTACTTTCCCTATCGTTTTCTATTGTTTAATTCGAGTTTCGTTTATTTTTGCCTAATGTTAGTCATGAATTGGCCTATTTTTGTGCTATATTGAGTGACGTTGTAAATAATTAATGTATATACCGAAATGTGCCGTTTTTCTTATTTAAAATTGGTGTAAACAAACATACCCCTTTTCCGTTTATGTAAATAAAATTGTACAGTGTCATACCTGTCTCAGCCATTATTCTCGGATCGTCACCCCCTCCAAAATGGTCCCTTGAGCCGGATCGTAATTCGTCAGTGCAGTTCAAATATTTGGGGACGATTTTAGTGAGTGATGACGTGAACAATTTTTTCATAGTGTCGCGTTCTACCAAATTTCGAGTTATCGAACATGCTTAAGTTGTGCCATTAAATCGTTGGCAATTCAGTTCCCTTCCGAGCCAATTTCGATCGAGCAAAGCCAAGCCCGACTAAAGGAAGCAGAGAAAGGAATTGTTGCCGAAAATCTTCCGACTTACACCAATTTGTCAGGTAATCAGTAAGCAAAGCTGAGCAAGCTGGTAAAACCTATTAAAACCTAATACCGATTTCCGTACGTACTTCCAAGTCGTTTTTCGGATACCGAAATAAATTCGTAAATCATGTCAAACGGCGATAGTGAACGAAGCCAACGCTCTGTGGAGCATATTCAACGTGAATTCCGACTCTATTATAGAAGAATATCAAGCCTGATCGACGAATGCTCTAAAATTTTAGAGACCGACCCAATTACCGATGAAAGGGCAACAACCCTCGAAGCTTCGGTCGAGCAGGCCCAACTATATCAAGTTAGGCTTGATTCCATGGTAGGGGAATATACAGAACTCGACGGTGAATTCGACGAGGAAAATGAAATATGTAAGAAAGCTGCCGAGACAGCAATGAACTTGGTTAAATTGACAGGTTCTGTCAAAGCAGTTCTGCGTAAATTAAATCCCGAAAAGGGCCAAAATTCTCGTCAGTCAACATTCTCGTCTACCACTCAGCCAAATTTTACCATGAATACGAGCCTACTTCAGACCAAAATGCCCAAGCTGAAACTACCAACATTCGACGGCGACGAGAAGAAGTTTCTCGATTTCAAAAATCACTTCACCAAAATGGTTCACGAGAGCGATTCCTTGACTAATTTGGACAAGCTCTATTATTTGAAAGGAGTTTTGTCCGGTTCGGCTGAAAGACTTATCCGTGACATACCAATTGCCGACGAAAATTACGAGAAAGCTTGGAAATCCATTCTCGAACGATTTGAGGATAAGCTCTTAATAATCGAGACACATTTCCAAACTCTTTTTTCGGTTAAGAAGATACAATCAGGCAAAGAGATCCAAGGCCTAATTGATACCGTAGATGCCGAACTACGGAGCTTGGAACTTTCAGGCGAAACACCCAATGGATGGCCAGGTGTGGTCACCTACTTTGTCTACAGTCGCCTAGATGACACTACTAGAGTCGACTGGAAAAAGACATTGACAGACCGAACCACCTACCCATCACGGGAAAAAACTCCGAGCATTCCTGAAGACTTATGCATCAGCCTTCAAAGTTTCCTCTGCAGCTCCAGTAATCAAAAAAGAATCGAAGAAAGAGTCAAAACCGAATGAAACGAAGGGTTCTTATGTAGTATCGAATAAGACTTGTGTAGCGTGCAAGGATACCCATTTATTAATCGACTGTCAGACATTTTCCGAAATGCAGCGGAGGCAAAGGTTCGACCTTTTAAGACGGAATCACTTATGTGTCAACTGCTTTTATTTTGGGCATCTTGCGCATGACTGCAAATCAAAAAGGTCTGCAAGACTTGCAAAAGAAAGCACCACACGATGGTTCATCTCGATTACAGAAAACCCAAACTGAAGAATGAACCAAAAGAAAAGGGTTCAGAGAAATCAGAGCCAGTTGTTTCTGCCGAAGCTTATAATAAAAATGCCGATTCCGAGTCAACCAAGAATGCTTGCCTACAGGCCTCGACCCAGAATAGGGAGCTGATTCTTTTACCATCAGCAGTTGTAAAGTTCTGCGCTGGGATCGCCAAAGGTAGTCTCCGCCTGTTGCTTGATACGTGCTCTCAAGTGACGCTGATTTCCGACGCCTTTGTGCGACAGCATAAATTACGAACCTTCCTAACACCAAATCCAACCTCCATAGCTGTAGGAGGAGTGAGTACATTGGCAAGCCGACAATGTACTTTACGATTGTTCTCAAGATTGAACAATTTTTCAATTGAAATAGTGGCCGACGTTATTCCAAACAATGCACTCCTATACGCGGTGCATAACTTGCAGACGTCCAAGTTCCAAAAGTTAGCACGCAAGTTTGAGCTCGCCGATCCCGCCTTCCGTAATGACGCGATTGAAATACCAAAAGTAGATATTCTACTTGGCGCCGATTACTTGTCGAAAATATTGTTGCAACAAACGAAAAACATGGGAGGTTGCACACTCCAAAACACCAAATTTGCCTGGGCTATCCTAGGGTCAGTCAAACAAAAGCAACCGAATCCCCAAATGCCAACGTCCTTGTATTGTTACCTTACTGTACAAGATATTGACGAACGTCTGCGAATGTTTTGGGAATCTGAAGAAGATGGTTGCTCGGACGAAATGTCGATTACCAAAGAACACGAAGAGTGCTCTCGACATTTCGAAGAAAATTATCAAAGACTTGAGAACGGACAGTTCCAAGTACGCTTACCATTCCGAGAAAGCCAATCCATGTTGACCAACAACTATAACCGAGCTGTTGGGTACCACCGAAAGACTGAAAAGGTCACGTCCGAGTCGACCTTTGAACTATACCGACAGTTCATGACTGAGTATGCCGAACTCGGTCATATGAGCACCGTGAAGAATACTGCGGAACGTCGATACTTCATTCCACACCAAGCTGTGTTGAGACCATCGAGCACGACAACCAAGCTTCGAGTTGTATTCAACGCCTCAGCAAAAACATCGTCTGGTAAATCGCTGAATGATATTCTAATGAATGGTCCTACCGTTCAGCCAAAGTTGTTCGATACTTTGCTGCAATTTCGAGTCCACCAAATCGCATTCACAGCCGACATAATCAAGATGTATCGGTGTGTATCGGTGCATCCCGAGGACCGCTCTATGCAATCCATCGTCTGGCGCAATAATCCGCGTGAGGCGTTTCAGTCATACGAGCTGAATACCGTAACCTATGGGACAGGTCCAGCATCATTCCTAGCGACAAAGTGCCTCGAAAAATTATCCGAATCCGCCAAATCCGACGCAGTGAAGAGTGCCATTCGAACAAATTTTTATATGGATGATCTACTCACTGGAGCTGCCAGTGAGGAAGAAGCTATCGAGCTGCGGAAAAGTATTCATACAACGCTCGAATCTGCTCATTTCTGTCTTCGGAAATATCAGTCAAATTCAAAGGCCATTCTGAACGAGATTCCGTCCTAATTGATCAAACAATCTTTAACCAAAACCATTGGTGGTAAAGACGCTATTTCCATTCTCGGCATACAGTGGTTACCTGAGACTGATGAGTTCCAGCTGAAGTTGCCCGAAATGATTGACGCATCCAAAGCCCTTACCAAAAAGGTAGCCTTATCCGAAGTAATGAAAACATTCGATCCGTTAGGGCTTATTTCACCAGTAATTGTTCGGGAAAAGATTTTTCTCCAACAGCTGTGGCGCGAAGGTTTAAAGTGGGATCAAATACTCCCTGATTGACTTTCTGCCGAATTCCGAAAATACCGAACTGAGTTGCAAGGCTTAAAAGGCTTTACTATCCCAAGGCCGTACAATATTTCGTCCATCAGTTCTGCTGGACTCGTTGGATTCTGCGATGCATCTGAGAAGGCATTCTGCGCAGTCGTCTACATTCGCTTAATGTATGAAACCCGATCACCAGTAGTCCGATTAGTCTGTGCAAAGACGAGACTGGCTCCAATAAAAGCACTAACCATTCCAAAACTTGAGCTCTGTGCAACTGTACGGCTTACCAAGTTGCTCGACCGTGTGCGACAAAGGTATAATATTCTGTCGAGATCGGTATACCTATTTTCCGATTCTCAAGTGGTTCTTTCCTGGTTGGCCAAACCAGCAGAGACATGGAAAACGTATGTTGCGAATAGAGTTTCAAAAGTCCAAAAGTTGGTGCCGTCCCAATTTTGGGGCTACGTCCGAACATCTGAGAATCCGGCCGATCTGGGAACTCGTGGAATCTCTGTAAAGGCATTCTTAGAAAACCGAATGTGGCTTGAGGGTCCATCATTCATAAAATTGCCGATTGTTTTAACCAAGCGATGCGACCCTAATCTTGAACTCGAAAAACGAAAGCTAAAACAAGCCTGCAATGTAGGTGTTACCGACATTGATTTTTTCATCCGAATTTTTGACAAATTTTCAAGCCTGAATCGCCTCATCCGAACCATAGCATATGTTTTCCGATTTCTCGCCAATTTGAAATCGAAAGCGACCACATCCGTAAACCTAAATAAGAATCTTCCACCAGTAACTTTAACGAACGAAGATCTGTCAAATGCGGAAACCGTAATAATTCGTTGCACCCAGTTGCAGTTTTATTCCATAGAGTTTGAGCGTTTGCAGCAAGGGAGCCTTGTAAAGAAAAAGAGTTGCCTGCGAACGCTGAATCCATTTCTCGATAAAAACCAACTCATCCGAGCGGCAACGCGTCTCTCCAAGGCAAATGTCTCGTACGATCGGAGGTGCCCGCTCATACTGCCAGCCAAGTCGTGGTATGTTCGGCTGCTTATTCGACACTTACATGAAAAGTATTATCATGCCACCAAGGCGTTCATCCAGACGCAGCTGCGATTGCGGTACATCATTACGGGTGGTCTTCATAACGTAATAAAAGAAGAGCTCCGTCGTTGTACTACCTGTTTGCGGTATTTGTCCGAATTTCGCAATCAAGTTATGGCCGATTTTCCGAAAGAACGCCTAGTTGCTGCTCGTCCATTTTCCGTTGTGGGCGTTGACTTTGCCAGTCCCTTCACTACCAAGCCGATGGTTCTACGAGCAAAGGCCCGGTTCAAGTCGTACGTTGCTGTGTTCGTTTGCTTTACTACCAGAGCTGTGCACCTAGAACTAGTGCCTTCTCTATCTACAGCCGATTTTCTCAATGCATTCAAACGGGTTATCTCACACCGAGGTTTACCAAATACCATATGGTCCGACAATGGTACTAATTTCCGAGGAGCAGCTTCGCATTTAGACTTCCAAGCCAGTGCCATCCAAAACTTGGCTGCTAACGAACGAATCCGTTGGAAATTAAACCCACCTGGCGCACCACATCGAGGTGGCCTATGGGAAGCTGCAGTCAAGTCGATGAAAAGCCGATTGATCCGTGTGACCAAAGATCAAGTTCTCAACTACGACGAGTTGAACACTACTATTGCCGTTATTGAAGCTATTCTCAATTCCCGACCATTAGTATATCGCCGTTCATCTGAATCAGTTCTATGTCCCAGCCATCTCCTAATTGGCGATTCTTTACTCACCATTCCAGAACTTGACGAATCGTCGGTAAAGCTATCAACCTGTTATCAAGCCATTCAATACCGCATTAAGTCGTTCTGGCATTTGTGGTCTGGTGACTACTTAAGTCAGCTCCGAACTCGGGAGAAGTGGCACAGTAATGACTTACCACTTGCTGTCGACGACTTCGTCATAGTCAAAGAGGACAACACTCGCCCAGCAGCATGGCCGCTAGGCCATATCACCGTGTTTCTGCCCAACCAAGATGGTGTAGTTTGGACAGTCAAGGTCCTCTTCAATAATACCGAGAAGCTGCGAGATGTACGACATCTGATACGTATACCAGTTGAATGAACCCCCAATGGTTGTTCATCCGGGGAGGAGAATGTTGGAGAGAGAAAGGGTGTCGATCTTTTTCTCTCTCTCTCTCTCCAACCAGTTTCGTCCATTCTGTCGGCGCTTATCTCCTTCACACAGTGACCTAGTCACTACTCTCTCTCTCTTTTTCTTTCCTACCTATTTTTGGGTGTGATTTCCTCTCTCCTCGCCGCGATCTTTTCTCCTTCCTTTAACCAGCTATGGCTGGCCTTTCCTCTTACGTTTCGCCGCGTTTTTGCCCTTCTTTTTCGCTGGCTGATGCGACATTTGTTATCGATTGCAGCTAAATTATTCCGTCAACCTTTGCTCGCCTTATATTTTTTATTCTGTTCTAGCTGTTACGACAGCCACGTTTCCTTTTTTTTCTAATTAAATCTAGCCAACGCATGGCTACTTTCCCTATCGTTTTCTATTGTTTAATTCGAGTTTCGTTTATTTTTGCCTAATGTTAGTCATGAATTGGCCTATTTTTGTGCTATATTGAGTGACGTTGTAAATAATTAATGTATATACCGAAATGTGCCGTTTTTCTTATTTAAAATTGGTGTAAACAAACATACCCCTTTTCCGTTTATGTAAATAAAATTGTACAGTGTCATACCTGTCTCGGCCATTATTCTCGGATCGTCACCCCCTCCAACACTATCTGTGATATCCTCTTATTACTGTGAAAGTAAATAAGTTTAACATCCTAGTTCTTAATGTTATTTAATTTAATAAAGTATTTGACAACAAAATAAATGTCTTAATTAATAAATGACAGATCTAGGAACAATAACAATAAAACAAAATAATACTAAATGACTTTTTCAACTTAATTCTAGTGTCTAATAAACATAGGATTGATCTGTCATCAAACTAAATGTCATTTTGGTTTCATTTAAGTCTTCAAATTTGAAAGTACGTAATTACTATTATAAAATTAATGACTTCGAATATCACAAATTCACTTAACATAAAAATCACAAACATAATTGACTTTCAAGTAACAAATAAGAAAAACTTAAAATCTAAATATCCAAAAAAATCAACATATCAAAAATCAGTAACTTTCATTGAGTAACTCAAAATTATTTACAAGGTATCTGAATTCTTCTTTTCATTAGTGTCTAGCTTTACTCAGATTTTCGTGACAATGCTGTAACAAATACAATTTTATTAATTTTCATCATCATTATTTATTTCTTCCTAATTAAGTATTTCTTTTCTAAATTTCTGAAATAATGGTTTAGGTAATGCCTTTGTAAATAAGTCTCCTTTTTGTTCTTTTGTTGGTACCCAAATTATTTCTATTTCTTTTTCTTGACAAGCAGTTCTTACATAATGATACTTTAGTTTCACTAAATGTCTTTATGCTTTTGAAGCATCTGGTTTAGCTGCTTTAATGGCTGCTTGATTATCTTTGAAAATTAATGGCGTTATTTCTCATTTTGTAATTAGTCTGAATAAATGTTTCATATGAACTAGTTCTTTAGTTGTCCTACTTAATGCTATATATTCAGAATCCATAGATGATGTTGCCACTATTTTCTGTTTATTTGTTCTCCAGGCAACAGCATCACCAAATAAAAATATTACATAACCCGTTGTTGACGTATCATCAGGATCATTTATTACTAACGATGCATAACAAAAACTTACTGGTTCATTTTCATTTCCTCTATATAGTAATTTATGATATTTAGTTCTAGCTAAATATTTTAAAACTTTTTCTACTCTCTGCCAATCTAAGACATTAAAGTTGTGACATTTTCTTGTCAATACATTTACCGCAACAGTTATATCGGGTCGAGTACTTAAAGTTAAATATAATAAAGCTCCTACTGCTTCCCTATAAGGTATCTTTTTAGTTAGATCTAATTTTGATTCTATTTTTATGTCTGTAGATGTCTTTTTGATTGCTTGGTTTGTCATCATAGGAGTGTCACTACCTTTGGTATGATCTATTTTAAATTTATTTAAAAGTGACTCGATAAATTACAAATATGTTAAATGATTCAAGCCAAACTCTAAAATCAATGTCTAAACTTAATTTCTTGGGGGGGACTTTTATTTTACTTCTGTATTCTTTTTCACTTTTACTTAAATCACTTTGTGGAATACCTTGTCATGAGGAAGTATTCTCACCAGAAGGTAAATTCTACAGAATTAATGGCATATTCTGCCACTTCATACATGAGTATGGGACAGCCAAATCCTCGGCAAACACTGGCAATTTTAGAGCCAGTTCTGAGAGTTTATATACCAGATTTGGTACATGCACACAGGCACACATACGTACGTGTACATATGAAATTATGTCATCAGTTGCGTTATTTCCTGCTTCTGTAAGGTGATAAGAAACAAGGCAACACATTTGTTATTGGGTCATGACATCACCAAGATCGTTATTTGGTAATTGATCACAGCCTGTGCAATGTATCATACTTGTACTTATGTACAAGTACAAACATACAAATGCTCTTGTGTATTTGGTTTAACATCGTAAGGACAATTATTTGCCAGCCCTATGGGGTGGCGACTGTCGTTGAGGGATCCAAACCCCTATACCTCATACCAGTGAGTCCCTACACACTTCTTTCGGGTTGATAAGTACAATTATTCGTGTCATTATTCGAGAGATTAATTTAATTTTCAGGGTTATTCTTACCTTGATTTTGTTTTTCTAATGTATTACTCGCAAGGAGACTATCAATGTCAAAATAATTTCTTAATAGATCTTCAAAAATTTCATTACCTTTAGTCTGTGCCATGTAGTTCTTTTCTTGCATCGATTCTATCGTCTTTAGTTGGATCGATTTTTTTTTCGTTTCATGGCTGTAATTGATGTCGTATTAAATGACTGATTAGGTGTCTGATTTGATGTCTTTTTTGGTATTCTATAAGTGTCTTTTTGTGTCGTTTGTGTGGCTGGTATATTAATGACGTTGATGTCTAGATCCCAATTTTCTTCTAACGGATTATTGTCCATTCTATTTTTCTCCACATCATATTGGGTGCTACTGGTTCTGATTTCCACTGGATCTTTTTGTGTCTGCGTTGTTGCAACCTCCTTCTCGCTGGTTGCTTGCAGCTGAATTGATTCACATTCCTCTTCCCAGATCAGACCCGGTTGATCATATGGATAGTGATCATATGTGGACAAGTCTTTCATTTTCTCGTACATTTCTTGGTAGTCTTTATCAACTATACCCATTTTTGCTAGTTGTTCTTCAATTAAAATATTCAACTTTTTAAGCAAACTTAACTCAAGGCTGTGAACTAATCGAATACACGATGCTGGGTCTATTGTGAAAAATTGATCTACTCCAAATTTAATGGTTTGATAACTCGAAGCCTTGCTACTGTTGTTTGTGCTTCATTATCCAGTACAGATGATGCACCATTCGTAATTGATTTGTCAGCTTCTTCATCTACCTGCATTTTCTCTTTTCCATCTGGTACCATTATGACTAGAGTTTGCATTTGTTTCAATCTTTTACAAATATTAATTATCTAATTTATGACTTGTCAAGGAATTTCATGTCTGAGTTGTGACATCTGATTACCCGTAGCCTTCCCTTCATGTCACCATCGACTTGTACTACTATTAAGATAGGGAACGGCTCTCAAATTCTAAGTTTATAATAACGATAAGGTAAATGGGAAATAGGCCGATTCCCCAAGGGAAATAAATTCCCAAAGTCTAAGAAACATCAAAGACACGTCGATTAACTATTATTTAACGATATGGTGACGTGTAGAAATACAATATTGATCATCGGTGAACCAAATCTTATCTCTCTTGACTGTTCACGTTTTTGGCCTAAGAGTGAACAGTCAGTCTCGTTTTAGACGTGATAGTTTCTCGTTCGTCGTGAATACGAAACATTATTCACGACATAATACAGCTCTTTCATACGACAGCAAGTCACCTTTTAAATTGTTTTCACCGATACTTTCGAGTGTGAACGTCGGTAGTAGAGTTAAATAACTCGCGGTATTATTCCTTCGAATTCAAGACAAATATCCGATCGAGATTTGATGGTTCACCAAACTTCGGGAACCATGAGGCAATGTGAAGCATAACCTGCACGACCTGATATAAGTTACCATACTTGTAAGTAACCTTTTCGATTGTAATAAAGTGTATACTGTGATGATGGGTCGGCCAACTTATTTATTTCCACTTATATAAATTCGCCCGATATACTTCGTAGGCCATGGGAGCTATCGCTGGTAAGCTGGTGGCCTAACTGTTTGAGCTGGTTTGTGGTTTTGACTCTACGATTGATCGAGACTTATTGATATACTTCGAATTGTGATATCATTCCCTATACTCGGGATATACGTTCGTTTTCGGACGTCACATCTACGTTTTACTTGGCAACCGTGACAGGACTTGATCGACTTGTCTTTCGAGTTCTGTGGCCGAGCCTAATGCAAACGCCTTATCCACAACCTTCCGTCTTAATGTTAATTCTGTCCGTTATGAGGGTGTGATTCGAGAATCGTCCATTCTTAATCTAAAACCTTCACATGCGGATATATACAATCTCATGTTATTTGTAGATCCGTATTGCTACTCGGTACTGTAGTTTACACGGGTGTATATCAACAAATGTGGAGAGTATACCTCCTTCTTTCGATCATGTTCTCAAACCACCCGTCCAAAATTATTTCCGTTCCTACCTTTCATTTTTTTTCGGGTTTCTTTCTTACCATATCCTATCAATAAGAGTAGAAAGATCGTACGAGAAGAAACAAAAGTCCACCATCTGAGTTTTGTTAAAACCCATCCGATCAGTTTGTTGCTCAGCATGATCGTTAGAGCGATCCTTTAAGCTGGATAGGTCTGATCAACCTGTTCATGTCGGGATTGGCACTATCCAAATTTACCAAAAGTGTCTGGTGACTGTTGACTGGCCGTCTTTGCCGCAGCCATTTTTATTTTTGTTGGGCATCTGATTCCCATGTGTACTAATTGGAGGAAGTCTTTCTTTGTCCTAAGACGCAAATGCAGCAAGTATACTGCAGTGAAAGCCACATCGACTTCAGCGTTTAGCTCTATGCCTTACGAAGCGTGTCAACCTAAATTCGATAAAAATAATAAACTCAACGTAAACTACTAAAACAACCTGATGTTCGAGGATTAGGTCCCTCGTGTTTAATTCGATATAGTTAGTGTGATAAATAATGTCCCGTTCGAGGCGCAAGCTTCCTTAATAAATTTTGTGTACAAGACTGTTAGTCGTTACAGTCATTTGCTATGGCCCTAAGCCTACCGATCATGTTTTGATCTTAGCATTTTATCGGCAGTGTGCCATAGAAAATAGTTATCGTAGTTAACCTAACTATTGTACGTCGCTTTTAGTGGCCCAATATTTTCTTTTAACGACTCTTAACAGACTAAAATAAAATCGTACGGGTGTGTATTGAAATAAAAAAAAAATAGGCTAAATTAGAAGCCACCCGTATTCCAGTAATCGTATTTACGACGTACCGACTTTAAAGTAAAGTAAATAAGCCTTAATCAATTTTTTTTTATCTGCCCTATGTTATGGATCTTGGTCCAATTCATAACATACACTATAATTTAGGGATTCTAGAAATATTTTCGATACTATACTTCCGGAAGATTCCCCTGAAAGTATGACCTACCCATTAATTAGTTAAGTCGATATGCTTGTTAGTAATAGCTGAGCCGTAAATCCCCCCTGTTCAAGGTATATCGACGAGCAGAGCCATAGACATCAATTGCTAGTCTGTTAGGATAAAACGTATCGATCTAGTTAGGGGAAATATTATCCTCTCTACTAATCTTAGGCCAGCAGATTTTGTCCGAGATGGACGGTATTGGGGACGATGATAACCCCAACCCCTTTGACACCCCCGACCACTTGAATAGACAAAATAGGGACGAAGTGATGAATACTCGAGAAGTTGCGATGGGTGAGGATGACGTGAATGTCACCAAAGGATCCGCCATCATGGAAGAGGAGGAAACGCTAAAGAATTTGTGGGCCTTCGACTCAAATAAGGTACCCGAACCACCTAAGGGAACCGATCCAGTCGAGTTCTACCGGAATCTCTATTTTCGACAATCCGAAAGCACCGCACGATACCACAGGTAATGTGTTGTTCGAGATTCGATGTTTGAAAAAAGTGAAAAAAGAAGAAAAGCAGCTGAATTACAAGTGGTTAAGGTAGCTAAAAAGAACAGTGAATTTGAGGATCGAGTCAGAGCTCTCGAGAGAGAAATCTCAAAAAGAAAATCCTTCGAAAATCCTTCAACGTCGAGGATACGAGAGAGGATAGCCGAAATCGAGCTCGATCAAACGAAGAAGAAAGTTGATTTTGAGGACGCACAATTCTATAATGACTCGTTGTATATACCTATCGACGATGATAAAACACCGCTCAAAGAAGATGAAGAAGTCACGATTGCACAGAGCCAGGCAGAGACCACTCAAAAGCCTGTAGCCAGTTCGACGTTGGTGAGCGCCATTAAAAGAAGAGAGCAAAGTCTGAGCTCCCGGGAAATCCTCAAACAAATAAAACTACTAAGCATGGAAACGAAGTTTCAGATCAGAGAGCAGTTCGATTATTTCGAAAAAAAAATCGATCGATTGCCAATCTTGAGAGACCCCACTCCACAGACTACTCGGAGAGAAATGTCAAATATTCCAGTCGGCTTCAGACCCAAAACACCACCCCCGATGATTATGAGACACCTGAAAGACACAACGGTTCCTACGTACCTACCTAATCAAAGAGAGCAAACACCGGTACGTAGACGTCGTGAAACAGGAACAAATCAGACGTTCTCGAGAATAGCGCCACTGCAGAAGACATCGAGATTGTTTGATCCTTCGAGAATGCCAGCGTACACTGGACATAAAGACCATCGAACTCCAGAAGAATTCCTTAGGGAGTTCGAAAGCTGCGTCGAAGATCTAGTCCAAGATGATGAACAACTAGGCAGAGTCTTCGGAAAAATGATGGACGTAAATAAGTTTCCTGGAGGAGCAGTTTATCGAGAGAATTGGGGATACCAATAAGCCCGAGATCACTTCGTGACAGTCTATTGGAATAAGTCGAGGAAACAAGCCCAAGTAGAAGCCATTCGAGATGGCCAGTACAATCCAAGAAAATACGATTCGGTAGCCGACTACGCAATACACATATATACTCGACTACTCGAATGTGGCGAAGATATTCAAACCATATACGGGATTCTTGTGAAGAAGGTGCCAATGCCATACAGAGACCGAATACTCGAATCTGACGTCGCAAATCTGGTTGAATTCTCAATGAAACTCGAGTTCTTACATAGCTTGTTTCACGAAGAGAATGCTGGAAGTGCAAGCAAACAGGTGAAACAACAGCCGGTACTAAACATCGGTGACCAAAAGTACGCGAACTCGTATATTCCCGATGAAGCCTCCCACCAGAACCAGGGAAACTGAAGAAGGCGCCTATGGTCGGTCGCATAGGACGCCCTATCGAAAAACTCGATAAAAACAGACCGACAACTGTAATAAAAAATGAATTCGTAATACCAGAATGGAAGACATATCAGGTTTTTGGCGATGCAACCATCCTAAGTTGGTTAAGGAATAGTGGTCTATCGAGCGCCCAAAACCTTAGTATCAACAAGACAGCAGGATTTGAGAAATTGAACCGATTGGGCCCTCTCCTAGAAATTATACAAAGGGCTGCAAAGGAAAATACCCGTATAATCATCGGTTTTGGAGAAGAATTTATCCTCAGTCCAGATGCAGACGAAGACACGATTATCTCGAAACTTCGATACCTCCTCGATGAGTTACTCCGAAAACGTCGAGCTGAGAAAATAATCGTTACAACAATCTCACCGGATCCAGTAAGAATCGATAACCAGTTTTATAGATCTAGACTTCGGAGATTCAATAGCTGAATTTGGAACCTTAAATCTGATTTCAAGGACGTATATATCCTCGACATCGAGAGGATCTTCACTCGAAAGTACAAAAACGAGAATAAAGATAAAATAGTTATCCCGGGAGATGAAAGATCCATCTATGCCGTCCCACGCCGTTACAACAAAGAGGAGACACACTTAATCCATGAAAATTTAGCGTCTCAAATTGCAGACCACATTGATCAAAAGGACAATGAAATAAGTCCCAATGTTAACCTGATCACAGGATACGACGACCAGGATTGATGTGACGAAAGTGAGCAATCAGAAGCTGATGATCCTCAGCAAACAGACGAAGAGGATCCATATGGAACGTTCTGTTTCCACATCATGGATGACGTCGAATCAGATCCGGAAGAAACCGATTCCGAGAATAACTTCGTCGATACAAGGCCGTGGTTTCCGCCCTTTATAATAAACAGTATCATGGGCAAAGCGAGAAACGTTTACAGGACATACATCGACCAAGGTTCTCCATATAGCTGGATAACCGAGAAATTCCTTCAATTCTTGGAAAAACATAACCCTGACCTATATCTTATGCACGTGAACTGTCCGACGCAGAAAGTTGGGTATGCTGTCGGAAAACCCGCTATACGAGTTTATGGATCGATAAATCTACGATTCATAATGGTCGATAAGCATGGGGACGACATCGAGATAACAACGACGCTCCATATAAATAAGAGCCTGAATGCACCGATCATACTAGGTCCAGAATTCCTCTACGAACACGATGGAGGACCTAGTGTGAGATATCGGTTGGTTGACTTTGTAGATCCACGAGATAGATCTAAACAAATTGAGATACCAGGAGTTCAATTTGGTGCTGTTGAACCTATTCTCAACATCGGAACAATGGATGAAACTCCATTCGAGATCGAAAATAAAATCGAGAAGATATTGAAGGAATTAGAGATATCGAACAAGATAGCTCAGGAATTCGGAGATGTCCTGCGAGGAAACCACGAAGCCTTCGCTGAAAGGATCGGTAAATGCGCGGCATATACACACACTCTAAACATGTCCCCAAACACGAAAAAGATGGACGAGAAAGAGAGGATAATTCCAAAGGCTTGGATTCCGAAAGTAAAAGATTGCCTCTAACATTTCACGTATAGAAACGAGGACTTGGATGCTTCATAACCTGGCCAGGATTATTTTGTTGATTTTGTATCTAAATACTCTAATTTAATTAATTTTTATTTAAATCTTATTGACTTTTGTCAAACCTATTAACGACCTTAAGTAATAAGATTTTTATATCAAATAGAATTTTGTTCAAAATGGCAACCAGATTTAATTTAATTAATTCTCTGCCCAGACTTTTAAATTCGATCGTGAAAAGCTAATAGCATATTTTCACTCAAACATGTATACTACCATATATTACCGATCAATCTTTTTATTGTCTTTCTCATCAAATTTTGATTAATTAGGGAAATTATTTTAAAAATTTCGTCAATATCTTTTAAGTGTCTTTTACCGATGGACTCGTATTCATTAATGTCTATTTTGTGTCTGAAAACAATTTGTGTCTTACAAGCACATGGTGGGACCACGTTACACAATTGATCCCTTTTATTAACATTATTCTCTAAATCACTACAAATAATTTTATTTTATTTTTATTCTATTGTTTGGGTAATTTAAAGTACACTATTACTTACTGGTACTCTGCAGATAAAGAGTGGCAAGATTACTATATAGTTAAACGACACCAGTTTTCTTGTCACATGTGCACATAAATACGAACAATTTTAAATGGCTAACAAATAAAATCAAAATCAAACACTTGACTTATGTAAATGACTTGAACACTTATTTTATCAACTGACTAATACACAAACTACTCTTTTTAATTCTATTAGTTTTCACTTATTTAACCTATTCTCTGTGTACCATATTGAAAAAATACGAAGACATAAAGAGCAAAAATGTTTATTGTGTAACTGTTATACAAGAAGTGTCAACCAGTAAATAACTAACATGGCGGAGTCTACTGGAATAGTTCTTCATGGAATGTTCTGGAACTAGCTGTACATATCGATGTTATATCGATATAACATCGATAGGTTCCACACCTGTATTACATAAGATTTAGTTCTCATAATAAGTTCCAGTTCTTTCAAGTTTACTTTCTCGTAATACTATCTCTGATATCATTCCAACAATATCAAATATTCTTCGAAGATATATGTATGATGGAGACAACATGGAACCTTTGACCATATACTAAATGGACTGTGCATACTGATAAAATGTTGAAGGCAACCTAATGAAATGTACATTCCATTTAAAAGTTCCTTCACTTATCTAACTGTACTTTTCACAGAATTCAGCGACAAATTCTCTTCGATTCGTCACCCTTAAATTAATTAGGATTCAGAGAAAAATCAAGGAGAATTCACCTACGAATTATCTTCGATTCTTCGCCCTTAAATTAATCAAGATTCTGTGACGAATCAAAGAAAATTCATCTACGAATATTAAAAAGGAATAAATGACGGTATTTAATTTTAAAAACACTTTCATTTTGTAAAATGACAATGCAAATCCCTTCAAATTATTTAATCAATTGACATATGATATTTGAAAAATCCTGAAAAAAGGGAACTTTTGAATGGAATGTACGCCTTCATGGTGTCTCCATATAAGCTAATGTTAATTTTTGATGTGAGGTTGTGAGTACAAGGACTGAAAAAGAACACAAGACATCAGTTTAAAACTGTTGAGGAGAGATGAGATCTTTAAATGCAAACACAGTGAAAAAGAAACTTTGATTCAAAAATATTTATTCACGACATAGTGGCAACAACGACTGACAAATGGAGAACAACCCCCATAGATCAGAAATGAAAAACGGTCAAGTCGGCGACCAGTGTTGCCACATATAAAACGTAGAAAAGTTACGTGTATGTCATTTACAGTTTAGGTATAAGTTCATACCAATATATTCGTGAGGGAGTGAGGGAATTGTATTCCAACAAAAACGAATATAATATGCAGACTAAAACTTCATGCAAGAATGAAATATAATATGGTATATAATGGTGAAGCGCAGCACTAGCAATAATTGTGTTGTGGTGGTAGTCATGCAACCTCGCTCACATCATCACCTAACTACCCAGTAACACTGAATCATTCTTTTTCCACTTTTATTCAAACTAAATTTGAAGGAGATTACTCATCTTAGTTTCTTGCTTTTTATTCCGTTTTGTTACGATCTCAGTTAAAGTCCAATATTTTAAATTGTTGATTCAATTTTTATATTGTTATTATGTTGTTGAAGTTTGTGTAATAAAACAAATTCTTTTTCATGTTATATAATTTTGTTCTTTTATTCGTTTTTCAAATTTCGCTCGAAAATTAATTCGCATCCTCGGCCAAGAAAACTTAATCATCAGATAGGTCTGAGATTAAAGCTTTTCACTTCATGGTAGCATCGCTTTGTGATTGTTTTTTCGTTCTTTTCGAGCAATCATTGTGTAAATTTGGATAATTTACAAGGAACTGGGATAGTTCTTCATCCTCCGAGTTTCGTTTTTGTACTGAAAACTGAAAATTTCACAGAATAAACGCCGATAAGTATTGGTCATCTGGTCATCAAAAGTTGCAAAATAATTTATAAAAGCTGAGTTCAACATCCAAAATGGTAATCATCAGAGTCATTGGTATGTCAAAACGTCTTTAAAAAGTGCGAAAATTGTAATGGTCATCGAGTTCAACCAGTAAATTCAGCCCAAAATCATCAAAATCCAATCATCACCAGATTAAAACTTTGCTGAAAATCGCCAGTATTCCAGTGGTTTGCAACAACTTGTTCAACATTGTATTTGGTAATTGTAATCCTATTCAGTTAACAAAGTATCATGATCATTTAATGTCGTTTTCTATTGTTCTGTTGTGCCAACTATGTCAAGTTACTACTAAATTTTTCTGAAAATTTTTGCTTCATTCCTGAAAGTGGCAAAGTACATTCGAGAATATTCGTTTAATTCTTGAATATATATCAAATAGTATCGAAATTTAATTAAAACAAATCGAAATTATTTATTTTTTTTTGAAATTATTTTTATTATTTTTGAAATTTTATTTGATAATTTAATTTCACTTTCGTTTTCTCGAAATTCTGAATTGATTTTATCAAAATAATCCTCTCGAAATTTTAATTTTTCTTCTACTAATAAATGATCTTACAAAAAGGTCAGACTATTTTGAGCAAAAAAGATTTAAAAAGATTAAGAAAAGCCACTGAAGAAAAAAAAAAAAGATCACCGATTTTAAAATATTTTGGGGTGAATATCTAAATAAACAAATTGGTTTCTATTCTACAATTTACTACAAATCTTATAAATTAGACATTTTAGGAAAAATAGTTGAGCACAACAATTATATTTTTATTTCGGATTTTTATACAATAACCAAACAAATTGATGGTTTTATGTGCATAACTAATAATTGCTGGCCAAAATATTTAGCATATCGGGCAACTGGGATTGGTATTCAACAATTCTGAAATTGAAATCAGAATAGTAATTTAATTTTCGTTTCCATAAAATACAACCATGAACAATTTCAATTTATAATTTGCAACTGGGTACCTAGAACAATTTCAGAAAATTTAATGTTCATATTTTAGATTGATTATTTTTTAAATTACTATTTATTTAGTTACCGAAATACGGGAAACTGGATCAAATTGAATTACCCTTTGATAAAAATAGTGAAAATTTAGCATTTCTTGATGATCTAATTCAAAAAGAAAATAAAGGTTTTGAGATAGCAATAAGTATTAGAAGAGGAATCATTGAAATTAGAAAAACTAAGTCAAGTCAAAAAGAGTCAGAGAAATTTAAACTGGCTCCAACTACACCAAAAGCTACGAAAACTACCGATAAAAGTAAAAATAAACCAATTAGAGCTGAAGCTGATTCACCAAATAAACATACAATTTCAGATAAAACCAAAAAAACTCCAGTGAGAAAAGAACTTTTTGTGAGTAGCAATCAAGATAGTGAGGATTTACAAACTGAACAAGGTGAATCAGATAGTCCATTAGAAAGTTATATCGAAAATATTGACAATATGCCTTCTCAAAAAGAAAAAGAAAAAATTAAACCTATTACCTCAGCTGAAACTAAAATTTTTGATGGGAGATTTTATCAACAATGGCGTCAAACAATAAAATATGCTATAAATGGTGCAGAGTACTACAGTGTCTGGCAAAAAAATCATGCATCTCGAAACTATTACATTGAAAATTGTGAAAAAGATATATATAATCCACCACTTGAACATAGGTCTTTCTGTGTAATGCAAGACAATGCAAAACATTTCATTTTAAACAAAGTATCTCCTCAAATAGCTATACAAATTTGTAGCTTGAAAACAGTAGACAAAATTTTTGACAAATTAGATTCTGTTTATGGAGCAATTACTGAGGTTGTAGCTAGTCAATCTTACAGTAAATGGGTTGCTTTTAAATGTAAACCTGGAGGCAATATAAATGTATATATACAAAGATTTGAAAAATTATTACAAGAAGTAAGAGATTCAGGGATGACAATAGCGCCCCAACAAGAGTTAAACCAATTTTACAGTGGTCTATGTCATGAACAAGCTATTCCAAAATCAATTTTTAATGTTTTACCTCAGGAGCAGAAAACAATAGAAAAATTGAAAAGATTAATTTTAGAAGATTATGAAAGTAAAAACGAGACAGATTTTTTAAATAACTTTGGAAATTTTAATATAAATCATAATAATAATGGTCAAAATTATAGAGGCAATAACAGACAAAATTTTTTAGCCAGAAGAAATTTTAATAGGGGATATAATAACAATAATTCTCGTAACAATTATAATGGATTTAGAAACAATAATGGAAGAAACTTTAATAATGGTACAAACTCAAATTTTAATGGGCAAAGACGTAATAACTATGGTACTTTTTGAAATAATAGAGGTACTTATCGTCCATATAACAGATCTAATGGCAATAATAATGGATACAATAACAACAATTATCGTGGGAATAATTACAAAAACTATGGGAATAACAGACCTCAGAATTACAGCAATAATAGGCAAAATAGTAATGAGGAAGAAGTAAAAACAAATTTAAAATGTTTTGAATGTAATGAAAGCGGACATTTACAAAAAGATTGCCCAAAAATAGCTAAAATTACAAACAACAGAAACCCCAATCCAAACTAAAAAAACAATGAAGGGAATAAAAAAGAACCCAAACTTTTAAATATGGTCATTAAAAAACCAAACAAATTATGTCTACAAAAAAAATTATTATTGGATAGTGGAGCTGAAGTAAACATTACGTCTGACCTTAAAAAATTAAGAAATATAAAAAAACTAAAAAAACCAAGGCAATTTTTAGTTGCAATAAAAGAAAATTATCTTGAGGCAACTCACATTGGTGAATTATTAATCGTAGTGGAAAATCGTTATGGCAACCAAATTGAAATCAAATTGAGTGAAGTCTTTTATGTCCCAGAACTGGCACTAGACATAATGTCTGGAATAAAAATAACAGAAAATGGAAATTATGGTATCAATCAGAAACAGTTTGAAGCAGATATTTATGAAATTGAGTCAGGAGAAATAATTTTAACAGCAAAAAAAGAATGTGGAGTCTTTTATGTCAAATACGAAATAATTGAGGAAAAAGAAAAGGCAATGCCAATCGTGGAAAATGAAGGAGATGAATGGAATAATTACAAAATTGAGGAAGAAATAGTCGATTCAGAAAATGAATGGGATGAATATGAAATTAGTGAAGAAATAGTAGAAGATGATAATAAAAAATCATCTCAAAATAATAAAACAAAAGATACCCTAGTAAATATCCAAAATCAACCAAACATCTATACTAGCCAACCAACTGATAGGCAAAATGACTCAAATCCCAGTGAAATTCCCAAAATACTTAATGATTATGATCATAATGAAAATATTGATAATCAAAACTCCAATGAACCTCCTGAAATCAATAATAATGAAATTGAAATTGTGGGTGTGTGTATGAGTGTACACGACACCACACAAATACCAATAGTGGTCGGTTGCGTGTATACGAAGTTGTATGTGTGCGGGCTGAGCCCAGTAAACAAGTTTAGCTGCACAGACAAAATGTACAGCCGTGAGCACAAAAAGATAGTTTGTGGGTTTTACCCCACTAGCCCGCTAGGTGGTTGACGAGTGTGTAATACACACTCATTCGTCATCGACCACCCGTCGCCACAGAAATTAATAATTATTCTAAAAATAATGAAAATTCTGATAAAAAAAAATACCTTTGGCATAGTAGATTAGCTCATATTAATGGAAGATATCTAAAAATTTTGCAAAAAATGCAAGTAGGAATACCAACAAACTTAAAATTTAATGATACGGATTTTTTAAATTGTGAAATTTGCAAACTTGCAAATTCACAAAGACTCAGCCACAATAAAAAAAGAAATAGGCCTAACAGAAAATTGGAAATAATATCATCAGATATCATGGGTCCTTTCACAACAGCTATAGGGGGCAGAAATATGTTCTGACCTTTATAGACCATTTTTCAAAATATACCTTTGTGGTACCAATAATTGATAGAAGCCAAACCTACAAAAGATTTATTGAGTTTACAAAAAGCATGAAAAACAAATTTCCTGATGAACCAATAGCAGTATTAAGAACTGACAATGCAAAAGAATATTTAGACACTAGATTAAGAAAATTCTGTGAAGATGAAGGTATAGAATTAGATCAAGTCATACCCTATTCACCAGAACTAAATTGCATGGTGGAACGCCAAAATCAGACGATAATGAAGAGGGTAAGAACCATGTTGATAGAAAGTAGACTAGAAATTGAATTTTGGTCATATGCTGTTCCAACAGCCGCATACATAATTGATAGATCGCCAACTAGAGCTAATGAGGGAAATAAAACTCCTTACGAACTTTTTTTCGGAAGAAAACCAATATCCAAAATTTAAAAGTATTTGGATGTGTTGCTTATCGCCACATCCCTGTAGAAGTTTGTAAACAAACAGCAACAAAAGCTATTAAAAAAAAAAAAAAAAAAAATTGATCCTAAATTAGCTTCTTGTGCCGAAAAAAATTTATTAGTTGGGTATACTAATACGGGATATGCCTTAAGAAATCCTGTTATAGCCACATCATCTACAGCAGCAGAAACAATAGCAATTTTTGATGCTCTAGAAGATTTAAAAGTTATGTGGTATCTCGAAAAATTTATTTTCGGACTTAGTGAACCAGTAACAATGTTTGAAGATAAAATTAATTTATTCTTTATTATTTATGTAGATGATATTCTTGTGGCATCCAACTCTGATCAGATGCTCGATGAAATAACAAAAAAACTCCAAAACTCATTCACCCTAAAAATAACCAAAAATCCAAAATTCTTTGTGGGTTTTGAAATAAATAGGGATCTAAAAAAGAAAACCATTTCATTAAACCAATCAAAATATATCGAGAAAATTTAAAAAAAATTTAATTTAAATAAGTCCAAACCACATTATACCCCGATGGAGACAAATTTAAAAATTTCCAAACCTGAAAATGGCCAAGACGATACCGAATTTAGATCTATGATTGGTGCACTCCTTTATCTTGCACGAATAACAAGACCTGACATTTTATTTTCCGTAAATTTTCTATCAAGATATCAAACATGCTCAAATGAGCAAATTAAAAATTATGCAAGAAGAGTCTTTAAATATGTTAAAAATATCAGAAACTACGTTTTAAAGTTTAATTCAGATGAAAAAGGAATACACTCATACATCGATGCCTCATATGCTCCAGAAATAGACAACTCAAAAAATATTGAAATTACTGATTTAAATAAAGGCTAAAGCATTACTGGGTACCTCATATACAATAATGGAGACTTATTAAACTGGAATGTACACAAACAAAATATTATAGCCACATCATCTACAGCAGCAGAAACAATAGCAATTTTTGATGCTCTAGAAGATTTAAAAGTTATGTGGTATCTCGAAAAATTTATTTTCGGACTTAGTGAACCAGTAACAATGTTTGAAGATAATATTAGCGCTTTGAGAATTTGCTCGGGAGGTGGCCAAAAAAGGGCTAGAGCATTGATGATTAAGTGCTACTCTATTTTAGAAGCCATAAATGAAAAAATTATCGAAATCAAATTTGTCAGATCAAAAGATCAATTAGCCGATATCATGACAAAAGCTCTTGATAAAACTAGTTATTTAAATTTAATCAATCAAATCCTTGATACTTCTATTTTCTGAAATTATTCAAAAAAAGGAAATCGTTTTAATTACACCCATAGAGGGGTTAGTACCCAAGAAAATGTGCTAAATATTTATTCAGTACATTATTATCTTATAATTCTTATCGTGAAAAACGTATTTTTATTTTTTATTTAGTATTATTATTTATTACACTAAATTTGAGAAAATATAAAAGTGAAATAAATCTAAACCTCATCTTTATTTTTTCATTTTCATACTCGTTTCTTATTGTATTCGAATGTGATAGATGAAACCAAACATGTTAATATTACTCAACTTTAAGAATTTTAGCCTTTTTTTTTTTTTCATTGTTGATTTTTTTTATAAGTTTTAAAATCTTTATGTTTAGAATAATAAGATATCGCTTTCACAAATCGTTTTAGAGATTACGATATATTCCATTTAATTTCATTTTATTTCATCTCACAACTAAACCAAATTCATGCTTGTAAATTGTCAATTATTGAAAATGTAGATAGAATATGAATAAAAAAAAATTGTCAAAATTGGTAAAAATAAACCTTTTAATCTGATAATTATTTCAGATACTTGTATATTTTCGATCAAAACTGGTAAAATTCGGTTGAATTATCCATTCTTCTTTGTATTTGACCAGTACCTGAAAAACGAATAAGTTCTTTCTATAACAAAAGATATACACTATATAGAGATAAATACTTTGGAAATTAACCTGTTTGATTTTGCTTAATATTCGTTGGAGAATAAATCCTTCACTTAGTTATTGTTATCTGAAACAGAAAAAGAGAATAAAATATTAGTTAGATTGCATGAATTTGGAAAAATAATTTAAAATATTTGATAAAATTCTCTACTTGCTTGCGTTCGAAATAAATTTAAAGTAAAAGTTCATCGTATTCAATGATCATCCATTTGTGTGATGAAACATCAAAGATTTATTTTATTTTATTCACTTCTTATTTTACATTATTATTTACTTTCATTTTTATTGCAATAATTTGAGTAATCTCGATAAAAAAGTAATAAATGTCTTTGAGGAATGTTAAAATTGGGTGATATCATGTTTTCATTCAGTAATAAATATTTACCTTTTTTTGAAAACACAAATATATAAGTAAAACTAGATAGGGCATTCTAGAAAATGGGAACTTAGTCTCGATGCGATCTTTGGATGCAAGACTATAGGGGGTGTTGTGGTGGTAGTCATGCAACCTCGCTCACATCGTCACCTAACTACACTGTAACACTGAATCATTCTTTTCCCACTTTTATTCAAACTAAATTTGATGTGAGGCGTACAGAACGAGGATCGAAAGAACTTGAGGCTTTTTACTTTAACGACATTTTATTGCGGACTAAAATATGTTTTACAAACGAAATATGAAATGGCGAAGCAACAGCGTTATCGGTTTGAGAATAGTAGGGGAAGCACTTCGTGATGAGAGTGTACGTGTGACATATATATATAAGATCCGCCAACTCATCATCATTCGCCTGCTGTATCTCCTGTACATTCACGTTTATTCATTTCTACGCTTCGTTTTTCCCACCAATCCTTATCTCCCCTTTATCTAACGGTACTAGTTGTAATATGTTTTCAACCACGGTCTTCGTGCGGAAGATTATCTAGTATAGCTTTGGCGTTTACACGTCTATTTAGTTTCTGTTTATTTCCTGTGTTTTTTTTGCTTTGTTAAGCTCGATAATTTGCTTCAACGACTTCGTTTAGAATTCTTTTATTTTAATAAAGCATTTTTTCATCGATTGAAGTGAATTTTATTTAATAAGATCGTACGATCTTATAAATTCTAAACTTTTCGTTGGTTCTTTTCGCGAGTTTTGCAAAATTCAGCTTGGCCATCCTTCTTTGTTCTTACTCTCGTTTTTCGTTCAATTCCGGTTTTGTCATGAATACTACTGTTCGTGCTAAATTCATGATCCGAGCAGAACCTGCGCCACGTAATAGTGCGACTACGGAGCCTCATTTGATCTGGATTCAATTGATGGACGAGGATGAAACCTGTTACATTTTCCCCGAAAATTATCGCGCAGTTTCGCATCATGATAGGTTATTTTCTTTACCTCAGGCCATTGCGGCAAAGAAGGACCTTGCGCCTCGCTGGGCACATCGAATTTTCAAGGTCGCTCTTCCAAGGGACATCTTGCAATTGTATATGGATGACACATTGAATCCGACTTTTCTCGGAAACATGTTGAATGCCTTCCAAGAAGAGATGCTTTTACAGCCTCCACCTCCGATTTCCCGTTCTTTTAGATCTACGACCACAGAGAGCTCAGTTTCTTCTGAGTTGGCTGAAACAGCCCTCGAAAAGTCACGTTCGCTAACTTCAAAAATTAAGGATGCAGTAATTACAAAATTCAATCCCAAATCTGCGATTAACGCCGAAGCGTGGATTAATACCTTCGAGAAGGAGTGTATGCGCGTCGGAATCGGATCTGAACGTTATTGGGAAGCCATCCGGTTATTTTTAGAGGATAGCGCCGAGAAGTGGTACGCGACGACTCGATTAACTACAGATTCGACCTCTTGGGATTTTTGGAGAAACTCATTTCTTTCAAACTTCCGCCTCCAGGGTTTGGCTGCAGCGTGGAATGCGTTTACTTATCGTTACATCAATGGTTCCTTGATCGACTACTGTCAAAGTAAGCTCAACCTTCTGGTGAGTTTTAACCCTAAGATGCACAAAATCACTCGCGTAGCACATGTTGCCCTAGGCCTCCCACAAACGTTGCAGGATAGAATTAACTTAGCTGATTGCGACTCTACGGAGAAATTATTTTCGTTAATCAACACTTTTGATAAAACACGTTCGATTTCTACAAATTCTTCTTCTTCTTCGGCTAATGCCTCAGGCTCTTCGGCATTCTCCTCTATACGTCCTCGATCGCCGTGTCCTTACTGTCTAAAAAAAGGTTTAAAATTTTTCCATCCGGAGAAAGAGTGTAACCGTAAAAAAACTGTGAAGCCGATTCTTTATCCCGAAATCCTGTCCTCGAACCATCTGAAGTATTTGAACCTCTTCTTCCCACGTTTTCTTTTCTTTCCTCTAGCGAAATTTCTAAACTTCAGGTACATGTTAACAAGTTAAGTTCAGATACAATTAGAAATGGTGTAGTATTTCGTAATTTTAATAACGTCGAACGAATTATTTTGGACGAAACCGCTGGTCAAAGCCTAATTAAACACGTTCATTCCAAGTATGGACACGTCGGTCCGAAGCAGATTAAGTTAATTATTTGTAAACGATTTTTATTTCCGAATATGTATTCTTCAATAAATGCATATTGTAGCAAATGTGAAATATGTTTAAAAAATAAGTCTCGTCATCCTCGCCGTAGCGCTGAATTAGGTATCTTAGGTCCTGCTAGTTCTCCTTATGAAATCATGTCCTTAGACACCATTGGTGGATTTGGAGATGGTAAATCCTCATTACGGTACCTCCATTTACTAGTTGACTATTTTTCACGTTACGCCTTCATTCTCTGCTCCAAAGGGCAAACTGCCAGGGAAATGATTGCCTTTATTGAGTCAGTTTGCAACCAACACCAGATTGGTACGTTGTTGACTGACCAGTATGGGGGATTGTCCTCGGACGAGTTTAGCTCCTACTGTCAAAGATCTAAAATCAAACATGTTTTTGTGGCCGTCGACAGCCCATTTTCTAATGGTCTGAATGAACGACTCAATCAGACCTTAGTAAATCGTATAAGATGCCTCAAAAACGATTCTGCTTGTCCTGCTTCAAAATCGTGGTCCTCTATCGCGAAACTGTGTGTTAAGCAGTATAACGATACTCCTCACAGTGTAACGAAATTCTCCCCAACGTATCTTCTATCAGGTGTCTACAAAGACATCATTCCTGATTCCATGTTCTCTCCCCCGAATGTCGACGACGATCGCAAAATAGCATTACAAAACTCAATGAAGTACCATGAGTACAATAAGAAACTATACGATAAGTCAAAGTCCGAAGTAGCTTTTAATGTAGGCGATTCAGTTTATGTCGAAAAGGGTAACAGACTTAACCGCAATAAATTAGATTCTATTCGTATTGGTCCGTTCGTGATAAAAAAACGTTTATCAAACAATGTATTTGTCATTACCGCCGGTCAAGGACCGCTTTGTAATAGGATATACCACGCGAGTAAGTTTATATTACACGAAAAACGAGCATCTTAATTGTATCACACTCTCCTTTTCTTTCCCATTTCCTAGGAAAGGTTTTCCTTTTTCATTTCCTACGCTCCTAAATGACAGGGGAGGGTGGATATAAGATCTGCCAACTCATCATCATTCGCCTGCTGTATCTCCTGTACATTCACGTTTGTTCATTTCTACGCTTCTTTTTTCCCACCAATCCTTATCTCCCCTTTATCTAACGGTACTAGTTGTAATACGTTTTCGACCACGGTCTTCATGTGGAAGATTATCTAGTATAGCTTTGGCGTTTACACGTCTATTTAGTTTCTGTTTATTTCCTGTGTTTTTTTTGCTTTGTTAAGCTCGATAATTTGCTTCAACGACTTCGTTTAGAATTCTTTTATTTTAATAAAGCATTCTTTCATCGATTGAAGTGAATTTTATTTAATAAGATTGTACGATCTTATATATATATATAGCGTGATAGTGATGATGATGATGAAGAAAGAGAGAAGGTGGGATTTCCGTTTCAACACCCCCCTGAAATTTTACCGTTCGAATTCTTCATCATGTTGTACGCTAAAAGTAAACTAATTATTATTATTTCTAAAAAAAATTTTAAGTACAAAAATAATATATGCATAATAAAAAATAAAAAATTATTGACATTGTATTATTCGAACATTATTGTGGTAACTTTGTTTCCTGAAATAATTTTGTTGTGCTGTACTTCGAGAGTAAAAAAAAATTAATTGATTAAAATAAATGAATAAATAAATAAATAATATGGTAACATGCATGGAATATTCAATATTAATATATGATATAAAAATGGTAGTATGCAAAAAAAAATATTAAAGTGTAAAAATTGGTAACATGCAAAAAATATTCAAATATTATGTATATGAGATGATTCATTCATTGTATATTTCGAATGGAGAAAAAAAAATAAAAGGAGAAAAAAAATATTCACGAACATATATTACATTAAAGGAAAAAGAGAGAAAAAAAATTGACAAAGGTATTTGCGATTATAAGTTCGTTGAATTTGAAGGAACGTTACGTTTCGTATCTTATCTAAATAGTATGACATGTAAAAGATTGTAGAATAATATACATTGCATCGCTTATTATCTTTCCTGTATTGCTATTGTATTTGAAATGTTTTACGATAAGGCAACCTTTTTGATTTATCTTAATTGTGGTCATGTAATGGGTTTTAATCTTTATTGTGTTTATTGTTGGTGGATTTTCTTTCATCATATTGTGTGGGAATATTTCGTGTATTTCTCTCACGCTTGTTTGAAAAAGTATAGGGTTTTTATTATACGAATTGTAGGGTTTATTCTTGCTTAATTTTAATGCTGTTTTCTTTGTTGTAATTTTTAATAAATCGAGTATCTATTTTTTGCAAGAATTTTCTAGTAAATTGTATTGTTAAGTACTCTTTTTTGCGATAATTGAAGGTTAATTTTTCAGCAACTATTTTCATGTTTCGACTTATATTTTGGACTTGGGACGACTTGTACTTTGCAGGGAAATTTTCAACATATTATTATTTTAAAATAGAAGAATTATTATTATACTATGTGTATATGTTAGTGTCATTCAATATTTTGACAATTATATTTTCGAATTTTGAACGATCCAAAGATTTGGTCAAAATATCGGCCAATTGATTTTCAGAACTCACAGTTCTAAAAAATATTATTTTTTCTTCTAATGCTTCTAATATCGAGTAGCATTTAATCATTAGGGCTCTCGATTTTTTCTGACTACCCCCTGAACATATTTTTTGTGTTGAAATATTGTCCTCCATTATATCTACGATCAATTTTTCCCTAAAAATTTCATAATTCATATGATGTATGACTTTTATCGTATCTAAGGTGTCAAAAACTGCAATTATTTCTGCTGCAGTACTTGATGAGGCGTGAATAGTTTGCTTAGAGCAATTCCACTCCACCAAGTCTCCATTAGCAAATAACATAAATCCAGTTATTGACTTACTTTTTTTGAGATTATTTAGGTCTATGTTTGTTTCGTCAACTTGGGGTGCATATGAGGCATCAATATAAGCCTGTATTCCATCCCCTTCCGATTTGTATATTATATTATAATTTTTTGTTGTATTGACATACCTAAAAATTCTTTTTACGTAATTTTTGAGTGTGTCATTAGAATTATTTTGAAAATGGGAGAAAAAATTAACTGGGAACAATATGTCGGGTCTTGCGAGTCTTGCTAAATATAATAGCCCTCCTATCATTGACCTATATTCGGCATCGTCTCTACCATTTTCTATTTTATCTATTTTCAAGCCCGTTTCCATAGGGGTATTAGTATTTTTTTAATTCTGAAATTCCAAATTTCTTTAACATTTTATCTATATGTTTATATTGTGAAAGTATTATTGTATTATTATCGATGTTTCTAACTATTTCTAAACCTACAAAGAATCTAGGATTGTTTATTATGGTAATTGTAAAATCTTTCTGCAATTCCTCATTTATTTTTGTAATGGACAGTTGCGAGTTTGACGCAATTAATATGTCGTCCACATATGTTAAAAAGTATATTTTTTCATCATTATTAATTATTGTATAAAGACATCTATCACTTTTGGTTCTAGTAAAGCCCATATCCTTCACTTTCATGTCCAATAAGTCATACCATGATTTGCTGGATGTTTTCAATCCATAAATTGATTTTTTCAATTCGAGTATCTGATTTGTGTTTATATTTATCCCTTCAGGTCTTCTTACAAAAATAGGTTTTATTATTGGTGAGTTTAAATATGCGTTTTTCACGTCATATTGTACCATTATTAATTTTTCCTTATTAACTATAGATAATAATAATCTTATGGTTCCTATCGATGCTACTGGGCCATGGGTTTCGGAAATACCATATTCGGTTCGATCTTTAAAACCTCTCGCCACAAGTCTCGCCTTTGGTTTTGGATTACCAAATTCATCAAATTTTATTGTAAAAATCCATCTTGTATCTATAAGTTTCTGGCGATCGTAATCTACTATTTCCCATACCTTCATGTCATCGAGAGAATTGAATTCGTCATTTATGGCCCTAATCCAATCCTCCTTAAATGGGTTTGTATTTATTTCAGAGAAAGTTTTCGGAATATTATCCTCTATGTATATTTTATTGTATTTAATATTTACATTCATTATAATTGGGTTGATTATCCCCAAATCATATTCATAATCTGCTGATTTTATTGTGAGGGGTTTATTATTTATTTTTAATGATTTTATATTTTGTGTTTCGTCCATTTTTACATCTCATGAAATATAGGATTTTGTGTTATAAGGGTCTCTAAGACAGTATCCCGTATTTGTATAGCCCATCATTATATTTTTCTCTGCCCTATGTGTTAATTTCGGGTCAATTTTATTTTTTGATTTTGATTTTGCCTTCGTAGCATTCTGTCTTCTGACTTCCACAGGTATATGTCTATATGTTAATGCCCCGAAGACTTTAAGATTTTTTAAATTTGGTTTCTTCCCATAGAACAATTCATAGGGTGTTTTAAATCCTCCATTTGCTTTTGTGGGGGATCTATTAATTAAATAAGCTGATGTAACCACAGCATAGGACCAGTATTTTATATCAAGATTGGCATCAATTAACATGGCTCGTACTCTCCTCATTAAAGTTTGATTCTGCTGGAGTTCCTCGGAACATAGCATCGTCGAGTTCAGTTTACAAGCCCTTCAAGTTCACTGCGAAATCTGATCCGACAGCAAACTGGAGAAGCACTGCAAAAAGATCTGCGCCGAAGGATAATGGGATCAATGGACCTGACATCGCGCCGAAACGACAACAGTTGGCCAGACAGGATCGTCGATCAACACAAACGTGGGTCAAGAAAGAAGAGTATACGGGAATATAGATCGCACAAAATAAGGTAAAAAAAATAAAAAATAAATAAATTAACATAATACATATAAATAAAATACGTAATACTAACAAAATATAATATATAAATTTTCATAAAATTTTTCAAAAATCGTAAAAATTTTATCCAAAAAATATATATATATGTTTTCCCTAGTTTGAGGAATTACACGTTAAAGTATGTAAAAAGGAAAGGTAAAAAGTTGTTTGAAAGGAAATAAAACAAATAATTAAAGGAAAATAATAGTATGACGTTTGAGCCTAAAATAAAGCCAAAATATCATTAATCTTTTCTGCCTCTGTTTCTATTCATTGATATTATAATATCATGTAATGAATCTTCTTTATTTTCTTCATCGCTTACATCTTCAATGGTTAGTTTTTTAAAGTTAGTCGTTGATTTATTATTCACGGATAAAATTTTAAGATTCGATTTTTGTTTCGAGTCTTTAATTTCTGGTGGAATAATAGTGTTGTTTATGTCATTTTTTTCTAAGGACATAAGGTATAAGTCGTCTGACATGAACATTTTCTTCAGTAGGTTGTCTATTGTCATTATACGTGTATTGTATCGTATAATTTAAATCTGAATTTTTCTTCAAAATTCTGAATGGTCCTTGGTATTTAAATTTATTTTTGCGACATTTTTGCTTTGCCGAATTAATACCAGATCGTTTGGTTTAAATTTGTACGAAACTTTGTTTTTATTGTAGTTTGGAGAATTTATTTCTGACGCTTTCTGTTTTAATACGGAAATTTTTCCTTTTGTCGATTTTAAATTGTTGAGTACGTTGTTTCTTTCGGTCATTGGTTTTGTTGACGGTATTGAATATATGTCATTTAACTGTGTGCAGGGTTGATAACCATGAAGGAAGAAAAATGGTGACGTGTTATTTAAGTAGTGAATGGGCGATGTATTGTACGCATACACTACGTTATAAAGTGTGTCAATCCATTCGTCCTCTGTCTTTGGATTATACTTCGCTAAGCATTTTTTGATAATGCTGTTAGTTCGTTCAACTAGTCCTTGCGTTTGCGGACTATATGCTGATGAGTGTATTATTTCAATGTTATTATCTTTACAGAATTTATGTACGATATCGTTTCTGAAGTGTGTTCCGTTATCACACGATATTAATTTTGGTTTTCCGTGAGAAGTCATAATTTTTTTAAGAAATTTAACGACACTGTTCGCGTTAGGGTGTCTAACAGGTTTTATAATGCAATAATTAGTGCATTTATCGACACCTACGAGAACATAGTTCTTCTTGTAATTGTTATTAAATTTTCCAATGAAATCTATTTCGATATGGGAAAATGGATCGAATTCCTTGACAGGAATTGGTTTCATCATTCTGATTTCTTTTGGATTTCGTTTTTGCATTTGACATTCATGACAAGAACTTATATAATTGTTCACTTTCTGTGAAATTTTCAGAATAAAATATTTTGATTTTATTTTGATTGGGTCATCATGGCATTCCTTCAGGATTGTTGGTATTAAAGATGTTGGAATTACAGGAACATCCTGGTATGGATTACCATGAATTGATTTTTTCTTGTAGATAATGTCATCTTTTCCAAGGTAGAATTTATGAGCATGTTTCGAAATTTGTTTTGACAATTTACGATCAAAAATGAAATCTTCGACAAGGAATTTATAAACTTGTCCCCAATAATCATCTAGCTGTTGGTGATCAGTCAGTGTTTCGATAGGAATGTATTTTCCATAAATAAGTGTTCTTATTTTTTCGTCGGGTTTAAATATAATGGTTTCATTTTTCTTGATTCCATCTTTATTTTTTCCAGTGATTGGATCGAAAATATTATCGTTGTTGATAATATTATTTTTATTAATTTTGGGATTCAAAATTTTTTCTTTTTTCAGAATTTTATTTTGTTTGGGTGGTTCTAAATTTTTTGATTTTGATCTTGTGACAATGTTGACATTTTTATTTTGGTCAATTAGAAATTGTCCTTGTTCAAAACGTATAAAATCTTTTTCATTTTGAAATGGTCGGGAAAGAAAATCTGCCATTACGTTGTCTTTTCCTAATATATGTTTTATATCAAATATAAATTCTCCTAGTTTAGAGACTAATCTTGCAAGTCTGGGTGAAGGTATTTTCATCCGATGTTGGTAAGTTAACGGTTGGTGGTCTGTATAGATTATAAAATCTGTACCAAGAAGGAAATCTCTGAAATGTTGGCAAGATTGTGTAATTGCAAACATCTCAAGATCAAACGAGCACAAGTGTTTTTGACTCGCCTTTAATTTTTCTGAAAAATATCCAATGGTATATTTTTTGTTTGTAACAGGATCTATTTGTCTGCATACTGCACCTATAGCTTCTTTTGATGCATCTACTTCTATGTAGGTTGATGCTTCTGGATTGTTAATTTGTAGGACTGGTTCTGAAAGAAGGATATGTTTCATGTTGTCGAAACATTTTTGATGTTCTGGTAACCATTCTATTCTTTCGTTAGAACGACTGTCTTTTCCTTCAAGAATTTTCATGATGGGTAACATCATTTTTGTAAAATTTGGTATCATTTTTCTGTTGTATCCACACATACCAATGAATCTTAGTACTTCTTTGAGTGTTTTGGGTGGATTCATGTTTCTTATTGCATCAATATTTTTTGAAAGTGGTTCTAATTTTCCATTGCCAATTTTATGACCTAGAAGTTCTATTGTGTCTTGGAGAAAGAAACTTTTTTCGTTTTTACATGAAAATTGTATTTTTTCAGTCTTTGTAAAATTTCGATGGTGTTTTCTAAACATTCGTCAAATGTTTCGCCAAAGACACATATGTCATCTATGTAGATAATTACTTTTTTCCATAGAATATCGTGAAAGATATCTACCATAGCTTTTTGAAATACGGAGGGGCTTAAGCTAAGTCCTTGTGGCATGCTGTTGTATACATAACCTACTCCTTCTATGTTGATTCCTGTGATTGGTTTGGATTCTTCATCAAGTGGTAGTTGGAAATATCCTGAGTTCAGATCTATGATCGAAAAGAATTTTTTGCTTCGTAAATGAGGCCATATCGAGTCAATTCTCGGTACTCGAGTTCTGCTTGTCTTGATTTTTTGGTTGACAGCTCTGTAATCTACAAGTGGTCTGAATGATCCATCTGGTTTTCTTTTCAGAAACATTGGTGATTCGTAAGTTGATGGTTGTCTTTTTAATACTCCTGCTTTTTCTAGTTCATCAATTTTCTTTAGGCATTCCATTCTTTCTTTATATGCCATTTTATAGTTTCTTCAAACTACTGGTTTATTATCTTTTAAATCTATATGAATGGGTTTAACTTTTGATAAAGATAAATTTTTTGTAGAATGAGTGAAAATATCAACATAATTTTTTATTCCATCAATAACTTTTTGTTTTTGTTCATTTGTAATATTTTTAGAAATATTAACTTCTGTTCCTTCTGGATCATATAATTTGCTTTGTGTTACGCAAACTTTTGTTGAGTTGGTTTTTATCAACCATGAACTTTAATGTTCCTAGTACTTGATTTTTTCGTACTCTTTTTAATAAATTTGTTGGATTGAAAATTTTTAAAACTTCTTCGTTTTTGATAATCAAACCTGTTTTATTCACAAATTTTTCATTTTTCAAGAGTTCAGTGAATGGTGGTAATGTTTGTAGGTAAATTATTTTGTAAGGTTGAATAATATAGTCGTTTGTTGCTCGTACAAATGTTACTTGTTCTGAGTTATTGTTTGTTGAAGAGTTCTTCGGTATGGAAATTGAAATGATTTTATCACCCCATGGTATTGAGAATTTGCTTGACAAAAAGTCTATTATGGCTTTATATTTTTCTAAAAAATCGTAGCCTATAATAACATTCTCAATTAGATCTTCTACGACATATGCTTTTATTGGAAATAAATGTCCTTTAAAAATAATTGGAATAGTTGCAATTCCTTTTATTTTGAGTTCAATTTCATTTGCAGCATATAAAACATCGTATGTTCGTTCTAATGGAACATGTTTTTCAAATTTCCAATGTATTAGTGTTGATTCTGCACCGCAATCTATTAATCCATAGGTATCTATACCTAATACGTTACATGGAAGGTATAAACAACATTGAATCTTGTTTTTTCCGGTTGGAGCAATAACTATAACATTCGGATTTTTTTATAATGTCATACGTTTTTTTTTAATTTCTGTAGGTTCATTTATATGTTTTTGTTCACATAGTTCCCCTGCAACATCTCGTGTAAGTGCTGTAGGGGCACTCACGAGTTTTTTGGTGTTGCATTTTGCGTTGGATACATAATTGTTGGAAATGTTAAACATGAAAAAATTTTCGCACAACAGTAAATTAATTCAATAAATTATTTATCCATCAATTCAGGATTTTTCAAGTCTCTCCTCAAAGTTCTACTGCAGCGATAGCTACAATGATGTAAGGCATACAGAACGAGGATCGAAAGAACTTGAGACTTTTTACTTTAATGACATTTTATTGCGGACTAAAATATGTTTTACAAACGAAATATGAAATGGCGAAGCAACAGCGTTATCGGTTTGAGAATAGTAGGGGAAGCACTTCGTGATGAGAGTGTACGTGTGACATATATATATATATATATATATATATATATATATGTAAGTAATTTTGCAGCTTTTGAATGAAATATGAACAATATCTCGATTGCACTAAAAGAAGTGAAAATATATTTTAAGAATCAGATAATTTACATACTTAGCATCAAACTTATTTCAACTTACCTAAAAGAAGTGAAATACAAAGATTAAAAAGTTCATTACTCGATTACAAAATTACTTAAATCTTAGATTGTCATATTACATAGTTTAGCAGAAAATTACTAGAAAGAAACGTTTTGATCGTCTACATTATAACCACAGCACACGAATGAAATCAAATAAAAATTTACTTGCAGTTACACAGTCCTGTCTTATCAGCTAAATCTCGATACATTCGATTCTGCCGTACTATGGAAATGATAAGACGGACGTGAAATAGCCAGCTATTTCTAAAATACGTACACGTATTTTACATCCCCATACCTGAGAAAATTACGAAACAAAGGGGAGTAATTTGGAAACATGGAACAAATTTGACTCTTTCTTCTGATAACCAGCATCTACGCGATATATTACATTTGACAAACTTTCAGTTATTTTGAACGGGCCCGTTCTTATTTCATCGAGTTTATTTTTGTTTAACAGATTACCATGATTTACATAGACTAAATCGCCAACTCTATAAGAAATATCTTTTCTCTTGGAGTCAAATTTTTGCTTATTATATTTATGACTTCTCTGGGAATTTTCAAATGCTAATAACCTGTCATTGGTCAGATCTGTTACGTTAGGCATCGGAATATCTTTTGGACATAAATTTACTTTAATATTATTCATTAAATAATTTGGTGAAAATAAGGTTGATGAATGAATAGTATCGTTATATTCTTGAACACATTCTTCTGCTAAAACTGACCAAGGCTTTTTTTTATTTATTTTGTTTTCGTTAACTTTACAGCGTATTCTATTCACCAGAGTTTGATTTAGTCTCTCATTGAGACCGTTGGAGAAAGGACAGTCTACGGCTGTAAAAATTAATTTGATATTGTGTGACTCCAGAAATTCTTTAAATTCTTTTGAATTTATTCCGCCGTATTGATCCGCCAGAAGTGTCTCTATTTTCTGTCCTTCTCTTAAAATTTTACGTATTAAATTTATAAAATCTGTGGCTTTTTGAGTTTTTGATGGTAAAATGTACGCAAAACGTGTGAAATGATCAACTAATAAGTGTAAATATTTTTTTGAAGTATTATTTCCGTTAAAGCCACCTATTGTATCTATTGACATAATCTGAAACGGTTCAGTCGCAGGGCCCAACTGAGATAGAAAACCATAACGAAAAGATGCTCTGGACTTATTTTTAGTACAAATAGCGCAATTCTGACAGAAAGAGGTAATCAGTTTGAAAAAATTTTTACAATAATAAATTGGAATAAGATGGAACGAAAGCTGCTTAGGACCAATATGACCAAATTTTTCATGAACTATCTTTATTATTTTAGTCGCTAAATCTTCTGTTATCAAAATTTTATTTTTACCTCTAATGTTCATGAAGAGTATATTATTTTTTTTTATTACGTTATTTTTTTGGAAATAGTCTCTTGAAAATTTATTTTGGTCCATAGCTATTTCATTAAATTGAATAAAATTTACTATTTTAAGTTCTTTATGCGTTTCAAAATGTTCGAGGACAGGGTTACGCGACAAACAGTCGGCCTCCTGATTCTCGGAACCAGGTAAATACTTTACTGAAAAATCAAACTGAGACAAGTAAAACATAAGCTGACCAAGTTCATTATCAAATTTAGAGTTTACGTTCAGATTCTCAAGCGGTTTATGATCTGAATAAACGACAAATTTCTTTCCAAGAAGCCAATGTTGCCAGAACATTAAGGCCTCTTTAATTGCCAGACACTCCAAAAAAATCGCCTTTTTCTTTTTTTGATAAACATTTAACTTTTTGGAAAAATAAGCGACTGGCCGAAAATTTCCGTCTTTCTGTTTTTGTTTCAGGATTGCACCAAGTCCTTCCAAACTTGCATCAGTGTATAAAACTGTCTCCTTTAAAGGATCATAAATAGCTAAACAAGGACTTGAACATAAATAACTTTTTATCTTTTCGAAACTATTATGGCAGTCTGTTGACCAATTAAAATCTACGTTTTTCTTCAATAAATTGTGTAACGGTTCTAAAATATGTGCAGCCTTTGGAATATATTTCTTATAAAAATTAACCTTCCCTAAAAATTGGCGCACATTCTTTCTATTTTGAGGAATGGGAAAATTCTTGATAGGGAGCACATTATCAAAAACAGGCTTAGTTACGTTATTGCTAATTATGTGGCCTAAATATTTTACGTTATTTTTGGCAAAATTACATTTTAATAGTTTCAATCTAAAACCTTCTTTTTTAATGGCCATAAACAATTTATCAATGTGCTCCAAGTGTTCCTCAAATGTTTTTGAAAAAACTAGAATGTCATCAATATAGTTTACACAAAAATAGTCCAACCCGTTACGTCGGATAATATTTTGTAGGATCCTTTGAAAAATTGCGGGAGATGTTTTAAGGCCAAATGGCAAACATGTCCACTCAAAATGGCCATTTTGTGTGACGAAAGCTGTTTTATAAGAATCTTTTTTGCGTAAGGGAATAGTCCAAAAAGCGGAATTGATATCGAAAGCTGAAAAATAAACACAATCCCTAGTCTTCACAATTAAATCTTCTATTAATGGGAAAGGTTGACTTTCAGGTACAATAAGCTTATTTAATGCCGTAAAGTCGATACATAATCTGTTTTTCTTTCGAACGCCAAACTCATCTTTTTTAAATGCCAGTGTAACTGGAGCCGCAAAAGGAGATGTAGATTCCTGGATCAGACCATGGTTTAACAACTGGGAAATTTGAGATTCAATTTCCTTCTGATCAATAGGATTACATCTGTACGGCTTGCGAGATACATACCTATGCTCAGTCAATTTAACCGAAGCTTCGTGGTTGTGTACACAACCCGTATCAAATTTGTGTTTCGCAAAAATAGATTTATGTTTTTCAATTAAATAAGTTATTTTATTCTTTTGGTAATTATTTAAATGATCCAAATTTGCCTCGAATTCATTAATTTTAATAGATTCATTAAAATTTACTGTAAACGGTGCAGACTGAACTACGGTTCCGAGATCAATTTTTTTATTATTATCCATTACGTTAATCTGAGAGATATTCAATTCATGGTCTTGGTGTAACCCAAAATCCTTTATCATATTTAAGCCAATCAAAAAATCATAATCAAAATTAATCGAATTTATCACAAAAACATCTACAAATTTGACGATATCAAAAATTTTTACTTTGATTTTTACGATTCCAAAGACTGAAGCCGTACCACTGACCATTTTAAAATTATTGTTGCAAGAGTTAATTTTTATTTTATTTTTCCTTGCAAATTTATAGTTTATTAATGAAATATTTGAGCCGGAATCATAAATACCGTTACATAATATAGAATCATTAATTAAAAGACGTAATTGAATCAGTGGTACCGTTACTCGTTTTTTGGCAAGTCATCTGAATTATTGATTTCGGACTCTATCTCCAAATTATTTACAGATTTTACTTTGTTAATTTCATTTTTTCTTGAGTCCTTAAACCAGCAGACATTTTCCGAGTGAATTCTACCAAATTTCCCTAATTTATCACAAATCGAACATGTTTTTTTTTTAGGAGTAAATTTCTTATAATTAGTAATACCATTAACATTTTGAACAATCGTATTTGTTTTTTTTGACATAGTCGAATTTGCATTCTCAGAAGATGTACGACGAGCAGGGTTATCAGCATCATATTTTTTTAATTTAGAAATTAATAATTTTACTGAAGTTACTGAATTACGATTCAATGAATCTTGAATATGAGCCGGCAAGCCTAACACTATTAAATTCAGTAATACATTTTCAGCGATAAAATGGTCTAGATCTAACATTAATTTTTCTTTTTTTATAACGTATTCTATTAAGGAGCCCGATAAATATCGGAAATTGTAAGCAAATCGGATCGGTTTCCAAGATACGTCACCGAATGTGGCGATAAGATCCTCGTGCCATAGAGCCCAGCCAGCATCAACACCAATTTTCTTTTGGGTACTCAGGAACCAGTCATTCATTGACGTATCTAAGCAAAGGTGAAAAACCTCAATAACTCTGGATCCAACAAGAGAAAACCGAGCTACTTCTTTTTCGAAACTAACAGCCCAAGCAACTACGTTTGAATTCTTGGATGTTAATTTATCGACCAGAAAATGTTTCATTATTTCTTTTAGTGATTCCTGTTTCTCCAGTGACACTACCGGCGCGACAGACGAAGAACCAGTCTCTACCGATGACAAAAAATAATCAGAAAAGACAAAGTTACCGTCATCATCCAGATATGATTTTGCTAGCTCCTCAGACAGGCTAACATTTACAGTGCGATACTGTCCGCGGGCTTTAAGCGCATCTCTGGCAGCTTTCATTGAACCCGTAGCTAACAGCTTGGCATGAATAGTCAGCGATTGAAATTCAGGAGGAAAAGCGTACCACATTTCATCCCCTGGTTTTCTAACTCTTTTTATTCTGATAACAGTAGATTTCCCATCAGCAGCAGCCTCAGCAAGCATGAAAACTTGTAATCGAACTGGCGACATCGCTGATCAAAGAATTAATCTTTGTATTTGTAAGTAATTTTGCAGCTTTTGAATGAAATATGAACAATATCTCGATTGCACTAAAAGAAGTGAAAATATATTTTAAGAATCAGATAATTTACATACTTAGCATCAAACTTATTTCAACTTACCTAAAAGAAGTGAAATACAAAGATTAAAAAGTTCATTACTCGATTACAAAATTACTTAAATCTTAGATTGTCATATTACATAGTTTAGCAGAAAATTACTAGAAAGAAACGTTTTGATCGTCTACATTATAACCACAGCACACGAATGAAATCAAATAAAAATTTACTTGCAGTTACACAGTCCTGTCTTATCAGCTAAATCTCGATACATTCGATTCTGCCGTACTATGGAAATGATAAGACGGACGTGAAATAGCCAGCTATTTCTAAAATACGTACACGTATTTTACATATATATATATATATATATATATATATATATATATATATATATATATATATATATATATAGCGTGATAGTGATGATGATGAAGAAAGAGAGAAGGTGGGATTTGCATTACAACAAAATTTGAAGGAGATTACTCATCTTAGTTTCTTGCTTTTTATTCCGTTTCGTTACAATCTCAGTTAAAGTCCAATACTTTAAATTGTTGATTCAATTTTTATATTGTTATTATGTTGTTGAAGTTTGTGTAATAAAACAAATTCTTTTTCATGTTATATAATTTCATTCGTTTATTCGTTTTTCAAATTTCGCTCGAAAATTAATTCGCATCCTCGACCAAGAAAACTTATTCATCAGATAGGTCTGAGATTAAAGCTTTTCACTTCAAATTGTAAGTAGAGATAGTTATTTGTGCTGTTCTACACTCCACCTACACTCCACCTACACTCACTCACTAACTGTTAGCACTACTACTTTGAACAACGTAAACTAACACTTTCAGGTTGTGCGAACAAACACGACTTTTTTCGTCCGTTCACCCGAGAACGCTGAAACTCGTTTCCCACTCAAACTGTAATCTTGTAATGGAGGGAGATCGTTCATCTTCCTCAAACTTATAATTTGTATCTTCGATCATTGCATTAAAGTATCTCTAACTAACTTATTCCTTTCTTTGGATTTCAACCTCACTTCATGGTAGGCAGAGCTGCGATTCCTGAATAGTTAGTACAGAGTGATACTTAATCTTTCAATTAATTTTTTTTGCTATAGTATCCAAAAGTTTAAGGAACTATAAGCTTTTATTTTCGTTAAGAGTTGTTTTCTTTACGAAATATATTTTAATTCAAGAGTTGTTAACTCAAGTGAATTTTTTTTTCGTTTAATTTTTCGAAAAGTTCATCGAAAATTATTCGAAGGTTACTTAAATCATATTGGCGCCAAATTAATTTAACGCCATTTTGATCATCTTCCAAAAAATACTGGATCGTCTTTTTGCGGCAAGGTGAAACCAAATATTTTTTTCGTCGTGGGATTGCAGATTACTTCGGACCTGGATCGTCTGTTACAGCAAGGTGAAACATAGTAAATTCAAAAATCGGAGACCACTGTTGCATCAAACGAAGTCATCATAATTTTCAAACATCATCATCATCAAAATTTCGTCGATTGAGTGCTGCTGATTTTGTATGCTGCCAAGATTGAAATTTTCTGAGGACGACCTGAAATTGATCCAAGTACTGACCCACGGGAAAACGCCGATTACTCACAAACTCAGCTGGGAGATATTCAACGGAATTCTGCAGGTTACGGGTAATGTAATTTTCTATAATTTCAAATTATATATTTCATTTACTATTGCAGAAAACGATGGGATATATTCAGTGATTTTGTGGGACATTGAGCGAATTTAGTTATATAAAAATTAATTTTTTCCTTGAAATTTTTCTTCTTTCATTTAAATTCCAAAACGCTTAATTTCGAGAACCCCCTTTAGTTCGGTAAAAATCAAGTGAAATTTCACAGGACGATTAAGCTTAAAAATAAGTTCGAATAAAGCAGGTTATGAATGGTAAGGCTTTGGAAACATATTGCTAACGGCACATCAAATTGTGAAGGAACAATAAAAATTAAAGGAAAAGATTATAAAAAATTATTAGATATTTTTCAAAACAAAAAAATAACAGAAGTAAGAATAAATTTAATTGAATTTCCATTTTGGAAAACATTTTCTTGAGAAATAATCTTGGAAACTTTCTCAGTAAATGTTAGTGGAATAATTCATTATAAAAGAGGTATCGAAGTCGCAAAATTTATAGAAATTTCAAAAAATATCTTTAGTATTCAAGCTTTGGACTCGATAGAATCTTTCAGAATTTTTCTTGAAAATTTTGAAAGAGAAAATCCTCTTTAAAAACACTTAAAATTACGAAAATCAAAAAATATAATATAATAATAATAAGTAAAATACTTTCATAGTTGAACAAATTTCATGTTTCAACAATTTATCGTCACAAAAGAAAAAATCTTTTGTTACATTGGGCAAGTTTAATTCTAAAATTTTCATGTCACAAAATTCCTTTGTTTAAAATACCAATGCATAAACTTGAAAACTTATTACAATAAAATATTACAGATAGTATTCAAGGACAATTTTCAATAGATCTTTTGTCATAAACAATCACAAGGATTCAAATTTAAACAAGATTTATTCAAGTTTATTTTTGAAATATATTCTCAATTGGAATATTTTTTTTCTTTTTCATGTTTTAAAAAACGCAAACATATACACGAATAATATTACGAAAAATTAACAATTTAAATAAAAAATAAAATATTTTTTTTCTATTTTAAAAAATAAAATAAATTTTTTTGGAAATTAATTTTTTTTTGAAAATTGATTTTCAATTTTTTTTAAAAATTGAGTTGTCAGAACTAAGTACATTACAAAGTACTCCAGAAAGCATGAATACAGCAAGCGAAAGAACCACTACCCCATCCCCTCAAGGAGGATCAGGCTCTGGGAGTACACATCCTCAAGTACATTATGTCATGCCAGCTGATGAAACTATACGTCCAATACAAGGTCCAAGTGGGAAAATATTTGATGGTCAATATTACTTGGACTGGAAACGGATGATAATAGCTCTAATAAGGGGTTCAGGATATTGGGATGTTTTTGGTCCACACCCTGAACTTAAAATTTATATCGAAAATATGGATAATTTACAATATAGACCATCTTCGAATTCTGCTAAAGTATATTTTAAAAAACAAGAATGTGCAAAAGCATTTATCATGGAACGAATGACATATAATGTATCGAAACAAATTAGGGAATGTAAACGGTGGATCAAATTTTTGAAAAATTAGATATAACTTACGGTTCCAAAACAAAAATAGTCGCAAATATGGCAAAATCAAAATGGACTGCTTTTAGATTTACACCAGGTGGAAATATAAGAGGTTTCTTAAATAAATGGGACATACTAGTACAGGAAGTTCGTGATGCAGGGAAGGAAGTATCTGAAGAAGAGGAATTGGAAAACCTTCAATTAGCATTAGGATACGAACAGACCATAGTAAAAATGCAATTTGATAACCTCCCTGAAAATAAAAAAAATCTAGAAGTATTTAAACAAATATTAAAAGAAGACGGTGATCAAAAAATAAGAGATAAACAAATTAAATTACGATATCAATCATCTAACAAAAAATTTGATAATAATGGGAATGAATTTAAAAATAATAATACGAATTATAATAATAATAAAGACAATAGATGGAATAGAAATAATAATTATAGACGAAATAATAATACAAACAGTAATAATAATGGAAATAACAATAATAACAACTATAGAAATAATAACTCAAGAAATGAAAATAATAATCATAATAATCAAAATAATTATAATAAAAATCAAAATAATAATAGAAACAATGATCAATCGCCCAGAAAAAATAATAAAGAAGAAAGATGTTTTATATGTAATCAAACGGGACATTATAAAAATAAATGCCCTGATTATAAACTAGAAAATAAGGAACAGAATAAGGAAAAACAAAAAAATAAAGATAAAAAAGAAGAAGAGAGACCAATTAAATTGTCATACATGGTAAAAAAATACAATAATAATGAAGATTGGCTCCTAAAAAAATTAATTAAAGACAATACAAAAAATGAAAATTATATACACTTAAAAAAAAAAGTTACTTGATGGTGGGGTGGAAGTCCATCTCACATCAAATATGGAAAAATTAATTAATATAACCAAATTTAAAATTCCAGTAAAATTACAGTGTGCACTTAAAGATACGTATTTATATGCCACACATATGGGAAATATGAGAATATTAGTGGAAAATGAAAATAAAATCCAAACAGCAATTGAATTATTGGAAGTACATTATGTACCAGATCTGTCATTAGACATTATGTCTGGTATTAAAGTAACAGAATCTGGAATTCTACATATGGATCAAGGAAAAGAAAAAATACAAACGTACTTTATAGAAACAGGAGACATTTTATTTACATCTTATAAAATTGATGGTGTCTTTCAAGTAAATTATGATTACATAAACATACCAAAAAAATGTATGCCCGTCACTCAAAACCAAGATGACGATGAATGGGATTCCTTTTCTGTCGAATTAGAAATAGAAGAAGATGAAGAAGAACCCAATAATAATAATAATTCAGAAGAAACTAATGAAAATAATAATATTACCACTGAAAATAATAATAATGAGGATAATAATGATGATAATAAAAAAATAATAATAATAATATTTCAGATAATTCATTAGAAATAATCCAAAATAATACAAACAACCATAAAAAAATGATTAGATACCTACATAAAGTCACAATAGGAATTCCAAAGACAATTATTTTTAAAGATGATGATTTCATAAATTGTGAAATTTGCAAAATAGCAAACAGTCAACGTCTAGGTCATAAAAATGTTAGAAATAAACCTCAAAGGAGACTGGAAATTATATCTTCCGATATTATGGGACCATTCACACCCACAATAGCTAACCAAAAATACATATTAACATTTATTGATAATTATAGCAAATACACCTTCGTAATACCAATATCGAATAAAAGTCAAGAATCCCTGAATACAATAATCTCGCCTTTTGTATTATAGTACATGGAAAATATAATGTTCGAGAAAAAGAAAAATCACATGTTCAAACAAAATTAATAATATATTATATTCTTTAGGCCAAATAATACTTGTTGAAACAAAATTTATTTTCATGTAGGTATTCATTGTCATCTCTACAAATTCAGGTTTTGAATAAACAGAGATCTGAATACAAATCATAGACATGATTTCACA